>WAAE01004290.1:19972-99972 GCA_013400495.1 Nicator chloris | reverse complement strand
CCATCACTGCACAGCTCCTGCAACACCCAAAGCACCCCTAGGTCATCACGTGTGACACAGGACACAGCCACAGCGCTGCCGCCACCCCGTGACAATGGGTGACACCCAGGAGCCCAGGGTGAGGACCCAGCTGTGCCTGGCTGGAGGACACAGAACCCCTGGAGCTGTGGCTCAGAGTGCCAGCACTAATGAGAAGCTGCTCCTGCAGCAGCGGGCAGAGATTAGGAGCCTGTCAGAAGCCATCAGTGGTGGTTTGGGGAGCGCTTTCTGAAGTCAGCCTGATTTAATAAATAAAGACAGGCTTCCTCTTACAGCTCTTTTATGATGGGGATGGGGCTGCATGAAAATCAGCCAAAAAGGGAACAACTTTGGATTATTAATGGTCACTTTTGTTTAACAAATGTTTTTTGTATAACCACCTTGTGCATCCTGGGAAGGGAGGATGTTCAATTATTCAACTGAGCATTGAATTATTTCTCTCTTTCATTTGTTTTCCCAAACTAAACAGATTGTGTGTAGAAAATCACCATTCCTAGGGTTTTTATTTTGGTTTTGCACACCCATGCTGATTAAAATACTGCAACTGTCTGAGCTCTGTCACAGTGGATTGCTCTTTTTCCTCCCCAGAAAGATGCCTTTTTCAACAAATCATGTGGAATTTACACACACCTTTGGATAATCCCAGTGTAATTAATATAAAATTATATTCCTGAGGAAAAAAAGAAAAAAACAACTCACACTGAAGTTTGGCTTAAACCAACAGAGGGCTGGCAGTCTCTGCAAATTATCCGGGTAAATTAGAAAGTATTCCATTGTACTTCCACAGCTCCCCGTTGGAGAAGTTCCTGTCGGGTTATATATGGCTGAGAGCAAGATATCTATTTAGTCATGTTCACAAAGTGCTGAAACCTAAGAGTGGCAAAATAAAAGGAAAAAACAAGAGGTGCTTCAAGAGGTTTGCCCTGAATTGCTCCAGGCCAGAAGCCCATTGTGGTAGAAGGTTTTCCAAGGGAAGAAATGAAGAATAAGGGCAAGAAAAGAGGAGAGAGCCAACAATGCCCTCAGGAGAGGATGCCCTAACTTTGGGTCTGCCAGCACTCACAAACAATAAAACCACTGCTACCTGTCACAGTGGTGAAGAAAACCCTGAAAATGTGGCCCAGTGCAGTGATTTTTTTACAAGAGCACCTTGTGACAGGACGAGGAGGAACAGATTCAGACTAAGAGTAGGTTTAGATGGGATAGTAGGAAAAAATCCTTCCCTGTGAGGTTGGGGAACTGGCACAAGGTGCCCAGAGCAGCTGTGGCTGCCCCTGGATCCCTGCAGTGTCCAAGGCCAGGTTAGATGGGGCTGGGAGCAGCCTGGGACAGTGGGAGGTGTCCCTGCCCATGACAGGAGGTGGCACTGAAGGAGCTTTCAGGTCCTTTCCAACACAAACCATTCCATGATTTCTGTCTGCCTGGGTTTGCCTAAAGGGACACTGGGTGACAGGCTGGGTGCTGACCCAAGGAATCTCACTTTACATTTCTGAGTGGGATCTTCTTCCCTGCTCCTCAAAGCACTGGAGAGAAGGAGGAAATCCCATCTTGTGCAAATCTAAACCAAAGTTTCCCAAAGCGTAGAAATGGAGCAAACTACCCAGGAAAGAGGTGGAAGGTGCAATTTTGGGAGGTCAGGTCTTGGTGCACGGGGTGCTCCCAGGGTCACAGAGACCAGTGCTGAGAGGAAATACTAGCAACATCTCCTCCTCTACAGATAAAAATCCACCTGGACACCATCCTGAGTGATGTGCTCTGGGATGTCCCTGCTGGAGCAGGGAGGTTCTCAATAACCTCCAATGGTCCCTTCCAACCTGATCCATTCTCTGATGAATTCAGTGAAAATACTTCCCAAAATTATGACTATATGAACACCAGGCATTCATCTCCTCAGGGATTCCACACTTCCATGCAGGAAGGTGACTGCACCCACAGCTTCTGATGCATCTTGTTTTTCCCATCATTCCCACAAAGCTCAGGACAGCTGCACGTTCCAGGTTTACCTCTGGCTGCTGCAGGACACTTGCTGTTCTGTGAGTCCCTCCAGCCCAGCTGAGCCCTCTTTCACTTGGATAATTAATTTGAAATTAAATATTAAATATTAATAAATATAGCTCAGGTAATAAATTGCATATACTAATTTAATTAAAAATAGATTATAGCATATTTTACAAATGGGACATTTTTGTAAGGAAATATAATGGACTTGTTATGTTTCTACTTTATCCTAAGAAGGAGCAAGCTTCTTGTGCATTTAGTCCTTATTGTGTCTCATTAAATTTTTAAAAACAGCTATTTTGATTGTCAAGTATTTGACAGACTGCTCAAAAAACCTGACACTTAAGTCTCAATTTTACAAAATGCATTTTTAATGAGGACTTTTGCATCCTTCTTTATTATCTATTATCATTTTGAAGGGGAGAAAAAGGGGGGAGAAAGGGGGGAAAACTCAATTATAACAAAACTTTCATACCTGGCCAAAGAGTCTTTTTAAATTGAGGCTTTCATTGAAGTATCTCAGGCTGGATCTGGGCTCTGCTGTGCCAGGCACTGAGTCTGATCAGCAAAAGCCACAAAGTTTGTCCTCAAAGTTGTGAGAGTTCACTGAGACAACCTCACACAGTGGGGTTGATGGGTTCTGATCCTGAAAAAAGTTTGAGTCAAGGATGTAAATTTCACAGCAGGATTGAGAGCTGTGGAATCTCCCTCTCAGGGGACATTCCCAACCCACCTGGAGTCATTCCTGTGTCACCTGCTCTGGGTGACTTTGTCTTGGCCGGGATTTCGACTCCATCTCCAGAGGTCCCTTCCAGCTCTAACAATTCCGTGAGGGTCGTGGCGAACCTGAGCCGTCCTGTCCTCACCACAAGCCGTGTTTGGGACAGAATGGGTGCAAGAATGTTGATTTCTACAACATCCCCTTCACGCCGAGCCCCGTGGCAGAGCAATCCTCTCGAACCGCACCAGCGGGTCCCTCCTTCCTGGGAAGGGATGGGCACGGGGAAAAAAAGCCCAGGAGCACGGAGACAGCTTTGGAGACAGCTTTAGTGGAAGAAGGCGATTTTCCCCGCAGGAAAAGTGGTCATTCCTGCTGGCAGCAGCCACCCCCGGGCACCTGGGAGCAGCACATCCCCCGGCACAGGGAGCGCCCGGAGCCGGAACCGAGCGGACACAGGTGAGAAAAAGCAAAGCAGCGCAGTGCCCTGACAAACACGACACAAAGCGGGGTAAATCATCCAGCCAGGGTGGAACTGGCCTCGTACGGGAACAGCAATCAGCAGGAGCGTGCGGAGGGAGGCGGGGGCCAGCCTGGTGTCCCACCCTCCCTGTCCCTTACATGAGCTCCCGGCAAGGCTGGCCCGGGCGGGCAGGGATGCGCTGCCCAAAGCTGAGGCATTCCCTTCCCCTTCTCCACTTCCCTGGGCTTGTGCTGCTGTTTAACTCTTTCTGGGAAGTGCGTCTGCCATCAGAAGCTTCTGGGTGGTTAAAAGTGACCACGGACTGGCAAATGGGGGGTTTCCCCTCTATGCAAGAACCTTCACTGGCTGAATTTCCTCCGGGAAAAACCGAGCTCACTGCCTTCCTTAAGAGCACAACAACTACAGCCTTTTCTTTGATTCTTCTTTCTCGTAAGGAAACGTCTCCATGTGGGCAAAAGTCTCTTTTTTCCCCCCAGTTTATCCAGCTGAATGGAGCAGAACCAGGCTACGAGCTGGCAGAACTGTGGAGACAACAGTTTGGAGGGAAAGGGTTTGCACATCACACCACCACCAAGGGAGATGCAATTGATTCACTAACAAGTTAAATGGATTTTATGTACCAATTTTCCACGTGTTAAATACCTGGCAACCCACGAGGACACGTCTCCTCCTTAAGGGAGGGAGAGTCACACCCTCAAGGAAGGCACAAACGCACCTACAAATATTTTATACTGTTTTAATGTGAAATACATGTTGTTCCAAGTTAACCACTGGCCACTAATGTCAGCAGAGGACCTGTTGCCCTTCTTGGCAGTCTCTCTGATGGCCTGGCCTCGTCCCCTTGTTCCTGCTTTCCCTCCTCTCATCCCACTTTCCCCCATTACCTGTGCCCTGCAGCACTGAGGTCTGTGCTCCTGACACATGGCCGGTGTTTCAGCTTGGGAGATCGAAAGCAGGTCGGAGATTTCTACTTAAATTGAAAGTTCAGTAAAGATGTCACCTCACACCAGCGACCAAAACCTCACCTCGCTACGGGGTATCCAAATAATCCCCGTAAAATTCCAAGCTTTGTGAAGACTTTCTTACAGAACCTCCTGTCCAGTTTGAAACCTGGAAAGTTTTCCCACCACCTGCACTCTCTCTAGTTGAGGTTGCCAGTGCTGAGGATTCCCTCTCTGCAAACTTCTCAGCAGGAACCATCAGCACATGGCTGAAGTGTTTTACAGCCCATCTGCACGCAGAGATGGTGTTCAAAAGGCAAATCCCAGAAATGAAGGGAGGCAGGGATTTATGACAATGTCCTACAGCCACTGAAAAGGCCAGGGATTGCATCTCATCCCCAGGTTTCTGTCCTGAAAGGATTCTAAGGGAAGCAGATATGCCCAGAGTGCACAAGCACACCGCTGTAAGGCACGAAAGAAAATAAATTTACTGATAAATTCCCACTGACTTAATCATAGTCTAATCCAGGCTGTGGTGGAAACAGTTTGTTCTCATGTACAGTCCACAGAAAGAAGGGAATGAATGAGAAAGGAAAGCACCTCTGTCCTGACCTCTGTCTTTCCCTCATCAGAAGATGCTTCTGTGAAGGAGCACCACCAGGTCTCTTCTCCCTCATTCCAGGCACTGCATTTACACCTTTACAGTCACCTTCCATGTTTTTGTGTGTGTGTGTGGTTTTTTTTGATTTTTTTGTTAAAGTCTTATTGGCAGACCTTTCTGACTGCACTGACATCGTGTTTGCCCTTGCCAGGAATTTCCAAATAAAACCAGAGGTGCCCCTGCCAAACAGAGTGCAGACACCCCAGGAAGCCAAGGAGAGCAAACCCCCCAAATCTGTTCACACCACCTTCCTTTTCCTAAGAATCACCATCTCCCAGAGAGCCCTTCATACCTGCAAACATCTACACCTTGTAACCAAACCCCTCAAAACCCAATTCACCACTCTCTGTATTTGATTTCTACCTCTAACCGTGCATTTTGCTCAAGCCCTGGTCACATGCCAGCACCCATCTGTGTAAATACACAATTTTTCTAGCTGAATTGCACATCCACAGCCACGACTCAACCATAGAAATATCATGTAAATAATGGAAGCTGACAGCATAAGTAATTTTTTTCATGTATCAGACGCCATGGTTGACTGCTGAACTGTGAGATCTGCTGTTTTTAGACTGTGCTAAGTTCTCCCCTTTCACCCCTGAAGATTCGAGACTAAAGGCTGGATCTTGAATCACAGGCTTCAGATGTTTTTCTTATCACACAGCTCAGTCAACACTTGTTCACATCCTGTGACCTTCTCCTGCAGCGAGCTGCATCTTTCTTCTGCCTTTCAAGGCCACTTATCCAAGCGGTCACTGGTGGAACTGGGGACGCAGGGAGTGACCATCACCAGCCACGTGGCTACTCAGTGTCCTAAGGGAGGGAGAGGTTAGGAAGTCACTAAGCCCTGAGAGAAGGAGTGAAAGAGCCGTGGAGCTTTCAGTATTTCTGCTTCCTGACGTTCCCGTTAAGTGAAGAAATCCATCTTGCAAATAGGAGAAATTAAAGGCGGCGAGTCCAAACGCGGGGAGGAGCATGAGGCTTTGGGAAAAAAAAAAAAGTGTCAGGTCTCTAACACAATGGCCTGTGTAATTGGTTCTTTTGAAGTTTCTAATCACTTTTGGAGAGATCAAGTGGAAGTGACAAGTGAGGCTATCGGAACAGTGACTCCGTACAATGGTGGCACATGGGACTGGAACCGGTTTGTGTGGTAATTGTTAATTGTTTGGGGCCTTCCTCTAAGCACAAAACATATCTGAAGAGATGCTATTAGGAAAAAAAAATTAAAAAGCAACTCTCCCAGTATAAATTATGTGGTCAGTGTTTCTGATCTCATACAAATCATTTGCCTGTGAAAATGTTATCAAAATATGAGCTATCCCTTTCAAATATATTTTAAACAATGTTAATGTATTTTCACATGTCATCAGTTGACAGCTCCACCATCGTCGCTCGTCAGCCACCAGGGAAATTTGCATGCATTTGAATTCACCCTGCCAAGCACAGGCAGCCCAGACTGACAGCCCATTTAACTGGGTGATAAGTTAATCTGTACAACATTTGATAGATTTCTGTCTTTTACCTAAGCCAGAGTTGGTGAAAATGATTCAGCGATGGGATTTGCGAACTGGCCGTGCCTCTGTTGGGTCTCAGTGGGAGGTGTTGTATTTCTTCATGGGTAATGCTGATCTCCACTCAAGCTGGCCGCATCAAGCTGAACTAAATACCATCCCAAACCCACCAGGAATGACTGTCTCCAGGCTTTTCCTTCCACAAATCCAGATCTTTGGCTAAAGCTTAAGTTCATGATGAACTCTGAGATGGTTTTACAGGGATGGCCAATGATCTCCATCTACCACCTGCCTGCTCCTGAGGACTTCCCTGTTCCCTCGAGCAGCACGGCACACGCAAGGGTTGGATTGGACCCTGGGCCAGGTTCAGCCTGTCCCAAGGCTCAACATGACATGAGGTGGTCACTGCACACCACAGCACCTAAAATTCCAGCAGAAAACAACATTTCCCAAAGCTCTTCCCCAACCCCTCAAAACCACGCGTCCCTCACGTACTCGCAGCCATCATTAAACCAGACACCACCAGGTTTTAGACACATCCCTTGCATTGCCAGAGTTTTTCATTAAAAAAATCCCCTACGTCCAACAACACCTTCTGCTCCCTCACAGAAACCCTGATTGCAGCAAAATCAGTGATATTCATTTGCAAGGCCACCCAAAGAGGGGGCTCCAGGCTTCTGCTGGGGTTGTGTGTTTAACCACGACAAAACACAGAGGGCATTTTGATGTTGGGAAATGCCCAGAAGGAGATTTCTATTTACTTTCTCTTCCACAGCACATTACCAAAGCCAGGAGCCTTAGTAGTCAGCAAGCCATTATTTATTTATTCAAAACATCTTTCATTTCCTGAGATGCAGTGTGTTATTTACAGGGCACACACTGTGTTGTTACATGAAGTAAATTTCAACGGGCAGATTAAACTCGGGATACTTCACCCATAATGATACATCCTGATAATGGCCATTTTCAAAGAGTTGCTAAAATGTGAGTAAATATCTCACTGGTTTCAGGAGGAAATGCTCTGAAAGGGCAGGCAGGGCAGCAGAGCTGCTGCCATAGGCAGGCGAGTTTGATGAATGAAATTTAATGGGTAGACCCTTTATGCCAAAGTTGATGGAGAGACAGAGAAAGCTTTGGAAACACAAGAGATAAATCTGTGCTGAGCCCTTTGTTCAGATGCAATTTCACAAAAATGTAGCCCATTTGCAGCTTTTGGAGAGCAGCCTTTCCTCATCAAGGCACAGGCTTAAAATATTAATTAAATAAAACTCAAGTCTACATAAACCTTGAAAGCAGACGCCAAGAGAAGGAATGTATTGAACCTAAAGGTAGGGTAAAAAGTGGGAATACCCGTGGGCAAGTTCCAGTGGGGAAATGTAGGTCAGGATCCTGCTCCTCAAAATGCATCACCATGATGTTCCCTAGCTAATGTACAGAGTGTCAGTTTTAGAGACAATGAGATTTTATATGGTTTTTATGTATAGAAACCCTTGATGTCAGCAACCAAACCTTATCCCTCCCCAATATTATCAGGACCCTTTCCTGATCTTCATAAGTGTTATGAAGGCTGATAAAACACCTCTTAAAACTCTAACAGTTGCCTGAAAAATCAGCAAATTCACCAGTTTACCCAAGACAAATACATTGTGGACGTTGAACTGTCACAACTCTTCACAAAAATCCCATTTCCATCTGTTTTTGTGGTGCACACCTGTTGCTGCTCACTGGGCAGAAAGCAGACATAGGAAGGGCATGGGAGTAACCTGGGAATTCAAAGATCACAAGAGCAAAAGAGGTATTTAGCACCAAAGTGGAGGTAATTATGATAGATTTAGGAAATCCTCTGTTCAGAGGCCCCCTCAAAATCACCCTGAGTGATGGTGGGCAGGGACAGGGATGGAGGGGTGGGAAATCCTTAACTGTGAACCAGGAGAGACAAATGTCTTAAAGAAAATAACTCCTCTGTGCTGGGCTTTCAGAAGCACATGTCAGGAAAAAGAAACCTACATTGATAAATAATAATAATAATAAGAAGAAGAAGAAGAACAAGAAGAAGAACAAGAAAGCAACAAGAACAATAATAATCCTTTAGGAGCAATAAGGAGGTCCTGGGCTGCTCTGAATTCCTCACACTGAAGCCTTTGCAGCAAACTCAGAAAAGTTTGTGGGTCCATCTGGAAGCCACTGGTGCCACTGGTTTAAAACACTGAGACATTGCAAATCTGAGCCCTCTGGGCTGCAAAAGTGATGCTGGACAACTCAGCTGACGTGCCTGAGCCTTAATTTCTCCCCAGAACAGAGACAGGAATCCTACTTTTAGCTCTGATGGTTCACACAGATAGACAAAATCTTGTACAAAGGGACCCAGCTGCTGCTTTAATAAAAATAAGTTAACAGGGGATAAATAGCCGTGGTCTTGGGGGTGTGAGGAGCCAAGAGGAGAGTTAATAGGACCAGAGGAGGTGGTGTGATGGGTAATGAGGTGCCTACAGGGGAGGGGATGGGAGCAGGGCCAGGGACAAAGGGTTTGTGCCCGGAGCAGAGCAGGGGAGGGAGGCAGAGGGTCCGGCACGGCTCGGGGCAGTGCTGCCCTGATGCTGAGCTGCTTTTTTGGGGTTGGGATTGGCTGGGATGTGTCCTTGCCATGCCTTTGTCCTGGCAAAGCTCTTGGCACGGGATGCACATGGCTCAAGCAGCAGCAGGACCCTCGGTGCCTCCCAAGGCCCCCCAGACATTGGAGTGAGCTGAGGACAAAGCAGGGAGCCCTCGGAGCAGCTCCTGCCTTTTATCCCTCACCGCAAACGGCACAGAGGGAAAAATGGAAACTCAACCCCTCAAAAAACCCACAGAACGTTTGATTCAACGGGAGGTTTCGCTGCTGTCAGCTGCAAATCAAGAATTAGGGTTTTTACTAAAACTGGTAAATTTCTCGCATTTATTTTCACTTATTTCACTCCTCACTTCTTTAAGATAATGATCAATTTATCAGCTTTTTGCTCCCACGGTGCACTGGAGACTGCATGGGTATAGTCCATGTTTTCTGCACCCAGAATTCCATCTTGAGGCACAGATTTGTCTCTCCTGCAGCCAAAATTGCAACATTAAACACTATAATTGTAATCTCCTGGCCACAAGACCAGATTTTCCCCTTCTGCCTTGACCAGGGGTCAACACTGATGTGCAACACTTCATCCAAAGTGTTTGGCAGCAGCTACTGTGGGCAAAAAAAAAAAATTCCATTCTGCAGGATTTTCAGCCAGGACAGAGAAAAAAAAAAGGGAAAAAAAAGGGTGCCAATTTGTGTAAAAATAAATGAAGGCTGATTTTAGATAATTAAGATTTCAGTCCTCTAATTTCTTTGGAAGAAAGTAAAACACTTTCCAAATATTTTCTTCTTTCTTCACGCCTATCAAAAGCGCCCACGAAGCAAATCTAACACATCTATATACACACAATGGGCATTTAGGATCTCTTTCAAATTAATATCTTGAAATCCAAAGGGCAAAGAGAGGGGCAGAGGATCGCGACGCCTCTCCTTCCCGGCGAGCAGAGCTCTGTAAATCACGCAGCTTTCCCGAGAGCCGGGGAATGTGTGCTCCCCGTGGGTACCAGGGCCCGGCTCCCCCGGCGTGCCAGCCACGGGCAGGCATCCCTCTCCCATATGGCCCAGCAGCCACAGCCAGCTCAGGTAGCAGAAGGCGCTCCAAGAATCCAGCCTGACTTTCCAGCACATGAAGCATGGAAGGGTCGAGCCGAGCCTCATCTGTGTCGCTACAAAAGCAGAAGCCCGGGCATCTGCAATCCAGAGCATCGCTTGGCACAGAGTAAAATTTTAAAGTAATTTTCAGGGGGTTTGTGTGTTGTTTCTTTTTTTTTTTTTTTTCTTTTTTTTTTTTTTTTTTTTTTTTTTCCCACCCCCCCCCCCCGCCCCCGCCAGTGCCACATGGTGATTTTTGTCCTTCGGAGAGCCAAAGGCAAATACAGGCGTGCTCAAGCTCCATTGTCAAAGGGAGAGGTTTCCTAGCAACAATGCCGGTATGAATGGAGCCCAAGTTTCCTTCCCAATCCCTTATGTGACATTAGAGCAATTTGCAGCACACGGGGAAGGGGGAAAGGAGGATCTGAGCATCCTGGCTACGCAGCCTCACCCCAATCAGCAAATCACTCTGTCGAGTTTTGCTGGCACCACAACTGCCAAGTGCTTTTAAGTGCAAGGTACAGGCAGAAGGGAATCCTGGAGTCTGTTCCCATCCTCTGTCCCAGCACCGTGTGCTGCCCCAGCTGCTCCCCTGAGCCCCAGGAGCAGGGAAGGGATGCTGCCCACAGCAAGGAGTGCAGCCACCACCTCTGCTGCCGTGCTCTGCTTCTGAAATCACCGTAAGAAACTCTGCTTTAACCAGACTGAGCTGCCAGCAAACACCACTCATCCAAGCCTGGCAGGATTTTTGGGATGTGTTGGCAGCAGGCTGTGAAATGTGCACTCAGCATCTCCCAACTGCAGCCAGGTTATTCCCCAGAGAGCCCTCACATGCCAAATGGGAAGATGTTGGAAACAAGGGAAAATAACACTAGAGCAAGGGAGCCCAGAGAAAAGAAAGAGGAAAAGCAGCAGGAGCTCCTGGGGGCTCCCAGCAGCTCCGTGGGGATGGCTGCACCTCCTTCCCTTCCTGCACAAACTCATCCACACTGCACAACACCGCAGCAAATCACTGCTTCCATGGCATCAAACAACCCTTCTCCTTATCATTCCTTTTGTTTTCACCCCTCACACAGTCAGAGTATCCAGAGAGACAAAAAAGGTCCTCTCCAGGAAAGAAATTAGACATTTAAGGAGCCATGGAATGGTTTGGTTTGGAAGGAACCTTAAAGACCATCCAGTGCCACCCCTGCCACAGGCAGGGCCACCTTCCACTACTCCAGGCTGCTGCAAGCCTTGTCCAACCTGGCCTTGGACACTGCCAGGGATGAGCCACAGGTGTCCCAGCTGCCCCCAGCCTCTGTTTTTAATTAGTGGTGTATGATAGGTTCCTAAATTAATCCTCTCTTCTGACTAACCACGAGCCAAAGTGCTTCACTGAGCCACCAATTGGAAATGCCCAAAGTTCCAGGGTTTGCAAGCTGCACATTATGTCTAACAAGGGAACAATGACCCCTCTTACCCAGAGTGGGCCCAGGTTTCCCATATCCCAAATCTGATTGTGTGGTGCCAGCTGTAACTCAGGGAGGCAGCACCCTGCACTTGTCACATCCAGAAACAGCTTTTGGAGCCTGTAGCTCGTTGTGAGCTCCAGAGCTCCGGGATGTTTATTTACAGGGCACCAGGCAAGACATCTGTTCAGCCTGGCTTTTTCACTGAAAGGGAATTTATCCTTGGCAAACCAGGTTTGGGAGTCAGGCACTGGTTTCATGGCAGGCCGAGGGTTTGGCCAACGCTATCATTTAGTTTGATTTTTGTCCCTTCTCCCAAGCACTCTGCCACAAAGAGGCCACGCTCAATCATCTGAGATGTGCAGCTAGAAGTGATTAAATAAAATTAAAACCCTTATCTGAGCAGTGGCGATGCTTCTGACAGATGAGGTTTGAAATGCTTTCTGTGAATTTAACGGGGAGCAAAGACATCATGAGAAATATTGCAGGGCTGAGACCTGGCCAGATGCCTGCTGAGCTTGGCAGGGTGGGTTATGGGGACACCACCCTCCTCTGTACTTCCCTGGGATGAGGCAGGCCAGGCCAGCTGGGGCCAGCATTAAAATTGCTGAGGCCGCACTAAAACTGCTGCTAAACCGCGTGGAAATCTTCAAAAAGCTTCAGAAATCAATCTGGAGGATTTGTGTTTTGTTTTTGCCAGGTAAGATAGGGCCCTGCTCCTTTCTGGGCCTATTTTTTGCACGTATCTGTGGAGAAAGGGGGAACAGCTCTGCTTAGGGAGACACCACTGGGCACTAAGTTTTCCTCACCATGGCAAATACCAATCCCAGCCAGATGTGAGCCAACATCCCATGGCAGAACATGGCACCAGAACCCAAATAAAAGTAGTCTTCATTCATCAAGGCATGACTCTCCCTCTTCCACTTGAAAAAAAAAATCATCTAAAAGCATTCAAGAAATATAAATATTTACTTTAATAAAACATTTACAGTCATCACCAGGCAAGACTTAACAAACAACCTAAGTTAGTGAATTTTAGCTGAACTTGGGAGCTCTGCAGGGTAATGGCTGTGCTGACCAGCTTCAAAACCATATAAGGACTACTGATTATTTATTATAAAATGCCTGCACAGAGGGAGAGACCTAATTGTGTGATGAAGATCCCAACCCCTGTGGGTATCACAGCACACTGTACCTGTAAGAGTCAGGGCTCATTAGCCTAATCACAAAGAATAATACCAGGAGCAGAGCTCTGCAAAGCCACTGATTTTTCACATCCGACGAGTTTCACAGAAACACCCTCTTTTTTTGTTTTTTTTTCCCAGTTTGGTGGAGTTCTTTGTCTTCTATCCCTGTCTGAGAGCCTTCCCCCAAATCCTCACTGCAGACTTCAGCAAGCCCTGGCTCTGCAGGGCCACAAACGTTCAGCATCTCCTGCAGTCCCTGATTAATCATCTCCATCCTCTGCCCACGTGTGGAGCCACGGAGCCCGAGCAGGGGAGGGTGGTCAGCAGATGTGTGGGTGGTGGGCTTGGACAGGGAGCTTTTCCTCTGCATTCATCTTGTGTTTTCAGCCCCGGGTGCAGCAGGGATTTTTTTTTTTCAGTCTCTAATCTGTGTCACTGATGAGAGGCTTCCCTGTTATGCTGCTTTGGAATAGAGATCCAAATTTGTTCCGTTGGAATCCCTGTGCCTTGCTACAATGACTTTTGAGCATGAATGCATCCAGGATAGGATTCCTACCTGCATGTTTCATTTTCCTGCCCTTTTTCTCAGCCCTGTTCCCTCTCCTCCACCAGGCAGCGCTGAACAAAGTTAACACTGATTTTTCATACGGAGAAATATTGCCAGGCTTGTCTAATCAGGCTGGTTATCTGTATCCATGGGGGAAACACCACAAGGCTGCATTTTGCACCCTTTCCCTCCACCTTTCAAATAAAAAAAAAATTCCCATTTGCTCATCAAAACCATGTGGCCATCAGTGAAAGGTCTCATCCTCACAGCAGGTTTTAATCTTGCTTTGTTCACTTGGGTGGCTGCCACACGGCTTGCACAGGGACAGGGACACGAGGTGGCTCCTCCAGGACAGCCCAGCTTCCTCCAGGACTGTCCCACCTTCCCAGCACAGAGAAGGTCAGCCCAGGCCACTGGCTTTTGGGAGAGCCACCATAAATCTCCTGGATTATGAGTCCTCACTGAGTGCAGTGGGATTCCCAAGCCAAGGGAAGAGCTGGTGTACAATTTTTCTGGAATCTGGTGCTGTTGTCACCCTCAGGGCAGGAGTGCCAGGCCCACAGGGACAGGCTGTTAACCCAGCCCCTGGAGACACCAGGAGTATTTCACTCCATATCCTCCCACCTCATAAATGCCTTTTAAACTCCGGGTTAATCCCCAACAACACTGCTGGTCCACTTAAATCCCCAGAAATGAAGACGTGTGAAGCTGTAAACCCGCGGCTCCTTGGCTGGCGGCAGCGCTGGAAAGGCTTCAGAGGCACCATGTGCTTTTCCAGTCAGGAGCTTTTGGCCCCTGCTCTTGGTGTTCCCCCTGCTGCCGGTGTTCCCTGGAGCACAGAGCCAGCCTGACCTCCCTGGCAGCTCTGTGCACACCCCCTGAGCTCCTGCCCCTCCGCCGAGAGCAGTTTGGCACCACAAACCTGACGCCCCGCGAGCCAAGTGCATCCCTAGATATGTTCACAGCCACTGCTCCTTCCTTTGACTCGCTCCAGAGGTGTCCCAAGGGCTCTGTGCTGCTGCCAAGAAGCCATGACATCACTTACAGGATTAATAATTGCAGTATATTCACAGATACGTTCACAATACATTCACAGGGTCGTATGACAGAGCTCTGCTTAAAGCCAGTACCTTCCTTATCCTCCTTCCCACACCCCCAGTTTTCCCATTTGCTTATCTATTCCCTCACAGGGAGTGAAGGTCAAAGGTGGGAGTAGGGTTTAGGAGTATTTTTCCTCTTAAACCAACAAAAGCCACATTACTGAAACGATTCTTCATTTTGAACTCCAAGCTCTCTGCGCAGCCCTTACTGAGAGTGCAATTTATAAATTCCCGAAGAAAGAAACCACAAAAAAACTTTGTTCCTTGTCCTGGTACAGGATTTAGAGAAGCAAGATTCTCCCACCGAAGTTTTGGAACGGGAAATGCAGAACAAGAGCTGCACAGAGCCAGCCCCAGCCACGCTCAGGTTGGTCTGAGTGATTTCACAGTGGCCAAAAGTCTGTTAAGTCTTTGCAGAGCAAACAAGCGGAAAGACACGGCTCCTGCTGGGCCATAAAGAGCCTGGCTCCTGGTTTTATGGCACGGAAAAACCCGGGGAGAGGAGGGGAGGGCCGACAGGAGCAGGGGGTGGTGGAGACAAAGCCAGACCGTGAGACAACGAGAGGGTATGAGCTCACCTAGACAGTCACACTCTCTTGTTTCCCACTTCTCAGGGCCTCCAGGAAAACATGGATTTTCAGGGGTGCAGGGCGTGCTTTCACACCCAGCTCAGAGGTTTTTTGTTGGATGGAATGGGGGAAAAGCACAGAAAAATTTGGAGATCGTCACCCTCAGGTGCATAAAGGCAGCTAAAGACTAAAGCATCACCTGCTCCAAGAGGACCAAATCCATCTCCCACTGCCCCAAGCACAGACTTGCTGCATCCTAGCTCCAGCTCAGAGGAATTTGGACTGAGCTCAGCCCCCCTGAGCATCCAAGGATACCCAGCTCCATTGGTGGCAGGAATGAAGCTGTACAAATTCCCATTATTCCCCCAGAGTCGCAGAGGGGGAGCCAAACAAGGCCCTGCTCTGAGCAAAGACTCACTAAATGTGTCTTGACAAGTCCCAGCTTTAGTAGCCAGCTTCACTCTGAGGAATTTAAATGTTTTTTTTTAGAAATTACTTGGAAGTGATTTCCCCCTCTACTCCACTCTGGTGAGACCCCTCCTGATCCAGCTCTGGGGTTCACAACATCAAAAGGATGTGGAGCTGCTGGAGCAAACCCAGAGGAGGCCACAAGGATTTTCCAAAGGTTGAACATTTGTTTTGGAGCCAGGCTGGGAGAGCTGGGGGTGCTCACCTGCAGAGGAGAAGCTCCAGGGAGAGCTCAGTGCCCCTGCCAGGGCCTGAAGGGGCTCCAGGAGAGCTGGAGAGGGACTGGGGACAAGGGATGGGGGAACAGGACACAGGGAATGGCTTTAAGCTGACAGTGGGTAGATTTAGCTGGATATTGGGAAGGAATTCTTGGCTGGGAGGGTGGGCAGGCCCTGGCACAGGGTGCCCAGAGCAGCTGTGGCTGCCCCTGGATCCCTGGCAGTGCCCAAGGCCAGGTTGGACACTGGGGCTGGAGCAGCCTGGGACAGTGGGAGGTGTCCCTGCCATGGCAGGGGTGGAATGGGATGAACCTTAAGGTCCCTTCCCATCCAAATTGTTCTGGAATTCTATGAAATATCTGCAGCCACCTCATTTCTGACCTGGCTGTGCTTTAACCCTGTCCCAGGAGGCTCTGAAGGGAGCACCTCTGCACAGACCCACAGCAATTGCAGGTGCTTTTGGGTGTGCCCCTGTAGGTTGTGCCCAAGGTTCCCAGCTCCCAAAGCCTTTCCAACACCAAGCCACATCCCACTAAATCTTGGAGTGCTCTGTTGAAAGCAGAAGAGTGAGAACATCTCAGGGAGATGATTAGAGAAAGCAGGCAAAGAGGTAGATTGCATCTTTGCTCATTAAAGAAAGAAAACTCCTGTAAACCTGCACGAGCTTATCATAAAAGTATTTTCTTTCCCTCAACAGCAAAAAAAAAAAAAAAATTGCAAGAAACAAAAAACGTCTTGCACACCTCAAAAGCAGACAAATAAGCAAACACCCGAGTCACCTTGGGTTTTGGGGTGGTGGTTGTTTTTGCCTTTGCCTACCGCTCGCAGCATCACAATTTTCTCCAAGCATGAAAATAAAAATAATATTTTACATTAAGAAAGGAGACAACTTCAGATTTGACAAAGCTCTTTTTCTTGGTATCGACAAGCAATCATCATCCATCTTACAAATGGGAACTTGCCTCAGAGCACATCCACACCATCACTGGATTTCTGGTCCTCGGAGGACTGGGATAACAAACGAATCTTCACCGGCTTCAATGATTTCAAAGCTAATCAGAAGATAAAAAGGCTGGCGGGACAGCTGACAATACATTACCCACCAACAACAGATCTGTGCAGGACATTTATGTATTTAAATTCCAGGCGTGGGGAAGCTCGGACACATTCCTTGAATACAGGGATGCTGGAGCGAGGCGAGACAAAGCCGGGAACGGCAGAGCACGGACACCACACAGGGATTGGGGTGTCCTCCCTGCATCCCACAGGGCTGTGCAGGGATGGGACCCACACTCTCCATCATGACAACACTCCAAGGTGCCCAAAGGTAGCCCTCTCCTCACTGGTTTATGCAGGAAGGCAAAACAAATAAGAGATGGCAAATCCCGGCGACCCCATCCAAAATCTTCCAGGATTCCCTGGGAGACAGGAAGAGTCTCGGGATCAACACATTACATGGCACATCAGAAGAGTAAAACACAGCCCTCCCCATGGTCTGAGAAACCAGAGAAGGAGGAAAACTTAAATATGGTTAAAATCTGGGTCATGTATCAAAAACTTCCCTTGTTTTCCATGGTGTCTTCCTGATCTAGACCTTGCTTCCAGGGATTCTTCTTCTGAGCCATCACCTGAAGCCCCTGCTTGTTCTTTTCATGGGGTGTGGATATTTTGAACAAGGACAAAGGTTAAATTCTTAAATCGAGCATAACTTTCTGCTTGTCACAGAGGCCCCAGATTTCTCTACATTAAGGTCAGTAGCTAAATTCCCATAAAACAGGTTCTGCAGAGGGAAAATGTGTTGGATCCCAATCATCCTAACACTGTTTGTCTTTGGGATGCAGTATTTTGTGGCCAAAAAGACCAATTTAGGTGGTTTTAACCAAGCAAGGTTGGTAAAACAGTAATACCTGTTAAGAATGTGATGTTCTTTCTTGTACCTCCATAACAGTGAGTAGAAATCATGGGATGGTTAAGGTTGGAAAACCACTGGAGGTCATCTAATCCAGCCCTTCACTCAAGCAGGGTCACCTCTAGAGGACATTACCTAGAATTTTGTCCAGAGACAGCACCAGACCAGTCACAAATGCTGATGGAAAATGTAAATGTTCCTTCAGTATTTACTGGGAAAACTCTTAAATCAATGGATAGCTCCCTCTTCCAAAGAGTTTGCTCTCCAAAGCAAATGCCTGCACCTGCCTGACCTGAAATATGAGCAGCTGTAGAGACCCCAGTGATCCAAAAAGGTTCCTCAAGTCCCCATCCAGTGGAGGCACTGCAGGAGGAGCAGCCTGTATTCCCCAGTGCCAGGAGCCGATGAGAATCCTTGGAAAGGGAGCCCAGGGAGAGATGGCTGAGGCATCTGAGTTGGCCTTTGATGAGAGAACAGCTCCCAAAGAAGAGCTACAATGACCTCCTGCCTCTGGAAAAACGTTAAAACGTGGCTCAGCAAGACCTTCCCACTGTTGCCCTTGGCCTCCTGACTCTGGAGTTCAGAGCAGTGGAGCTGTTTCAAAGAGAGAGGAACAAATTTAGATTTTGATGACTGATCACCAGTTCCCCAAAAGCTTCTGACAGGAGAGGGATCACTGAGGGCGGCTGTAATTGGCCCAGGGGCGTTTGGACTATCTGCAGATTCCCTGTTTATTGATGCAAAGAAACCCCCCTCAGTTCGCTCAGTGGAGCTCAGGGGGAATTTTGGTGGGACCCAGGAGTTCCTGATGATCCTTTCTGACACCAGAGCTGCCCCATCACACCCACTTAGAGCCACTCCACGGGGCTGTCACGGAGCTCCTCTGCCCTGACTAAACCCCAGCTCCTGAGAAGAAAATAACCACCAGCCCTTTATCACCCTCGCTTCCCCTCGCACGGGTTGGCGCCGAGGACCTGCCAAAAAAACATCTGGAAAAGCACCAGGATTGCAAGGGAAAGGGGCTGATGGGCTGAGGGAAGCAGCTCTATCCCCCCACACAACAGCTGCATTAATTTATTACATTTTAGTCTTCGGTCAACTTTGAGACAACAACTGAAGAGTGAGTTTCCATTACAACATCCATCATTGTATCAACCTTATTTTTTGTGATATTTTGTAAATTACAATAAATTTGCTTTCTTCTGAATATTCAGATGCTTCAAAAGGTACCCAAAGGATGCAATTAGACCCTAGGGAAATATGCTATTATGTGCACATATCATGTTTTGCATAGGCTTTCCAGCATCTACATAATTTATGTTTTTCTGCATAATTTCCCCTTTTTATGTTTCCTATGTGTTTGTGAGATAATGCAGGAGTCAGTCCTCTCCCACCAAAAACACAGAGAGAACTTAAGTCTGTATTCTTACTTCACCCAATCTGCTTCACTTCCCACAAAACCCTTGGAGAAACCCCTGGAGAAATCCTTTCATGTGCACCAAACATCAATGCCCGAGGAAAAACCCAGAAGGTCGAGGCAGCTCTCTGAAAGGGACCAGAACCTTGTCCACTCCCATATTCATCTGGGCATTCCGAGGGGCCTCTGATGGATAACGTTGGAATGGGAAAGCTTTTAAACTGTTTCTAATCCTCGCCTGGCGTTTGAGCCGCGCGAAAATAATTCCCCCAAACTTTCAAGTTGCTTTTTAGCTTTCCGCGCCAGGCGCTCGCGTCCGGGCTGGCTTTAATTAAAAATAAAATAGGGAGAACAATAAAATAAAATAAAAAAAAAAAAAAGGAGGAGAGTTTTCAGGCAGGATGCAGGAAAAGGTGATGCCCACTCCTTCCTTTTTAATTCTGTTGGTTGGAATTTCTCATCTGACGGCTTAAAATTTATTTTTAAAAAGTGAAAAGGGAAATAAAAGAGAGTGAGGGGGATGACTTCATGCAGGTGATCCCTGGCCACAAGCTGAGACCCCACTAAAGTACTTCAGTGTGGATATCCCTCGTTTTTAGCATATGAGAAACAACTCATGGGCTGGAAATTGATATTTAATGTCTTTGGTTGGATTTTTTGTGCTCTCTCTCAGGTACCACTCAGGGATTTCTCTTTCCCAGGAGGTCGGGGACAAGAAACAGAGAATTTTCTTGAAACTCCAACCCCCATCCTCACTGCACTCCTCAGCCACAGTGGCTGCCCCACATTCCCCAGGTTCTGGAGTCATGAAGAGACTGAGAAAACTTCCCGAAAAGTCAATAAATACATTAATAATAATAATAATAATAATAATAATAATAATAATAACAACCTCATCTTTGCATTCATATATTCAAGTGCTCAGAAGATAAAGCCCTTCAGCCTTTAAAAATAAAAATAGTGACAGACAAGTACATAATTCACCCATTCTCCTCCTCCAAAAAAAAACCCCAGCCTGATACAAATAACCACTCCCAAGCATGGTCCATGCAAGTGAAACTGGGAGGAGAAAACCATATTTCCCTTTGTACCTTCCCCAGAATATTTTGGGCTAATCCTCTTATTTACAATGCGCTCCTGAGTCCGTGTAAAATCAGTCATGGAGCAGCAAGGAGACATTATAAGAATGTTTTCTTCTCCACAAACCATGACCCACTTCAAATTGCCAACAACAACAACAAAAAAAGTCTCGTGTGAATAAAAGAAAATATTTCTGTTGTGAAACCTGCAGCGTGAAGCAGCAGGAATAAAATAATCTGGTAAAATTTAAAGAATAAGATTCTTTGTAGAAGACATAAGAGAACACCTGCTGCTTTCCTTATTTTTTATTTATTCTAATTAATAAGTTCAAACTAAGCAGTATGCAGATGTGTAAAAACAAACAGCCCCCCAAAAATTAAAAAATGAATACTTGTCATTAAAAAAGTTTATTTGAAGCTGAGAAACTGTATGATTAATTAATCAGAACAGAATCTGGTTGCTTAAAAGCCTATTGACATGTGTTTTAAAATCTTCTGTGTAATTCAAGATAACGAAGAGCAAGGACCACGTGCAGGATTCTCTCCCAGAGCCACCACCCCCATGAGCACAAGATGATCACAGTCACTTGGTGCTATGAAGTTTATTTCTAAATGTAAAAACACAAAAGAGCAGAAAAATGCCTTTTAGAGAAGATTTCAGTGTGCTCCACCATCTCTTCCTTCAGGAATCAAGCCCCTGGAGCTCACTCATCCTCTCCCTCTTTTCTATTTATTTCTGAACAAGCTCAGAGCCTCACACCTCCCACAAACACTCATTGATTCCATATATCCAGCCTGTATTGACAATGAAATTCCTAAGGAGCTGGAGGACTTGGGAAAAGCTGAAGGTCTGGCCAGGGCAAAAGGCACTAAAAGGAATTACTTTATTCTAATGAAAGCAAACACAGTAGGTCAAGCCTGGGCTTGGGGTGGTGAGGAAAGTGAAATAGCAAAAGAAATTTACTCAGGAAGAAAATTACAGGTAGAGAGGACAGTTATGGGGGGAAAGCAGGGTTTGGGATTGGGCTCATGGTGTGCCCTCTGTCCCTGCCCTTAGACCTTTCTCCAAGCACTTCCCAAGAAAACAGGGGAGCAGTTTAAGGTTCCTTTCCTCACACGATGTGTAAGGATCACTCCCTCCTGCCAGCAAGGCTGGGACCTCAGCAGAACAGAGAGCTGCTTGTACTGGAATTGTTTGGCCTCACCTTTGTACCTCTAAGATGGGAGCCAGTTCCTGAAAACATCAATCCCCTCTTGTCCCCATAAATAGTGCTCTAATCTTAAATTCTTCTCTAAATCAAGCAGCTCAGGAACCACCAGAGGTTGGAAAAGACCTCCAAGACCGAGCCCAAGCAATAGCCCAGCATGGCCAAGGCCAGCACTGGACCTTGCAGCCCTTCCTCCAAAGGTCCAGCTCTTATCCTTCCCTGTGGGATTGGACAATTAAACAAATCCATGAGAATTCTGAGGATAAACCCCACCTTCCTCTCCATGGGCAGAGCAGAGGGGGCTGCTCAGCCTCTCAGGGAGCACCCAGGATGTTCCCAGCACCCTGAGCCACGTGGGTGCTCCAGGGCTGGGATAATCCCCTGCTCACCAACAGCCCCAGAGCAAACCTGGGACAATCCCCAGCTGCCCCTGAAGGGGTGTAAATTAGAATTGATCTCTTAAAATGGATTTATAGATGAAAACTACACCAGAGAAGCTGGGAAGGATGAACTTCCTTCCACCTCTGCCCTTCCCAAAGCACTTCATTTCTGCTGCTCCTACTGCAGCATCAGCATCTAAACCAGAACTCACCTAAATCATGGTCATGTAAGAAATAAAAATCCTTGCAAATCTCTTTACACAAAGGAGAACAAATTCCAAACCAAATTCTTTTGAGCAGCAACCGCCATCAAGATTATTGGGTGTAAAATCCCCATGGAAAAAAACAAACAAACAAAAATCAGCATAGAGAAAACAAAATACAACTGAGTCCTTCAAAATTCTTGGTACAGCTTGGTCATCTCAGATACATCAAAACTGGCTTTTCCTCATGAAAAAACCACTTCAACAAGCTGTAAGTTTTCAGTCCAAAATGTTTGTCACAAAATCCCCGGGCCAAAACAGTTAAAGCACTAAGTCAGCACTAAGAAACAGTAGCCAAGGATAGATTTGCTTTCTCTCCAAATTTTTTTTTTTGGCACCTGCGTGGCATCTCCAGGTCACCAGGATTTACAACCCGAGGAGGAACAGCTATCCATGTTTTATGGAATGTACACAAAGATGTGTTCCTTGCTTTCAGAGGGCTGGGGGAGAGATCCCAAGCAGTTCTGACCTCTGCTATTTACAGAGACCTTTCCTGGCAGGGGCTGCGCTCCCAGGAACAGCCGAGAGATTATTTTCTCACTCAACTTTTTTATTTATAGTATTGTAAAAATAAACGTGACATATTTAGGGGACATGTCATATTTCATAAAAGCTCAACCAAGGCACATTTTGGACTTTTTATTTTTAAAGTTCGTCCTTTTTTAAAGCATAATTTCCTGACTGGTTTTCTATTTTCTAGGATCAAAAATTTATCTCAGTGCCCAGTTTTTGTACCCCTTCAGTTATCATCCCAAAAATCAAATAAGCAGAGATCTTATGAATCTTACTGGACCAAGAGAAAGAATAAAATTCCATTTTATAGTAAAAAGGATCATCCTGAAAGTTAAACCTGGCTCTAAAAGGAGCTGAGAAAGTGCACATTTTTTCAACAGGTTCCTATGCACAGTCCCCATCCTGAGCATAAAATTAAAAAGGAAAATATAAAACCTGGTTTTAAATCCAACTGAGCTGCAATGAGTTCATCTGCTTGTTAAATATCTGATCCAGGCTGAAGGGATCCAGCAGCTCTTTGAGTGCCAGTATCACCTTTAAATTTTGGTGGGTGCTGAAGAACATCAACTCTGAGAGGGAGCAGATGGGATGCAGACTTTGGAAATGGGATTTCTGGACATCACCAAGGTAAATTCCTCGTGAAATGACAGCAATAGGCTGGGTTAGGACCACCCTTTTATCCCCAGCACACTCCCACCAGAACCTCTTAACTAATGGCACGTAAAAGGATGGTTATTTTTGAAATATTCACATCAGAGGGGTCTGTGACTGCAGTGCCATAAACCCCAGCAGGGTAAATGTCTGCTCCACTCCCATCCCTGCTCTTTTTCTCTGCTCTGCCTTTAGAAGTCCCCAGTGCTGGTATTTTCCCTTTTCCCTGGAAATAAGGGTGTTTTAACAGCTCCTTGTGCCGGTGCTGCCACAGCCCCACGGGACAAACCAGACACAGGGGTTAGTGCAGGGGTAAAACCCTGCTCAGGCCTCCCTAAGCCAGGTCTAAAATCATCACTGTGAACCCACTGAAGAGACACTGAGTGCATGAGAACCACCCCAGATCACCCAGGCAGCACTGCCACGTCCCACAGACACACTGGAACACCCGGAATGTTCTTTAAACAATAAATCCATTTGTTGCATTCCCTGCTCTGCAAAGTGCAGATGTTTTACAAAGTTAGCCTGGGAAATGTGGCACCCCAGTTCTCTCTGCTCACTTTTTTTTTGACCAAATTTGCTCAGTTTCCACCAAAATGTTTCCCTCTTGGCTTTTCCAACAAAACTCAGGCTGGGATGGGCCTTGTTTGGACCTTTCAAAGATGTTCCTTGCGTGTTACCAACACCCAGGGCTTCATTTTGGGGCAGAAAATTGCAAAGTCCGACATCTCTTGGCTCAGTAAATTCTCATTTACACACGTGGGGTCATCTGTTTTCAATGTTAACAGAGAGCAGGTCCTGAAATGGGGAGCACAGGACTCCACAATGCCCATTCCAGTGCTCAAAAAGCCTGCACAAAGTTACCCACACCTCCTTACTGACATTAAAAAGAAATCCCTAACCAGAGCCAGTTGTAATAAAGCAGAGTGTAGAGGGGGGGGGATAAAAGTAGAATATTATAATTGATTATTTAGCAGGGAAAAAAAAAGGAGGAAAATTGTCACAGGTGGTGATGGCAGATGCAACAGCCCAGGAAACCTGGCAAAATATGGATTATATTTGATTACTGATATGGACACTTCTATGGTGAGGGTCCAACTTCTTCTAAACCCATCCAAACAGCAAGGAGTGACACATAACAACATCAAACTGAAGTTACAGAATTTTCTCCCTTTCTTTTTTAAATACCCAACTCACTGCAATCAATACCAGCTGCTGTGAGATATTAACTGCCTGAGCAAGGCAATAAAATTCCTTCACTAAAACAATGGCAGCACTTAAATATTTAAAAACTGCTCATCATTGTCAGGTCTCAGAATGGATGTGTGACCACTGGAAAGACTCCACCACGCAGAATTTACCATGGCATGGGGCCAAAGCTACTGGATTTCCAGGCAGTGAATTAAATGATATTATTATAGTTAATTAGTGATGCTAATTGTTGGGTTTTTTTCTTTTTAATTTCCTGTTCTGCAATATTTTAAGATTTTTGGCTGGTGGAGTTTTAGGGAGATGCTGGTGAGAAACCTCACCTGGGGACAGAGATTTCATCCTGATGGTTCAAGGATCTTCCACCGTGTCCCATCCCTGGAAGTGTCCCAGGCCAAGTTAGAGAGGGCTTGGAGCACCCTGGGACAGTGGAAGGGGTCCCTGCCCATGGTAGGGGTGGGAGTGGATGAGCTTAAGATCCCTTCCCATCCAAAACATTCCAGGATTCTTTGGTCCTCTGCACCTGTTAATGAAATCCTTGCCCATTGTGTTGCACAGTTGAGGGAAAAAACCCTATAAACATAATCTAAGGCTGTTTAGTCTTTCATGTGGTGTTTTATAAGGCAAAACAATGACAAAAATATCTTTCAGTGACAAATCTTTTCAAGGCCAGTTTGTCCAATAAAATTAATTTACGTTCCACTTTTTAGACATCTGAAAGTAAAGAGCAAACAATGACAACGGGTTTGTGTTTGGAAAAGACACTTCACCAGTGCATTCGTTATATTTTTTAGGAAGTTTTCCTGATCTGCAGGCAGGGGAAAGTCTGGGAATCACGAGAGCAGCCTGCAAGCAGTGAAGGGGACCTGAGCAAGGGCTGCAGGACAGGCACGTGCTGAGCTCTGAAAAGAAATTACTCCAAGACCCTCAAGATGTGCTCACCCACTTCATCTGTCTTTGCCTCTGTTAAGAGCAAACAAATTGTTCTTCATAGAGCTCCAGCTTCACCCTTAACCTCCTGAAGGATCACAGAAGAAATATGCCACTGGTAGCCAGGAGAAGTCCCAGAGGTTTATCTGTAGGAGGTTCAGCATTTTATTTTACCTCTCTGAAATATAGACCAAATACGAGCCTCATACAAATCTTCTACAAATCTCCCTTTGTTCCGAGCCTTTAGGAAAAAAAAACCCACGGAAAATTTAATACAATAAATCTCCAGGGAGAAAGGGGAGGTGGAATGGCCCAAAACCAACAGAGAAAGGTAATTCCAGGCCACAATTCCAGACCTGGTGTCCATCCACAAAGAGCTGCCTACATGGAGAAGGAGCAGACAGGGTGGGCTAATCAGCCTCACCCTATAAAATAAATAAAATAAACCCCACATTGGCCTGGACGTGAGAAAACCTCCATCTCCCATGGCAAAGGATGGAAATAAACTGCAATAATATTTCTATTTAAAAAAGATAAGAAAGCCCTTGAGCCATCCCTCCCCTTGCGAGCAATCAGGATGTTTTTCTCTTTCATGCTCTGCTTTTCTTTTCTGTGCCATGAATTTGCATTTTCTCGTCTGCCTAATTCCAGCTACATTTTTGTTGTTGCTGTTGTTGTTATGTTCATATAAAATCTCTGTGGTTGGTGAAGGAGGCAGAGAGAGAAGATGCACTTCAACTCCTCCCATGTTTTCAGCAACCTTCTGGTGGAATTGGCCCCTCAGAGAATCGACTTCTGACCTGCTCTAAGTTCCTCTTCACAGAGATACATTTAAAAAAGCCAAAATTCCTCATTTTACAGCATCTCCTTTAACCCAAATTTCATTTCATTTTCTTGTTTACCAACAATCGTCCTCACTTCCACCCATCACCCACCCCCAGTAGGCAAACCCCTCCTTCATTTTTGCATCAGCTCCCCTTCAATTAAGATATAAAGGATGTTTTTGAACCCCAGAAGTTTTGGACATCTCCTTTTTCACGGAGAGATTAAATCCCTACAGCACAGGGACACTGGAGGAGCTTGGCCCCATCCTCGCATACATCCCATGAAAAAAAAATGGAAAAACAAAGAACCAAAATAGTGTTTTTCCCCAAACTGAAAGCAATGCAGGTGGAGGGAAAGGTGTCTCCTGCAAGTCAGGAATTACCCCAGAATCCTGAGGCATCCTTTATCCCAGAAAATTGGTGCAAAGGATGTGAAGGATTCACATGAGACAAATATACAGAAAAGCCATGTCCAAACGAGGGCTACAATTGTGCATTTCCATTATCTCCCCCTTAATTCGTGTCTGAAAACACAGCCCAAAAAACAACTGTGGATGTTTCATGGACCCCCAGTTCTCCTCTTGCTTTGTTGTATCCACCTCACTCCTGCCAATATCCCACCTGCAACTCCACCTCATGCAGGCACAGCCATTCATTCCCCTGAAAAAGCCATTTCTGGGATGTGAAAACTGTGATGTTTGAGCAATCTGACATTCAGTGTTTCCCCAGCACTAAATGGAGTTCTTGTACACTGGAGCAGTCACTGTTCCACCATCCACTGATAAATGACACTGAATTCACAGCAATCAAACCAGGGCTTCAGCTGGTACCAAATTGTGGATTCAACACCAGTCCTGGACTTCACTGAGCTGTGGCTGAGCAAAGGAGAGACAGAAAAAAAGGAGAAAAAAAGGTTGGATGGGGCTTGGAGCAACCTGGTCCATGGGAGGTGTCCCTGCCCGTGGAATGAGATTGGCTTTAAGGTCCCTTCCCTCCCAAACTTTCATGATTCTAAAATGAGTCCAGCCTGTCACCACTCACTGTTTTGTCAGCTTTGCTTTCCCAAATATGAGATTTTCAGCATCCCCACACCCCATCCAGAGGTTTCACCAGGTCCTAGAGGAATCCAAGGGGTGAGAAGATGATTTTTCCAAACTCTTCTCCTCCCTGTTATACTTTTGATGCTGGAGGAGGAAAAAAAAAAAGGAAATTGAGAGAAAAACCCCATTTTTGCCTCGCAATACAAACCAAGGATTTGCTGGCTCTCCCAAAGAGTTTGGGGAAAGGATGTTCTTGTCACTGCCCCTTAACTCCTGCTGGCTGCTCCCCCTGATTTGGGGATATCTTTAGCAAGCCTTTGCATGGATTAACTTCCATAGCACACATCAGCCTGGATGCTGCCACTTCCCAAGACAAATTCTGGTCTGATCTGTCCCATGACCACTTCAGCTGAATTTTTCCCTGTGTGTTGAGGAATTGAAATTCCCCAGATCTGGGTAAAGCAAGGCTGTCAGCAAATCACTGCTAGGAAGCTTCCAAAAGGATTTTAAATCCTTAAAACAACGCTCAAAATAACACAAACATTAATTGTAGCCTTCCCATGCAAGAAATAAGGAATCTGTGTGTATATCCACAAAGAAGGAAATCCTTGGAGTGCCCTGCCCTGGTGTCGTTCCTTCCCAGGGCAGGGTCTGTTCCCTTCCACCAGCAGGAAACAAGGAGCAATTTCTATCACATTCCAAACTGGTTTGTGTCCAAAGCTTCCCAATGTTGTATTTGCACCAATTGCAGGAGGTAGAGACAGAAGCCCTGAATTTGGGAAGTGTTTACAAAAAATACAAGGCAAGATTTTCATAACAAAGTGCCCAACCAAAATTAAATCTTCCACAGGATAAATTTTGAAAGATTCCATATTTCTTTTTAATGTATCCAGGAGCTTCAAAAAGGGCATTTTTCCCACTTAGAAAGGAGGGGGAAAGGTAAATAAAAAGCTTAAATAGCACAAAACCAAAATCAGTAGAGGTTTTTGATTGTTCTCCTTTGATTTCTGAAGCCAGTACAGTTGTGTTTGCACCCACCAGCTCTGAACTGGGCTCAGGAAGATCCCATGTAGGGAGCAGTTATCCCTCAAAAGGTCCCCTGCTGATGGCTGCCAGCAGAACTGAGGAAAAAAAATAAAAAAAAAAACTGGCAAGAAAGATATTTGCAAATATTTTAATAGGTGCCAATTTTCCTGAAGTTATAAAGAGTGTGGCTGGGGCTGGAGATTTTCTTCAAGCCTCAGCTTTCACAGGCAGTGATTAAATGAGAATCAGAGCCTCCCTTCAGATAAGCAAGAAAATCACAAGTCCCCAAAGTTGCAAAAATTCTTGCAAATGTGTTCCAGTGACAACAGAGACTCAGAAATAAAGGCCAACCTTAAAAAAATAAATAAATAATTATAAAACTACCACAACCTAATTTTTTTGTTATTCAGTAAAATAATTTTTTAGAAGTTATTGTTGGCAGCTTTTCCACCTCATTTTTTAAAATAATTTTTTGGGTTTGCTTGCAGCCTGCATGTATGAACATTAAAAGAAAAAATTAATAATTATCAGGCCAGAGAGACTTTCCCACTGAAGAAGCTTTTCCACAAGAACCAGAAATAAGGGATTTACATCCCTGGGTTTCTTCTGTATACAAGGTTTGTCTTGGGACTTCCGCTGTCAGTGGGGAGAGGGATTTCTCCAGAGGGAGAACCACAGCACCATTGGAAGGAGAAACCTCTGCCTAAAGCTGCTCCTTTCCTTCTCCCTGCTGAGTGCAGGAGAAGATGAAATCCCATCTCCAATTCCCAATTTCCCAAATCCCATCAGCATCACCTGGCACAAAGCACGAGGATCAAATTGTCCAAGCTGGGACTGAGAAGTCGCAGTCAGAATAATCACAGGCACAGGCAGTGCCCACCAAGTTGGGATGGAGATGCACAAATAAATTCAAATAATAAACAGGGAGAAAAGTCCCCTAAATTCATTCTTCAGGCGATTTCCCTGTACACAGCACTGCACATAGCTGGGACAACTCCAGTGACAAAACTTAAATGTTTTCCCTTTTCTTTTTTTTCCCCCCCAAATCCCAGCTGCAGGGACATCAGCATCACCTGGCACAAAGCACGAGGATCAAATTGTCCAAGCTGGGACTGAGAAGGAACAGACAGTGCCCACCAAGTTGGGATGGAGATGCACAAATAAATTCAAATAATAAACAGGGAGAAAAATCCCCTAAATTCATTCTTCAGGCAATTTTCATGTTCACAGCACTGTGCATAGCTGGGACAACTCCAATGACAAAACTTAAATGTTTTCCCCTTTTTTTTTTCCCAAATCCCAGCTACAGGGACTGTGCTTTGGCATTGCCTGGCACAAAGCACGAGGATCAAATTGTGCAAGCTGGGACTGAGAAGGCACAGACAGTGACCACCAAGTTGGGATGGAGACGCACAAATAAATTAAAATAATCAGTAGGGAGAAAAGTCCCCTAAATTCATTCTTCAGGCGATTTCCCTGTACACAGCACTGCACATAGCTGGGACAACTCCAGTGACAGATTTAAATGTCTTCCCCCCCTTTTTTTTTTCCCCCTACAATCTCATCTTTATCAGCTCGAAAAGTCCAAAGATAATAGGGATTTTCAAGACCCTGGTGGCAGGAGCGCTCGGAGCAAGCCCTGCCAGCCCATCCCTGGCACAGGGGGTGGGATGGGCTGGGGAATGTCGGGGGAGATGCCTGGAAGTCATCGCTCCTGGCTCACCTCCAGTCAGCCACTAAAGAATCAGCCCCAGCAAAGTTCACGCCATGAGCACCGAGATGTGAAGTGCGGGGGAAAAGCACGGGAAATGTTACATCTGCAGGGAAGGAGTTTAATAAATGTTTAAGGAAACGGCTGCTCTCAAGACCCTGCTTTTCTCCATGAAATTGAGACATTGCTCGCGTTGTGCCGCGGGGTTTGTCGTCTCCCAAACTCAGTTGTCTCGATGAATTTGCGGGGTCCTGGGTGATCCTCCCGTGTTTGCCCACCCCGAGTTGGAGCCACGCTGCCTTGTGAGCTCCTTGATTCCTTTCCAGCCCTGTCCCTGCTCCTCGGCAGAGAACACAGACAACATCTGCAGCCACTGCCTTTATTTCCAACTCAACTGACGCTGATGACCCCATTCGAAATGCAAACGGAAGAGTCTTTCTGGAGACGCCTTTTTGCAGCTTTTACCTCTTCCAGACGCATTTGTGTTGGGCTCCTCATTGTTGGGCAGGGCAGGGCACTTGTGGGAATGCTAAAAGCAGGATCTGAGCCCGGGAGAGCGCATTGGGGCCACTCGTGTGTCCCCAAGAAGCCACATTGCACAGAGCTGTCACACGGAGCCAGGGCTGGGCCATCCCACCGCTCGTTTGTTAATTGTTCAGCCGGAGAGGGGCTTAGGAACAGCAGAATTCATCTCAAAGTACTGAAATACTCATCCAAACCAGGCTGGACAGGGCTTGGAGCAACCTGGGATGGTGGAAGATGTCCCTGCCCATGGCACGGGGTTGGAATGTGATGAGATGAGTTTTAAAGTCCCTTCCAACCCAAATCAATCTGGGACCCATTAATTCGTGACAAGAACGACACGGAGGGGCTGGAGCATGGTCAGGGAAGAGAATGGAGCTGGGAAAGGGGCTGGAGAATCCTGAGGGAGCTGGGAAAGGGGCTCAGCCTGGAGAAAAGGAGGCTCAGGGGGGACCTGGTGGCTCTGCACAAGTCCCTGCCAGGAGGGGACAGCCGGGGGGGTCGGGCTCTGCTCCCAGGGAACAGGGACAGGAGGAGAGGGAACGGCCCCAGGCTGGGCCAGGGCAGGCTCAGGGTGGACAGCAGGGAAAGTTTTGTCATGGAAAGGTTTGCCCAGCCCTGGCACAGCTGCCCAGGAAAGTTTGGAGTTCCCATCCCTGGAGGGATGTAAAATCCATGTGGCTGTGGCACTTGGGGATGTGGGACAGTGCTGGGGAATGGTTGGATTGAATTGGAGAGGGCTTTTCCAACCTTTGTGATTCAGGGATTCTGGCTTCTAAATCAGGAAGTGCCACTATGCCAAGCTATGAGAGTGAGACATTTAATTTCTGAACTCACTAAACCAATAAAAATCAGAAGATCTCCATCAATAGATTTTGCCTAAAAGGTACAGGCAGTGCATCCAACAATTTCAGAACCGTGTGTGGATTACACATCCCTGCACCAAGTCCTTGTCCACCCCGATTTTATGGATACATCTTTGAGGCTTTAGGACTTCATGAGCTCCCCAGTTAGTAAAAGTTGCTTGCAAGACCTTTGACTCATGTGCAGAAATAAAGCAACACTTGGAGAAGTTGTATCTGACACACACAACACAAAACTGCCAACAGCCCAGGAATGTGCAATCAGCAATTAGGACTATTTAATACTCCCAGATAGAAAGGAAAAAAAACACACAGACACACGGAAAAGTGAGATTTATCAGGCAGTTAATTGCCAAGCATTTTAATTTAAGAGTTAGGAAATGTAATTCTAATTATTACCGAATTATGCAGTCATACATTTTCATACTCATGTAATATAGGACTCTCGGAATGACATGACACATTTTAATTAAAACACAATTACTTATTGATGATTAGATCTGTTCAAACAGTGCCTCCCTTCCAGCACCTTTCCCTGTGTTCTCCACCACTGAATGGCACGTCAGAAATAGGAAGAGCTCAGATGTGACGTGGCAAATTTTTTAAGAGGTGATAATTCCTTTCCTTCATAAGTTTACTTTTTAAAGCTGTCTCTCTATATCTCTGGAATGACATAAAGAGCTATGAATAATACAAATTTCTCCCTTTTTAGGGTATAATTTGGGACTTTGTTTCTCTCTTTGCCAAACAAAATTCACCCAGTCTTTCATTTGTTCACCACACTGAGCACATAAACCACCATAAACTTCCAAAACTTCCGTTATTCTTCTCCAAGTTAAATTTTCTGTTCACCAACAGCTCCTAAAACAAGCCAGGCTTTAGCAGGGGGAAGTATTGAACCAAAACACAAGAGTCAGGTGGGTTCTGAAACGACATTTATCCACAGGAATGAACACAAACCAAACCTTGGTTATCTCTCTTGGTGAATTTTTCCCTCTCTCCAGCCAAAAACCTACTGTAGATTTTCTTCATGAGCACATAAACCTTCAGATTTACCAGCAAAACTGACTGAAACTATTTTTTAAATATATCCAAATCAACATAACTTGGTTTTTAGCTGTAAACAGGAAAAAAGGAGGAGACATCAGAATTTTAACTGATTTTTTTCCCGCTTAGTGTGTTATAGAGCACTTAAAATAGCTTCAAGATTGAAGAATGAAAAAAAAAATGTAGAGCCAGTTGACTCAAAATCCAACACACAATTGCAGGAGACCACTGTGACCCCCAAGGAAGTAAAAATTTAACCTTCGTCGTCTCCTATTTTGTAAAGCCTCAACACAAATGTTAATTTTTGGTGGAAATCCCACTCTTTTCCACTGAAATTCTCTGTTTTAGTTGTCAGCCAACGAAAGGATGAAGAGAAACAGGAAATATTTCCTTCCTTACCTCTGGCGTTGAGGATTCACCGTGACAACAACAGCATTTCACACCTCCTACTTGGGGGTGTTTTCCACTATTCAAGGATTCATTGCCACTAATTAAGGCAGATTCTACCTCACTCTCCAAATCAATTAAGGTAATGAGCAGATTCTACCCCTCTGCTTAAAGAGCTGTGCATTGGTTAGACTTTTCAGCAGTATAAATCTTGATTTTATTTTTTTTTTTAATTTTTTTTAATTCTTTTTTTCTTTGTTTCATTGGTTTTCAAGATGGTGACGCCTCGGCCTGGCATGTTAGATATGTTACCAACTTTCCCACCGGGTCACCTGCAAGAATTTCTGGTCTCTGTAATGAAATTCCAAAAAAAATTCCACCTGAGGTTAAATGTATTTATTTATTAATTTATGCTTTGGAAGCTCACACTGGAATTTCATCCCATGCTTCGCTATTTTTTTGCATAATGAGATTTCTATTCCTTATATAATTTTTTTGTTGTGTTTCTAATTTTTCTCTTTTACCTGGTCATTTGCCAGAGGTTTGGGTGTCCAATCCCTGGAAAAACCACCCAATAAAACCCTCCCACCTCCTCTGTTCCTTCAGGAGTGGGAGTGCTTTAACCTTCATCATAAATTCCAGTTTTAGTCTGCAGGGAAAACATTTATGGAACCACAGAGCTATTCTGGGCTAAATGACAGAACTGAACTTCCCAGTGACTCAGAATCTCAGCCAAACTTGTCCTAATTACGGAAGAGATAATTGTAATTTCTTGGGAGATGACAGCCGTGTTATAACACCAGAAATGCAAATTTCTGCCGTGGCTGCAAATAATCCTGCTCCTGCTCTTCCAGAGAAAACTTGGGGAGCCACAAAACAGGTGTACAAGGGGAACACAGGCACGTTCCAATGGGGTTTTTCTCCAGGATGATCTCGAATCCATCGTGGTCGGCAGCAAAACAAGCACAGGGAGCACAACAGCCTGGAAGCCTCTAAAGGCAGCAAGGAGAAAGGGAGCAGTTTTCCAGGATAAGGAAAGCCTGGAAGGAGCTGTAGACTCCCTCGAGGGCAGGGAGGTCCTGCAGAGAGACCTCCACAAATCAAAGGGATGAAACATCTCCGACCACGTGAAGTTCAACAAGGAGAAGTGCTGGATTCTGCACCCAGCGTGGGATTTACAGACAGGCTGGGGAATGAGGGGTTGGAAAGCAGTGCCAGGGAAAGGGGCCTGGGGGTCCTGGTTGAAGGAAAGTTGGATCTGAGTCAGCAGTGCCCTGGAGCCAGAGGGGACATCCCTGTCCTGGGGGGATCAGGCCCAGCAGAGCTGCTGGGGCAGCCTCACCTCGAGTTCTGGGGGAGTTTTGTGTACCACAATATAAAAAAGACACAAAACTGTTAGACATTGTCCAAAGGAGCCATGAGGATGGGGCAGGGCCTTGAGGAGAAGCCGTGTCAGGAGCAGCTGAGGGCACTTGGAGTGTTCAGCTGGAGGAGAGGAGGCTGAGGGCAGAGCTCGCTGGGCCAGCAGCATCCTCTGAGGGAAATGCAGGGGCAGGAACTGAACTCTTCATTGTCATCTCAGGGACAGCAGCCAGGGAAGGGCTGGAGCTGTGCCAGGGCAGGTTTAGGTTGGATCTCAGGGCAAGGTTCTCCCCAGAGGGTGCTGGGCACTGCCCAGGGAATGGGCACGGCCCCGAGGCTGCCGGAGCTCCAGGGGCCTTTGGACAAAGCTCCCAGGGATGCCCAGGGTGGGATTGTTGGGGGGTCTGTGCAGGGACAGGAGCTGGATCCATGATCCCTGTGGGTCCCTCCCAGCTCAGGATATTTTGTAATTCCTTGATCTTCAAGCTGGTGCCAAGGGCTGGGACACAATGAGATGTCACAATCCAGCAAGTGTCACCAGCTCCCCGCAGCATCTCCTGGCTGGGATCCTCAGGAACACCACGTGGACATGGGGTGGGACATCCTGTGCCTGTAGGGGTTAATTTTAAACTCCTCTCACTAATCCCACATCCAGAGGGGATGGAATTTAGGTCGAGGGGGAAAAAATAAAGAGAACAGGGAGAAGGGGGGAAGAGGGAAGCTTATGAAATGTATTCATTTTTGAGATTCACAAAGGGGCAGAGAGAGCTGTACCCCAGCTGATCTCACCAGTGCAGCAATGCTTTATTGAGATGGTTTTGCATTCTCCACGTGCTGAGAGCACCGAGGGATGATGTGTTTGCAGGGATTGCATTTCTTAAAGGAAGACAAAACCAATCAGTGATTAATATATAAAAGCCTGACACTCGATATAGGGATAAAAAAGAAATTACAGCTCCCACTATGCAAAACCTGTGGGGAAGCTCTTCAGTCTTCCCAGCATGAGCAGGCTGGTGTTGAATATTCCCTAAAATCTGGTTATACATGTTTATTTCCAGCTCCTCTGAAAATGATGATGCAGGACATGCTCCTTCCCTGGTTTCTTTAATTTTAGTGTCTCTTCAGGCACAGATGCAGAAATATACATCTTTATTTAAAGAACTGAATGGGTTGGTTGTGATCTGCGAGATTGCCCTGTATGAATTCCAGCTCTCAGCCATTTTCAGGAGGAAAGCCTTCCTACCAGGATATTTCCTAGTTTTCAGGCACTGAGTCCAGTGCACCTGGAAAGAAATGGCCACACAAACATCCTTGGAGAGCTAAGCCTGGTGGGACCATGTGCAAACCCACTTTAGCCAACTGGAAATTTGATTTTAATTGATTTAGATTTCATGTGTGAGAGAAGTGAGATGACTGAAAAATGGACTTTTGAATGCCTGAGGAGGAAAACAGTTGGGATAATTGGGATATGACATCACAGTTGTCTGGAAGGGATGTGATGTCATATTTTGTCCCCGTTACACCATATCCTGCAATGGGAGAGTCAACAGCACCAGTTGGTGCCAATACCCCACTGGAATTGGCTCCAAACCTCAGGAATTTTCACCTAAACCATGTGGATTCAATATTCAATACAGGCATGGAGAGGAGAGAAAGCAGAGATGACTGTAATAGTTAAAATAATTTTAAAAAAAATTCAAAAGCAAAATGTACTGATTACTGATTAGGTTTGATTGAAAATGAGAAATAAGTCCAAATAACCCCCATCCCATCTCTCCATGGGATGGGAAATGGGAACACCATTCCCAGTTGATGGATAACTCTTGGGAATGTCTCACCTGAGGGCTTGGAGCAACCTGATCTGGTGGAAGATGCTCATGGCTGGGGAGCTGGAACAAGAAGGTCCTTGAGGTCTTTCCAAAAATCAGCAGTTTTCAGATTTTTCACTCTGCAGCCATGGATTCGAGTGAAATCCTTCCCGTGGTTAAAAATGGTCTCTAAGCAACAAGCACTGAAATGTTTCCAAATCTTTTTTGCTTGACCCAAGATTTGTGCTGAGCTAGATGAGTAAACACTGGCATGACGTGACATTCCTGTTATTTATGTTCCATCCAAATAAGTGGAAGATAACCTAGGCAAATTTCCATTATCTAATTATAAAAACCTCCTCATATTCCCATGAAACTAATTTTAATTTGATGAAAAACAGACAACTTGGAAATGGATTTCCTACGATTCGAGCGATAAGATTCTTTCTCAGTGTGTTCTCAATTTACCAAAGACTCCAAAATTGGAGATCTCTATTAATAAACATTGCTGGCTGCTCATGCAGTGACTTTGTGTTATTACACACACACAAAAATAAAAATGAAAGGAAAGAGCTCCTCTGCTGCATTCCAGGGAAGGAGGAAGGAACCACACTGTGCTTTATTTTCAGGAGGGAGCTGCAGCAGGTGAAGCTCCTGCTTGGTTCAAAGCTGCTCTCACCACGTGTTGGTCACAGGTGTGTAAAACCTCTGCAAGAATTCCATAAAGAATTGCCTTTGGAGAGCAAACCCCTCAGCAGGGAGGGTGGAACTGGATGATCTTAAGGTCTTTTCAACCCAAACTATTCTGTGGTTCTGTGGTTCTGTGGTTCTGTGAATTACAGGAAGCTCCTTACGACCATGATGTGCAGGGAATTTTCTGCAGCAGAAACAAATCGTGTTTTGACAGTTATTCTTTCTTAAAAGTCCCAAACCTGCTTTTCTTTACTCCTGGAAATTCCACAGCAGAATTCATTGCATGAGTACAGGTTAGTGGCACCTCTCCTGAAACTTGTGACATTGGCCAATGTCTAAAACATGCAGAAAAAAAGAAGCAGCAGCAAAAACCTCCGTTTTTGCTGCAGTCCAGACCCAGGTTTGACCACTTTTCTTGAAAACTAAACCACAAAACCCCCAGATTTCCTGCAAAATCTAAGAGGAAGATCAGTTTAACTAATGATGTGGGGGTTCTGTGTCCCCGTGGACCTCACACATATTATTTATAGAATGCATTAATATTTCATTTTTCCCATCCCTAAACAGTCTTTGAGGGCGAGAAAAAAAGAAAAGAGATAGCTGGAGACAGGTAACATTTTAATTGAAATTAATGGGATCGGTTTGATTTCACCTCTGAGGATATAAAAATCATTTTTTTTTCATGAAAAGGATCTCCATGTCTCACCAGTGCCCCGACAAGCACGACAAGCTGTAGATCACACTGAGAACCCACCTCCCACCTCTCACCAACCTGTGCCGTGTAGACCATCACCCTCCAGCTCGTGAGAAACCAGTGAGGGAAAAAATGCAGAGGTCATGAGAAGATAGAGCTAAAACTCAGCTTTTCCTTGGTTTTTTGTGCCAGCACAGGGAAGAGCCATCCCTTGGATGGGATGGTGCCCAGGCAGCTGCGTTGCCGCTTTTCCACCAGCGGCTGTCAGCAGCTGTAACCCCTGCCCAGGAACAGTGTGAGGAGCATTTGATGTTCCCTCTGTGCTGGACCTGGGCTGCTGAACGTGCCAAACCCGTGTGCTGAGCAATTGTTGCTCTCCAAAGGCTGCTCTGGAGCAGTGTTGGAGCCTTTAGCAGAGCTTGGCCAAACGGCTGCGGGGATGAAGCGGCACCAAAAGTGGCAGTGCCAGCCAGAGGCAGGAATCAGCTCACTGCAGCCCTTTCAGCCCTCCTTTAAACAGCTCTGTGCTGCCACGGTGGGTGCAGGAACCTCCTGGCTTTCCTTTGTAGGAGGAGTGTTTGTTTTTCCTATAACGGGGTAGAATGAGGCTGTGTTTTCTGCAGCACCTGAGCTGCTCAGGAGGATAAATCGCTGAGATTCGGGCTTTGAGCTCCTCTCTGTGTTTGAAAAGCTGAGTCAATGGAGCTCATGCTCCCAAGTCACTTAAACCACTTTCATAAACCACATTAAATCCTTATACACTTAAAATGGAACGCAAACAGATCACCACCCCAATCCCAAGTTGCCTCACAGCTCAGCCCTGATTTTCCTCCAAGCACTCTCCTTCTCAGTGTCCATTATGGAATAATTTTCCCCTTTTTTTTCTCTAAAATCTCCTTTATAAAACTTTTTACTGTACATTTTCCAATGATTATCACAGCCCCAAAGGCCAGCAGTACCTTGGCTGACTTGCACCTACATGAATTCAGTTCCAGTGCAGAGGAAGGTCTTGAAATTATTTCTCTTCTGCTGTAATTTGTGATTTCAAATGGGAAAATGAAATTCAACTCACAGGCAAAAGTGAAGAGTGAGTAAAATCCCACAGAAGCTGCAAGAGAGTAAAAGGATGAGTCAAATATTGCATTTACTCCTCAGAAATTACAAGGAGGGCACAAAATTTACCTAAAATTTCTCTTTATTGCCAGCAAACTACACTGAATATAAAATGAAATGCTACAGGACTTTGTGTTAGATTTTTAATTTTTGGGGTGGTAATGCACATAAAAAAACCTCAGGAATTCTCTGTGAGTATCAGGATTCCCTTCCCTCAGTTATCCTAACCTGGTTTATCAAAGTTGGGATCCAGAGCACACAGTACAGATACTGAAATACCCTGAACCTGGAAAAATCCTACAAAACCCCTCAGCAGATGTTTTTGGTGGGGTTTTTTTGGGTTTTTGAGGTTTTTTTGGGTTTTTTTGTTTGGTTGGTTGGTTTTTTTTATTTTGGTTTTTTGTTTTGTTTTTGGGGGTTTTTTGTTTTGTTTTTGGGTTTGGGTTTTTTTTGTTGTTGTTTTTGTTTGGGTTGTTTTGGTTTGGTTTGGTTTTGTTTTGGGGGGTTTTTTTGGGTTTTTTTTGTTTTGTTTTTTTTTTTTAATTTCAAGCCATGGACCAGGTTAATCTAGTTCCTTTCAAGGAATTAATAGATAATAATAACAACTGCTTCTTCCGAGGAAAAGTGACCTATATTCCAGGTAAGGAAATCTTCCTCCCAAAGAGGAATTTCACTGGCATGAAATGCTCTGCTAATAGCTACACTTGTATTATTTTTCATCTGGGTGCCCCAAGGATCTTCCTCCCCTATTCCTATGCCCAGTGCAGGGCCACCCTTTGTTACAACATTAAAATCTACTTAATATTTTTTTATCATTTCACATCACAGCCCCAGTAATTGTACCCTCAGGAGCAAGGCTTCTTCCTGCGTCTGCTTTTCAATATTATTGGCATCTCCCTCATTTGGGGACCTGGGATGATCTTTTTTGCATTTTCCCCATGAAATGACAAACACGGCTGGTTGTGGCTCAAGCACTATTTGGAGCATGACCCCCTCGGCTCCTGGTGTTATCCAAATTAGATTTTGATCTTTGTCAATTAGGGTTTGCCACTGTGGACCTGCTGTGCCATTATCAGGAGAATCCCTGTCAGGGTTGGGAAGTCAGTGAACTTTGGAAGCCTTTCTCCACCTTCCAGGGATGCAGTTTTAAAACTGGAGCTGTTTAAAAAATATAATAATAAAATAAAATTTTCTGTCCACAGCCTCTACTTCTGGCAATCTTTGCACTGTTTGTCCTCAAACCAAGAATCACTCTCAGCACAGGGAGCTCTGCCTTCCCATGGCAAAAGAAAATCCAAGCAAGCTTGATTTCCACAAGCAATTTGGCTTTCCTTTTGCTCTTTTTAATGTTCCTGGCTTTGTAACGTACCCTGCCACAGATTTGTCTGGGGGCCAGTTTTGCTTCTGGGGTGGAAAAAAGTAGTGGCCAACAGCATAAAAAAGATGAATGCCAGGAAATGTCCTCTGGTTGTCACACGGCAGGGCTGGGACGCTGCTGCAGCCCAAGGGCTTTGTCAGCTGCTTGGGTTTAAAGTGGGCAGGTACTGGGGGAATGTTGGCCCTGGCACAGCCCCCTCTCAATGTGCCTCCAGAGCCATCCCAAATCCTTTCGTTGGGGAGGCTGCCTGCCAAAAAACTTCCTTTTCATTCTCACATTTCAGCTCTGGCTCCGATTTCCAAGGTGCACTTGCAGGGTTTGGTGCAGAGTTGCCCAGATGGGACACGGGAGCTGCTGAGTGGGCTGAGGGGAAGGAAGAACCTTCCTGCCATGAAGAAACAGTGCTGCAAACCAGGATTTTCCAGCAGGACAGGGTATTCCATACGTTTTAAGGACAAGAATGGTCATCAGGTCTGACCCTCTGCGCACCAAAAATGAAGGGTTTTGCTGACTCAGTGTTTGAATTACAGCAGCTATCGAAAATTAGTTACGAGTGAAACCTTCCCAGGATAAAAAGTCTCTTATCAACCAAGGGATGGAGGGACAGGACACAGGGAATGGCTGCCCACTGCCAGAGGGCAGGGTAGATGGGATCTTGGGCAGGAATTGTTCCCTGGCAGGGGGGGCAGCCCTGGCACAGGGTGCCCAGAGCAGCTGTGGCTGCCCCTGGATCCCTGGCAGTGCCCAAGGCCAGGTTGGCCACTGGGGCTGGAGCAGCCTCGGCCAGTGGGCGGTGTCCCTGCCATGGCAGGGCTGGCACTGGGTGGGATTTAAAATCCCTTCTAACCCAAAGCATCCCACGGTTCCATCACCTGCTGGTGTTTTGCAGTGCTGAAAACTGCAGGACGTTTAAAGGCCGCTCCTGTTTCCCCGAGGGCAGCACTTCCCTCTCCTTCACTCCAGTCTCTGGTGCAGACCCAGCGTTTGTTCTGCCTCAGAGGCTTCCAACCCAACCCATTCCAGGATTCTGGGATAACCCTGAGGGCTCTCCATCACACCCACCCCCAAGATCCAGGGGTGCAGCTTTTGGCACCGTTCCCTCTGCAGTAATTTTGGGGGTTAACCCAACATCAGCGTTTTCCTTTTCCCACCACCAATTACCTTTCCCAGTCTGGATCCAAACCTTCCCCCATGTTTTGTTGTTGAGCACACGAAGGAAGAGCAGAGCAGACGAGCCACAGGAGCTCAGCTGCTCCCACAGTGACTTCCTTGGGAATGCTGGTGGAATTCAGCGATGGCAAAATGAGCCCTCCAGACGTGGCTGGGTTTGGTCCCTCGCTGCCCCGTTAGCAGACGGCTCCTCTGAGCAGAATACACAAAACTGGAGCGAGGAGAGAGGACAGGAGAGTTTCCAATACCTGCCAGCAGGGAGATAAATGTGGGAAGAGCGCTGGGAGCCAGCCTTGCACAGAACACTCCCACCCGGGGAGGCTCGGGATAAACAAGCAGATGAAACGAGAGCTTGGGAAAAGGCTTTCCACACACTGCCTTGGACGGGCAGGATCGATCTGAGCAAGACTGGGAGGATGCAGGCAGGGTTTGCAGTGGTTTGGGGCATTATCACCCCTTGTCACTCACTGAATTTTTTCGACCAAGCCGATTGAGCCTCAATTTTTTTTTATATATTCTGCCTTCGGTTTTCATCAAACAAAATTTGTTAATTTTTCTGCAGGTACGGAGAGGAAGAAAATGATTTTTTTACAGGTTGTTTTTGATAATAAAACCGAATTATGTATTCTGAAATACCTTATGAAAGGTACAAATGCGGTGTTAATCAAACCCCTTGCAAAAAGCAAAATTAAGGCCAAATTCTGAAGAAACCTGGGTTTTAATTGATGAGTATATTTGAGTTTGATCCAGTGCAGTTTGACATTGAGAGGGTCTAGTCTAAGTCCTTAAAATACACAGTGCTGATAATTTTTTACCTCTCAGCTTATTCAGCATGTTCAAGAACAGGAACTAAGCTGTCTTGACTACAAATTAGCTCAACAGAAAAAGCCAGGACTAGATTTTTAGGATATTTTATTGTATAGCCTGCCTAAGACGTGAGGCACAGATTGTAAAGTTCATATATCATTTTGCAGGATTTATTTATTCTTTCTTGCCAACTCAGCTCCAAAGCCCAGAGGTCAAATCCTACACCTCTTGACATCCACAGCTTTGCCACTGACTTCACTGATGGCATCATTTCAGGCATGAAGACAAAGTTCTTGGTACGAGGGGTTTTTAACTTGTACTTTTAAAACCCTTCCAAAAAATCTCTATAAAAATTATAATGAACATTTATAAAAATGGCTCTCCCAAGTCAAACCTCAACTATCTAAAAAATGCATCAAAGAAAATGAATGGAAAAATATCCAGGCCTGGCTTTGTCATGTTGTGCTCAGGGCTTACAGCATGGTTTGGAGCTACAGAGTGAACTTCTGCAACAACTGCTGCACTTTATATTTTTGAGTGTTTTTAGCTGCTCTTGACAGGGTGAGATATCCAGAGCCACGGATATGAACAGCCCTGCTGGAAGATTATCTACTGGAAATGTGTATCTTGCCTTCCCAGCTCTCTCCAGCCCTCACCAGCAATGGAACAGGATGTCCACACTAACCTTTAGTCCTGCTGAAATCCTCTTTATGCCTTGCAGTACTCTTGGAAGCCACCACTGGACCTTGTGCTGGCCCTCTGTGCAGGCCACTGTCACCCAGGGCAATTTCCACCCAACATCCCAGCATTTAGGGGGTGACTTTCCAGAGTTACCCACGGCCTGGTGAGAAGAATAAATGTAAAGCTGATTTTCTCACACTCCTGCAAATACTTGCGTGGTTCAGCCCAGAAAAACAAAGCCAAGTCAACTTCCAGCTATCCAAGTGGAACTCATTAATGTGGAGGCCAAGCCTCCTACCTTTCTGAAGACACATTTGATTAATTTATATTAATGAGTTTAATGACTGCAAAGTGATCACTTTGCCTTAGTGAAGGCAAAGTATTATAAATTTACCTATAGCCTTGGTATTTTTAATAAAATCCCTCATTACAAGGAGCTTATGCACACACGTTCAATCACATGCATATTGATATGTTTTTATAGACATTATAAATATATATTTGTGTGCCTGTAAAAGCATATTCAGATCCTCATTAATATAGGACCACAAAAATACAGCGTAAAGTTCTAATTTCAATGTTTTTTCCTGCATTTTGCTGATAAACAGGGCTGGATCTATTTGTATCTGCTTGAACTCAGCAACAGCAAAATCAATTGAGGAAGTGCAACATCACAGAGTAAAATAAAAATAAAATTACCTCGTCCTGTTGTCAATAACTTTAAAAGACTGGGTATTTGTGGCAACATCCTGATCTGTGCTGGGCCATCCTGATCCGTTTGCCACTGACCAATGAAACCAAGATTTGGGAGTGAGGAGCTGATCCTGCAAGGCATTTGTGTGATCTACAGGAAAATCCTCCTCAGCAGATAAAAAAATGAGTGGACCTGGCTACAACTCAAATTCTGCTTAGTCTGCTCTGACAGCATAATCAAAGCTATGCTAGAAAGCATGGAATAATATACAAATATATATATTATTTTTTCTCAAATTACTCTAAAAACCCACAGGAAATTTTTTTTTACTTAAATGGGAAGGAGAAAATCTATATCTTGGAGAGTGAAAAACAAATTAAAGATTCTTGAAGGGTGTTTCTTAACATTTACCAGTGTTTTTCCCCATGGAAAAGATGAAAAATTAGCTTGAACCCTAGAGCTTTTGGTCTTTTGTAATATTTTCCTTTTTTTTTCCCCTCCACAATGAATATAGATTTTTTTTTTAAATCCTAGATGCAGCGATGTCACATATTTAGATTTGAAAACTTTCTCATTGTTGTATGAGACAGTTTTAAATTAAAAATGCATTTGGGACTTACCTGTGCAAGGAGGACGGGGGAGCACACAGGCATCAGCAAACACATGAACCTGAGTTATTTTTGGAGCGTGGTTTTGGAGTCTATAACAAAATAATCCCAAAATCAAGAGAAATATTCTGCTGTCAGGCTTCCCATGCTAAGATAAGGATCTTTGCTGTCTGCTCCAATTTGGCTTCATCCAGGAAAACATCAGCTGTCATTAAGGAGAGTTTTGCCTTCTCCCATCTGGGTCTCATCATGTTTCACCCTGGAAGAGGAAATAAAGCTCCAGCAGCTCTCTGGGCAGGAGGACAACCATATTTTTATTTATCTGTATCAGCAAAATCAATTCTGAAGTGTGATCTTAAGCTTAAAACAGTGAACAGGGGTTCAAAAATCAGGATTAATTTATATTTTAACTTAAATTCATCTTTAAAACACTCAGTTCTCTGCTGGTAAAACAGGCATGGTGCTGTTTCCTCCCTCCTCCACCCTTTCCCTTCACTCCTTGTTCAAATGTAAAAATCCTGAGGAAGAATCTCCTCAGTCTTTATGCTGGTGAAACCTCACACATGGTTAAATTCTCATTTGAAGCCTAGGAATACGAGGCAAATAATATTAATAAGATAGATTTATGAATCCCTCGATTTAAGAAAATAGCCTGCTTAAAACAATTTAAATTTTCAAGCTGTAATTGCTAAATTAGCTAACACTAAAATTATTAGTGAGATAATCACCATTTGCTTTTTCACACACCTGTTTCAAATCCATTTTTTGATGAGGATTCCTCTTAGAGGTTTCCTTCACAGGGATATCTGTGAAAAATGAAGACCAAAAAAGATCTGCCCCATCCCTGGAAGTGTCCAAGGCCAGGCTGGACGGGGCTTGGAGCACCCTGGGATAGTGGAAGCTGTCCCTGCCCATGGCAGGGGTGGAATTAGATGGTTTTTACAGTCTCTTCCAACCCAAACCAGGATTCTGATACGGATGCCAGGATTTGGCACTGCTCACCTTGGTCCCCAGGAGCTCATCACTGCAGTTGGAATGACAGAGGGGATAGAAACTACTTTGGGAATATTTGGCAGTGGTGAAAGAGATGCGAGATGAGACCTGGATGGAAATAAAGCAGAGCTGCTCCACTTTTTCATGCATTATTAAAATTGAGATTTTAAAAATTCAGGCTTTATTTTTACCCTTAAAAAATGCAACAGATGTGGGTGAAGACAAAGCTGGTGCCTGCTCTGCCTCGTGGAAGGCGTTTTATGGTTGTGTGGAGCAGATTCCAGAGGAGAGCACAGCGGAACGGCTGCGAGTATCTGTCATGTGTTAATTGGGGCAATCAGGACAGAGCCAAGCTTTACAACCTTGCTCCATTTTAAGAGGTTTTTGCACTTACTGAATGCATTAAAACCCAGGAAATGTTGTGGGGGTTGTCCCTTGGATTCTGCACACTGAAATCTCACTTATGGGGCCTACAGGGAGAGCTGATTTGGTTTTGCTGTTTGGCCCTAGAAGGCCAAGGGGCAAAACAAGGGATGAAACTGCAAAGCAGAGCTGGTGCAAACCACAAGACACTCAGCAATAAACCTTAATTTGACTGCAAAAAGCAATTTATAAGAGAGCTCTCTTGAACACCTCTGGTTTCTCTAATCAAATCGAATTATGGATTGGTAAATTCTCTGTGTGGAGCATCAGAAACGTGCTGTGTCCAAGGCCAGGTTGGATGGGCCTTGGAGAGACCTGGTCTAGTGGAAAGTTCCCTGCCTGTGACAGGTGAGTTTTATGGTCCCTCCCAACCCAAACCAATCTAAGATTCCATTAGTCTATGATTACGTGAATTCTCGAGCTGCCATGGTGAAACCTGCAGCCCTCACTCCAACAAAATCCCACTTTAAATCCAGCTTGTGTTTTGCCTCGGGACCAGAGGTCAGATCCCAAGGAAAAACTGATCTTGGTGAAATGCCTTGGATAAACAGAGGGATTGCCCTGGGAGCACCAACAGCAGAGAACGAAATGCTGCAATTTTCAAGTTGTGGTTGCAGAAGGAATGACCACATCCACTTTGTTTTCCTCCTACAAAGCATCTAATCAGCTCCAGTGGGTCCCTGCATGTCTACATGGAGCGTAGAAAGCCTCCCTCTTCTGCCCAAAACCTTTCTGGTGTGGATTGGCACTGCAAAGGGCAGAGAAGAGCTCCCACAGCACCCCTGGGTACCTCCCAAAATCACAGCCAAGCTGTCCCACGGCGGCTGGAGCGGTTTCTTCTCTGCTTTTTCACCACCAGGTATCCAAAATGATTATGTCATTCCCAGCTGAAGACTGTTTGGGATTTTGCAAGGAAGCTGGAGATGAGGGTGGAGGCAGGACCTTCTCCCCAGATGCTGCAGGATGCTCTGAGGACAGCAGAGGGGGACTTGCTGGGTCCTCAGGGCTGGAGAAGGCACGAAGCAGCAGAAAGGAGAAGGTCAAACCTTGGCATTCTCCACCCACCCCCAAGGGGCACCCAGAAGGGTGGGATTGGTGGTGGCACAAACCACCAGGAAGGAAAGAAGTGACCACAATGGGTCATCACTGCATAATTCCAGGATAAATTCAGTTAATAAAGCTGTGGCCTAATTAAACCCCATCCTTTGCTCCCTCCCCTTTTCTCCAGACAGTGTGAATCATGCAACGTTTTCACCTCTGGGAAGGGAAGCCTGGAGCTTTTTCCCAGAAAATAAAATTCCCACTACAGTATTTCTGTGTATCTGCAAGCTGGGTCCTGAAAGATCTGCAGGTGAAATGGTCTGAGTAAGCAGAGACCACAAAAATAAACAAAATCAACACATGGTCAAAAATTTTGACCAAAACCGTTCAGACCTGTGACAAGATTTGAATGAGCACAAATTTTAAAATAAGTAGGGTTGAACACACAAATCAGGAGAGTGCTATGCTGTGGAAATTTCATACATCTGAAAATATTTGAAATCTCATATACCTGGGAATAAGTCAGAAATGTATTCACATACAAAAAAAATACAATTAAGGTTTAGCACACCACCCTTATTTCAGGAGATTTAAAATGTAACAGCAACAAAGAACATGTTTTCCACAAGAAAAATGTGAATCAGCAGCTTGATCTGTTTCCTGTTTTCACAAGCAAAGTCCTGTCTGTTATAATCTTGTTTTTCTCAGCCATAAACACAGCGTGAAAAAAAAAAAAAAAAGAGAGAAATTTATGTTGAATATGGTTATAGTTATTATTTCCCTTCTGGGGATTTATTAAGCATGTGTTAGGAGTTTAGGTATAAAATGAAATTGTTTTTTCACTACATGGATGTCTTCGGTGACTATCTGTAAAATTTCATTAAGGTGTTAGACTTGATATTGCAGATCAAAGTAATCCCAAGAGATTAAGGAGACCCTGCTAATTGACTAAGGTCATGTACTGCACTTCCCACTGGCACTTTGGCCTACATTGACAACAGAGGAGCAGCCCCATCTCCAAGGACCATTCTATAAAAATACCATTTTCTTTATCTCTAGTCCAGTTTTCACACCGCTACAATAACAAGGGATTTCATAAATCCAGGTGGACTGATTAGAGTTTTGAGTATGTAACTTTCTGAGTAAAAAATATACATGATACTTTTGAACAATTTTGACATTTTATCTTACCCTTTAAAACTCCCGGGAGCAGATTGCACGTTAGGTGTTTAAGAATAAAAAGTGTCAGCACATATAGTGAGTTCCATCATTCAAACTTGGCACTAAAGAGGATATTGAAAGCCTTGCTGCAGACCATTAAAACCAGCTAATTTACAACCAAAGACATTGTTGCTTGAAGTGCCAATTTGGTCAATAATTAAGGTTTGGAATATATATCCAGCTCTGACACGAGAAAATTCCTGAAAACCTTTCCCTGTTGATCCAAACATACAATATATTACTCTCAATTGGACAGTGGCTCTTGGTTCTGTGTTGTGATATTATTGAAAATTGTGGATTATCCAGAGGTGTGGTGAGGAATTATTGCTGCTGTCAGCCAGATTTGTGAACCCAGTGCTGAGATATCTGCTCCCCCCTGGATTCCATGTCTGGAAAAGTGAATGCTGGAAAAGTTGGAGGGAATTAGCAAAAAAACTTCAGAAAATACTGCTCTTTTCTGTCCTCATCATGGGAGAAGTAAGAAACTCAAAGTCAATTGACCAGGAGTTTTAAGAACAAGATTTACAGGGAAATAAACAGGAGAACTGGGATTGTACAGCCATTAATTTAGCAGAGTATGAATAAAGAGCACTGACAACAGCAAGCTGTGTGAGAAAGATGCAAATTAAAATTTCCCTGCCATGATTTAACTGATCAAGTTATACACCGAGAGATTTTGCCACTTTTCTTTCACTACAAGTTTAAAAATTAAGTTACTTGGGTTTGGTTTTTTTTTTCCTAAATGTTATGCAGTTACAAAAACTTGTGGGTTCTTTTTTAGGTTTCATTCAGTCATTATTTTTCCTCGAGTTTATCCAAGTTCTTCCTGAAAGGAAGACTCCAACTTGAGGCAAAGTCATAAGCAATGGGATTACTGGGTACATTTGAGCAACGTTAATGGATGTAGCAACCACCCTCCCATTCACCAGATGAAATCCCCATCTAAGCAGAAGGATAGTAGGAGGCTTATGACATCCATAAAATGGGTGTCGTTTGCATGGAGATGAATTTCAGCCCTTAGAAGCCAACAGAATCACATTTTCCATTATGTTCAGCCAGCAGAACGGATTTCATTAATCAGCCCCTCATCAAGGGCTCAGTCCTACCACATTACTCAAACTAAGTAATACCTAAGATGCAAATAGGTCCACTAAAGCAAAGGAGGCATCTGGAGAAGTTGTGTTGTTCTCCGACTAAAGGTGCTTTAATGGACTTTGAGAAATCCCAGGTTGCACAAGTGAAATCCTCATACCCTTCCAGCTCTTCAGAAAGGTCCTGACTAAATAAATCATTCAACAGAAGCATTTAATCCCTCAAATGCTGGAGAACGATGACAAAAGTTAAGCTGTTGAAGGCTGTTGAAGAAAACAGGTAAAATTTAGCATTTACTGCTTTTTCAGCTCAACTAAAGAGCTCAGAATTCCTTTTCACCCATCAATTGATGTTGAACTCTTGAAGGCACCATTTTGAGTAAGATACAGGAGGCCCTAAGTCCTAGGAATATGGAAAGACTTGGTATGGATGAAGCTTTATTATCCTTGATTCACTGGAATTCAAAATGCTGTCAGTATTTCTAATGTTCCCTATACCCATTTAACCATCCTATTTGATGGGGTGGCTGAGTTTATCCATGATAAGGGATACTTGTCTTTATACTGAATAAAATCTTTGTATTCTATCTTATTAATATTTTCCTGAAGTCGCTCAGGTGTTGTGTTTTCCTTGCTTTATATCCCAAGCAGAACCATAAAATTTAAATGATCAAAAGGACTAAACAAAGCAGGAGAAATCCCAACTCCTATATTTGCATGGCATTGCCGTTTGGCAAATCCAATGAAAATTTTTGATCTTCCTTTTGCCAAATGCAAACGAAAACTAAAAATATTTATTATTCCAAAGGAATTGAACACTTGTGTATTATTCCCCATGAAATGTCTAGTGGATGTTTGTTGATCTTTGTGCCCTTTTTTGTAGATTTAGTTTGTTTGTTGTTCCCTATCATGATCAGTGAAAGACTCTTTGGGTTAAAATGTGGGAAAAGAATTATATATTTGTTAATTGTTGCCGTTCTTGCTATGATCTTTGGCAACACCTGCTGGTGGTACTCTGCAGTGCTGGAACCACTCTACATATATGCCCTGAATGTATAGACCTTCAACTGGCCACACAATCCCTGTCCACTTTCAAAGGGCATGGACATGGCCAGTGGGCTTAAAAATATCAGCCCAAGTTCATGAAAACACTTGCACAGGATTTGCAAGCTCAAACACACTCTCATATTAAAATGTGCTTGTTTTTGTTTGCCAGTCCAGCTGCTGTGATTTTTATAAAAGTTGTGATTTTATGGCAACTTAATCCAATGAGAATTTTGTCCAGAACATCTCCCATCCACTCTCTAGTAACAAGGTGTTTAGAGCAGCAGGATAAATAACATTTAGGCGTCTAATAAAAACTGCTGGGGTTTTCTTCTAGGTCTCAAATCCTCTTTTTTACATAGTACAGCAGCAAAGCCTCGTATTGTAGGTGAGAAGTCTGTAAATTTGCAGTAACTGAAAAATAACAGAAGGCGCAGCAGCATTCTTTATGTTAGTCTATATTGATCGGCTCTAATGAGCACCAGTGGAGCTGTAGCTAATGGTGGTATGTCTGGTGTTAAGGGCAAATGTGGGAGAAGATTATCAACCCAAGGGGTTTAACAGTTGCTGGACTGCCCTCAGCCCTCAGGGCAATGATGCACTTGAGAGGTCACTGTATCAAATGAGGGAAAAGATTCAGCTCGCGCTGCTGGAAGAAATGCAGCAGGAGCTGTGCTTTAGCCCAGACTACCGGCATCAATAAAACAGTTCCTCTCTGCTGGCTGCTTCTTCCCCTCTCCTTTCCCATCACCTACCTAGCACTGCATTGCTAATTAAGAACCCTCGCACGGGGGTCTGGGAAGGGATGGCACCGAACTGCTCTGAATTAGGGTGGAAGACGCACCTTGGCGCCATCCGCGCCAGGGGCTCGCGCAGAGAGGGACGAGTTACGGGGCAGAACGGTTTTACACCTGACGTCTGTTGGTTACCTGGGGGGGGTCACGCTGCCATTTGATGGGAATTTGCTTGATATTCCATTCAGTGTGTTGCTGCCACCCCCTTCTGAGATCTGAGAGGGCTGAGGTGAGTGACCACCAGAGCAGAGAAGGCCACCGGGCTTCAAGGGGAAGTTAACTGGCAGATCCGAGAGAACGCTCGCAGTAAAATGTTTGTGCAGAAAGGGAGCTACAGGTATCCAAAAAGATAAAAATGAGCAGAGAAATGCCTTGAGGTGGATGGCATGTTGCACATTCCATGCTTTAATAGCCTAATGGAATAATTTTAACTCTGTGAGGCTCTGAAACACACCAAGAAGCTCTGTTGAGAACCAAGCATTGAGATTTCAAATATTTGTCACAATAAACAGCGATATGTATTAAAGAAAAAAAAATCAGAAACAGAATATTTTACTTAATGTTGTAAATAAGCAAATTAAATATTACCTTAGCTCCATTTTGCCACGACATGCTGTGGTTGAAGCAAATTATTTATTAGGTCTTTAAAAATTCTAAGACAGGTTCCTCTTGTTCCTTAGAGACCGATGATGGGCCAGATTATTAAAAAAAAAATCTTCACAGCTCTAATTTTTTTTCAGTGTGAACATGGAGCAAACTGGATGTCACATTCTTTGTTCCAGTCGGAGATTTTCCAACCAGTTTTGCCTGAACAAGAAGGAAGCGAGTCAGGTTTTGGTCAAAGAAGAATATTTCCTACCACTGTTAGCAATAAAAAAAGAGAAGGTTTTAGACTCTTATCAGGCTGTTGACACAAAAATACCTGAAATAAGTGGAGCAGGCACTAAAGCTGGCATGCACACTCAGTGGGAGCAACGGGGCTGGAGACGAGGAGAAACATTTTCCGCAAAGAAGCCGGAGTTGACACATCCGCTGCTCGCTGCCTGATGGGCTCCAGCTCAGGGGTTTGATGTCTGCAGCTCCCACCACTGTCCATTAGACAGGCGCCCGCACCAGGGATGCTGCAGCCACAAGTGACACTAATGTGCTCCACTGCTGACACTGGGGAACCCACAGGAAAATGTGTTCATCCCCTGGCTGCTGCACCGTTAAAAAGGGAACCGGTCTGGCAAGACAGACTGCGGGAGTTTGCATCCCCAGCGCTTCGCCTGTCCCCACGCTCGTGCCTTGTGAATGCTGAAATTTCTGAATATCCTAAGGAAAAAAAATAACCCGCATTATTCTTAAAGTGTGTCCTGAAAAGTATTTGTTCATTTCTCGCTGTAGCTTGAGTTCCAATTGGTTTAGGCAAGGCCAAGCTGCTTCTTCACAAAATGAGCCTGTGGCAAATTCATGGCATTTATTTTCTACAACTTAAGTTCATAAGTAGCCTGAGTGGACTTGCTAATTTACACAATTACTGATATTTCCTTCAGTTATAAATGCTCAGTTGTCATGGGATGTGAAGTACAAGCAGAAGACAACCATTTTCATCCATGAATTTTCTAATACTCTAAAACTCTTCTGCACTCTTTTTGTTACTTTAGTTTTGGACATATTTGAGCTTAAGAAGATCAGAGATTAACCTTCAGATGCTGTTACTCTTCTAATGACAAACGTAACAACCAAATTCCTAACTCAGTAGCAGGAAGTTCCATAGTACAGAAGGACAGTTATAAAAATATATTAAAAAAAAAAATCTCTATGCATCTAATTGAAAGAATTTGGTGAAATGATTATTAGAAAGGATAATGTGAATAACAGAACAAGAGCTGTTCTGTCATGGCTTTTTTCTTAAGGAGACTTCACAATTTTTTTTAAATATTGTATAATTTATTTCATACCTGTTGTTCCACATGCTACAGCTTTGGACAGATGAATGAGTGGGATTTGAAGGAATGTGGTGGAAATGCACATCACAGCACTGGAAGGACACTGGGTCCATGCTTTGGACCTTGCTGTATTTACCCAGCTCATGGATCTTAACTCCAAAACCTAATTAGTCCAAAATTCCACAACCAAAGTTCCTCAGTGTTTAATGATGTAGAAATCTAGCTAAGGAACCCATCTGGGATTTTTTAATGGTTGGTATTGACTGGTAATTTTGAACTGTTTGTTTTGAAAAGGACATGATATTTATTTTTTTCATTTAAATATCAAAAAGAAAGGATCTTGCTCTAGCTCCAAATGATAATCCATACAATGAATAACCACTCGGTGGCCTAACAAATTTCCTCACTTAAATGAAGAAATATTTTCAGCTCTTGAGATTAAATAGCCACAAAATCTACCCCCGGACGAATCAGTCTCAAAAGTCCAACCATAACTTCAGTAGTAAATAAAATTTTGCCTGTGTACTTTCTTTCATATGCATTTCTTGAATGAAGTGCAGCTGTTTCAGGGGTTCATAAGAAATGCACCTTATTTTCTTTGCACTGGAGGTTTTCACTGTGCAGTATCCTGGCCTTCACCCCTTAAAAACCACTAAATCCCATAAACAATCCCAAAATGATGTTGTTTAACACAGTAATACTATTTTCAATGAAGCATCAAGTAGGAGCAATTCGAAATGGATGAGCATGAGCACTTGGAAATGCAGGAGTCCTGCCAGGCTGGGAGAGGAACCCAAAACTTGACCTTTGAGCATTTTACAGAAAAAAAGAGAAGGAAAAAAAGAGAGGGAAAAAAGTTCCAAACCCCAAAATTGTGTTAAAGACCCTTTAGAAATTGGTCTATATTATTATGAAGTATGTTTATAGCTACAAACCACATAGAAGTCTTCAGGAAAATGTCTCTTTCTTACTTATTCATTGACCTTCCCTTGGATAACATTCACTCTGCTCCTTGAATCCTGACATCTTCTGAGGGAATCCAGCTGCAAGGATCTTCCCATTCCTCATGGAAATCCATCCACATTCCAGATCACCCTTGGAGGAAGGAGGAGGCTTCCTGGTCCTGACTGTCCTGTTGGACCTTTCTGGTGATTTAAAACAGGTAAAGGGTCAATTAAACCATTCAAACTCTAACCAGCACAACTGGACACGGCTTAGCAGCCTAGATGTTCTGTCACTCACCTCCAGAGGATCTTGGCTGAACTTCCAGCCTGTTCACAAAACTATCTGTGACATCTTTGGATGATGGGAATCTTTGAACCTTAAAAAGCTCTCACAAGTCATTTGAAGAATATTTAATAGCAACATTCTTTGGTTGCTATCTTAGTGAAATAGCCAAAAAATGCCAGATTTCTTTTGGGAACATGACCCAACTTTTTCCACTCATGGCTTCATGTGGTTTGACCCTCTTCCATTTTAATTCTTTTCATTTCTGTGGTTCAAACCCAAATAAAAAGAATCTTCATCCTGTGGTATTCCCTAAGTTCCCAATTCTATATTTATAGGAATTCAGCAAGGTGATGGTTTCAGGCCAGGTGTACAGTGAGTCTTAACCCACTTCACTAAATTATTTGAGGTAAATCTTTGTCTTTTATCTAAACAACACTCCTTCATTTTTTGAGGTAAATATAAATATAATCCCATAGTAGAAGGGACGGAATTTTGTTGTCACACACATTATGTGGCCAGACTGGCAGAGGATGGGATACGCCTGTTTTCAGGAACTTTGTCCATCATCACTTCTCGTAGCCAAAGGGACAATGTTTGTGCATCTACTGAAGCTCTGCACGAAGACCTCTGGTAACACCTGTTAAATGAAATTATTACCACGGGCTCCCTCCATGAGTTTTGACCAAAAACTTTCTGTCTTCAAGATTTATTCCTAAATTTTTCCTTCCAAACAGTTTCATATGAGTTTGTTTTGTTTTTTGTTTTTTTTTTGTTTGGGGGGGGTGTGTTTAGTGGTGGTTTTTTTTGTTTTGGGGTTTTTTTTTTGGTAGACCATCTCTACAGTTCTTTTCTCTCCATCCAAATCAACTCAATTTCTGCTTTTACCTTCTCCCTTTGTCCTCTGTCATCAGCTTCTCAATGAATATCCCCCCAGCGACAATTTACTGGCATGTCTTGCAGGTTTTTTAACATCCTTAAAGCTCTGAAGGCTCCATATTTAAGCCCACTGCCACTTGGTTTGGTCACTGAGCTACTGAGCTCAATTACCTTTAATTTACATTTTTTTTTTCCCCTTATTTCAGAGAAAGTGTAGACTCAAAAATATGACTTTAAAAAAGCCTCGCAGCATTCATGCATGGGCTTGATGCCCCCCTAGAATATATTTCTGGTTCCCATGTATGGAAATGCTGCCTAAAATTGAAGGGGGATTTTTCATATTTAAAGAATTATCAAGAGCAGAGTCACTAGTAGTGCCTGGACACAGAAAATAGCAAAACCTTATTCAATATGGTGAAAACTTTGTTGACTGGAAAACAAAGAAATGTATCACTTCCCTCCCTGATCATATAAAATTATTAGAAATAAAAGGAGAGCAAGGAGAGAAAAATCAAGTGCTGAATCATGAAAAGAGTCAGCAGATCAAGGTCTTTCTTCTACAAAATCTTTAGCAGGGAAAAGAAGAAACAGTGGCTATTATTTCCAATTATTTCTCAAATTGGAACAGAGAAAGGAAAATAAAAAAAATACACACACACACACACAAAAAAAAGAAAAATCCCTGACTTGGTGCTACTGGAGTTTGTAGCTGGAAGGAAAGTCCTTGCTTATATTGAAGTAAAGTTCTGAAAATAAGCAAAGAACAGATTTATTGATTTTTGGTGAAGTCTGGGTGTAAAAAAGAGAAAGAATAAAGAAGTGCTCTTTGCCCGCTATGTCCAAATGACATCCCCAGTGGCCTTCTTAATGGTGGGGGAGGGGAGGGGGCAGGTGCCTACCCCGGCACACGGCCACAACTGCCCTTAGGCAAGGGCTAATGGTATTGGCTGAGCCTGCTCTAAGCCTCTCTTTTCTAATAGCCAACTTTCTCTGTGCGAGAAGACAGACAGATATTGATTGGTCCAAATGCCCTTGAGTTGACAACATCTGAAATGAAAATCCACAAGGCTAGCACAAACTTTCTGCAAGTTCAATTCCTTGGAATCTGATTAGGAGGCTGGCCGGCGCGAGCGTTTTCATGGAAAAGGTCTCCTTTTGTCGCTGCCTCCACGCGTGTAATTAGCGGCGCGCACGCGGCTCCGGCAGATGTGCAGCACAAACGGCGATTTTGGGAAGCTGGTTAAGGATAGCAGGGGTTTGATTAAAGAAACAAAGCCAGGTGAGCCTGTCGTGAAGTTTAGCCACAAATTCGCAAAGACACAGGCGCCATTTCGCAGCTCTGAGCGTTAATTAGGTACAAAATAATAAAATACTCATTCTCTTCTTATCTGCTCTCAGAAATTGTATATAAAGAGATAGAATTTAAAGAGTTCACCTTTCAGGGAAGTTACTTCATCCACACTGAAGTTCTAACTCACAGCAAGTCTGGATTTATTTTCTAATGACTTTGTTTTCCAGAATTAAAATACTGGAGTTACAGTTTGCAAATGTTACGGATGAGGAATGCAGGAGGCTGGAGGAGTGTATTTGTACCTTATTAAGCATTTTTTTTTTATTCTACAAATTCCTCCTAAATCAATACATTGACTACTGTATAAAGCTTAAATAAAGCATTATTAAAGTGGAAGCAGTGCTCCTGTCCTACTGGGTTATTTAGAAGCATAAAAGATGCGCTCGTAAGAATCAGGATCATGCCAGGTACAGTACAGCTGGAATACACATTAAATTTATTCAGTCATTGATTTGTAATGTTGATCCTCCATGGCTTCATGTTTCTTTTCTCATTAATCTTAGTTAACCCTCTCAAAACAATGCCAACGTTGGCGTTTGATGTATTGAAGATCCAACCTGCAGAGGATGCTGCTTTCTGGGCTGTGATCGCTGCCATCAGTGGGGATAAAGCCACAGAACCAGAGAATGTTCTTTGCTTGATTTTGTGTTAAGTATGAAAAAGAGAAGGTTTTTTCCTCAGAGGAAGAAGCAAACAAAGAAAGAAGATGCACAGTTCCATCCCCCATAGTTGGAATTAAGTGATTTTTAAGGTCCTTTCCAGACCAAACCATTCTAAGATTCTGTGCTGACCTAAAGTAGGGAATGTGAATGTTTTGGCTGAAGAGAATTGATAGATCTCCTGGAGGTCTCCTGTGGGGCAAGGAACAAACTGCTGTGATGTTTCCACTAACACTCAGCTCCTGGAGAAAGTGACTGCAGAGGAAAGCAGAGCCCTACAAAAAAAATCATATTTTAGAAATGAAGATCTCTGTCTATAAAGCCAAAAACTATTTTAATTGGAGACTCTTTACTAAGGCATTTCCATTTTCTACCCACCCGATACAGGTGTTTTTGTAGAGAGGCTGGCTGGAGAGGAGGGCCAGGAGAGGTCATTTTTGGAGAAACCAGCAGCAAATACACAAAGCGTCCAGAGACTCAGGAGCCTGGGGCGTTTGCCATCCTGCTGGAGGTGATGCCTGTCAAAAAAGGCCGGTCCATTCCTCTGTGTGATGGACTGGGCTGAATCCATCATTCCTCTGGACTTCATGCTGCCTGTGCAGAACCTGCACTCTGGTGCTTACCAGCCACTTCTGAAAGTTTTGCCCGATCTCCTTTTGGCAAATACGGATAACAACGAATTTTTTATTTTATGTCATGACGGAGGTGTCAAATGTCAGCTGTTTAGACTAAATGGCCACCTTCTATCCCATCTTTTGCTGCAAAACTGTAAACAGATCATAGTCCTTCCTGAGGATGCCAGTGGTTTTCTTATGGAACAGTTCCATGGACTTGTACTTCAGCATCCAGCTTACCTTAAAATCCATCTATATTTTAATTATCAGGTCCACACCCCCCCATCTGACTTTTTAACAAGCTTAGAATCCCAGTGATACGTTATCAATACAGGCCAAAAATAGATAGATAGATAGATAGATAGATAGATAGATAGATAGATAGATAGATAGATAGATAGATAGATAGATGGATAGATAGATGGATAGATAGATGGATAGATAGATGGATAGATAGATGGATAGATAGATAGATAGATAGATAGATAGATAGATAGATAGATAGATAGATAGATAGATAGATAGATAGATAGATAGACAGACAGATAGATAGATGAATCCAAAGCTACAATTTCCCCTGTAATTATTTACGGCCTGTAGGAGATCAAAACTGTGATGAAGAATGGCCACCCCCTTTCATATCCATAGAAGTTACACCCAGCATCAAGGGGGAAATGATTTAGCTGAAGACAGACTCTGGAGCAAACATTAGCAGCAAATGTGAATCTTGTTTGTGGTAAATCCATCCCTTGAAACTATTTCTTCCTTCAGCACCAAATAGTCTTTCTAATCTTTTGTCTTTTCAAATAGCTGTGATAATATTAAAACCATGCTTCACGGCAAACAGCATTTCTGGGATTTTCCTAAGAGATGTGGCTTCGGATAAGAAAGTGCAATTGAGTTAAAGCAGTAGGAGAGCCCGGAGTCAGTGGGGTTTGTTGTGATCCGTTGACCACTTCCCAGTAGGCATCTCTGCAGTCGCTGAGAATTACTAAACACCATTTCAAGGAATATGGGTAATTCAGTCAACCAAAAAACCAAACAAAATAAGCCCAGCATAAAATACATTTTAAAAAACCCTACTGGCATGTGAAAAGCAGGGATCTGTCGAGCTTGCTTTGAATCATTCCCGGTGTACTTAGCTAAGGAAAAATCAGACGGATGAAATTTCTCAGTGTGCACAAAGATTGGAAAATAGATATTTCTGCTAGCACAGAAATGTTTCTGAGATAGAGAAATGACAAAGCTGGTATTTTTTTGTCCAAACACTTAGAAAGTATCACACCTTTCAGGCAAATATGACACAACAATTACGGCAGTAAATAAGAACAAAGTAATAGCAATATTTGAAAAAATTACAACTGAAGAACTTCCTTGCTGTCAGATAGAAGTGTGGCACAATTACCAAGCCTGGCTCTCTGTGGCCAGGGTTTCTGCCATATTTTCCCATAATTTTTCATGAGGAATTGAGGCTGACAACAGCCAGGACAAACAGCCGAGGAGCTCTCAGTACAGCTGCCCCAATTCTCAGCCTTTTCACTCAGAGCCCCTGACTTATCACCCAAAAAAAAAAAAAAAAAATCTGTAAAAAATCCTCAGCTGGACTTTCACAACCACTGTTGACAAGTAAATATTTATCTATGTGTTTGTCCCTCCTGATGTCACAGAGTTTACTAAAATACCTGTGCATGCAAAGTGGAATGAAGTGGTTCTGCCTGTATTTTATCATTATTGCACTTCTAAGACAATACCCTGGCTCCCTCTCTAAAGAATGATAGGATGGGCAGGCTGGAGTAGCTGCAGGGGATCCTACGCCTGTTGCCTGCCAAAGCTGCTTACTACTTAACAACTGATCAACTGGCCCCCAAGGCAACAGCTTAACAAGCCCCAGTAGAAGTGGACTCAAGATTTCTTCCTCAGCAAAGAAAATGAAACCATTTACCAGGAATGACCAATATCCAGAAATCAAGGGGAGCAGCACCAGCAACACTTTATCTCCCCAGCTCTGCAGAAATAGCAAGGTGTTTTTAGGCTAGAGTCCTTAAGTTGAGCAGGGCTTAATAATATTGGACTAAGAGAGGGGAATGGGGTCCAGGATTGCTTGGCAGGTTGGTTGTGCCTTGCACAATTCCTGCATCCCACACTCCCAGGGAGGAGGGATGCTCGTGGGTGCTCTGGGGCAATGCTTTGCCCTGAGTGTGTGTGAGGGAGAGACAGAGAGAGATTCAGGACTGAACTGCAGCAATTCCTCTGGGTGAGCTGTGGCAGCTGTTTACCAGCACAAAGCAATTCTGTGCCGCACTTTCGCGGAGGAAATGAGGAATCCTGGACTCGGCTGAAACTACAGGGGGGATTTTAGGAGAGCAGAATTTAATTACCCAAGCTGGAATTTGGCCAGGACTCCAGGGCTCACACCTCTGCTCTTGTGAAAAGTGCCAAGAGGTCTTTAATAGCAACAAATGGTCAAGATTTGGGGTTAGGCTTTCACCTGAATGCCTCCGCCTTCAGTAACACTTTGCTCCTTACCAGTGTTATCAAAACTTTATCCAAAAGTCCTCGGGATTGCAGTGGGGTTTCCATGAAGAACAGCTTTTCTTATAAAGTTTCTGTTTATCTCAGGATCATCCAGAAAAAGCCACCTCATAACACGTCTTCAGGTCTGCTGCAGGAAATGAAAGGAATATTTGCCATGCTCAGGTGGGGTAGACCAGGGAGATTTCCCCTAATACAGCCAGATTAGCTGAATCAGCTCCATAACCTCCAAAAAGCCTGACACATTTCCTAAAGCATCCATACTCCAATTCTTCCATCCCTCAAGCCACCAATGATCTCCTTGGGAGATTTTTTTTTTTTAAAGCAGCATTTCAAAAGGAAACTTGAAGCTGGAGGGGGGGTTGGCATTTTCCAATTTGTTTCCATGTCCTGCTTTTTTTATAGTCTTAATCCTGCAGCCATCAGGAGAGGTGTGAAGAAAACCTGCAAGGACAAACCTCATTTGAAAATTGGAACGACCTGTTGACAACTGCCCTTCCTGCACACGGATTTATGGGCAGAGGTTACTGGGTGTATTTAGTGGGGGTTTACTGGGGTGACTGGGGGAGTGTTCTCCAAATTTCTTCTTGTTTTCCCTGCTGCCATTTCTTCCTCAACCATATTCTCCAAATTAGACTTGCAGCTTTTTGAATGTTGTCTTATTCATGCCTCCAACTGTAGGTCATTATTCCCCTTCTCCCTCTGTGAATATCCTAAAGAACTTGACAATAATGAGGCTGCAGATTGCTGAAACTCCCCTGCATAATGTTAACCAGGGTCACATCATTCCCTTCTGTTTTCTACCTGTAACAGGGTCTTTTTACTTAGATTGTAACCAGGAATATTTTCTTCCCTGTGCCTCTGCATTGTCCCTCTGAAGAAGAGCTCATAAACATTTTTGCAATGACCAGATTACTGTTATTAATGAACAAAGTATCAACTTTGGAAGTCTGTTAAGCATCCAGCTGTTTGCAAAAGCTTGGAAAAAGCTAAGGTTCAAAAGCCATGTCTTGCTCTTAAATGTTTGAGATGACAACTAAAAGGGTGAGAGACCTCAAGAGGAGGATACTGAATAATTTTGAGGTTTAGGAAGAGCTGTTTGAGACCTTCAGAGGGTTTTATCAGGAAACTCAGAGCTCTGAGCAACCTGGCCTGGTGGAAGATGTTCTGACCCAAGGCATGCCATTCCCAGAATCACATTCAACACACGAAGAAAAGATTACATCCTGTACATAAAATCATCAAATCACAGAACGGTCTCGCTTGAAGGAAGGGACCTTCAAGCCCTTCTAGTCCCACCCCTTGCCTTGGGCAGGGACACCTTGCCCTAGACCAGCTTGGCAGGTCCACAACATATCTCAGTAAAATAACCTGAGTACAAGAGAAAGGAACAAAACAGAGCAGACTCACTCAACAAAAAAAATATAAACAGAAACTTTCACTCGAAATTCCAGGCATGACTGCTCTTGTGCTGCTGCAACAGTATGTGAAATGTGAGCTTCAGGTCTGCCAGCACCAAGAGGATTTCAATATCACAAGCCCTAATGATTTCTATTGCCTCATTGCAGCATCCTCTGAAAGAAAACACAGCCCTGGATCAATGTAGTCATTGACTGACTCAGTGTATGGATAAGTGATGCACATTAATACAGCCTGCATTGAACTGGAGTGGCCCTCGGAATTACAACTAAAGGTATAACAATGCAATCTTCCCTTTAACCTGAGCAAGAGCTGCATTGACTTTTCCAGCTCTCTTTTCCAGCAGGCTCTGCCAGCTCTGTTGCAAGGCAGCCTGGCCAGCCCCCGAGCACCTCTGCACAAAACAGGGAGCAGTGTTAGGTGAACCAACCCTTAAACACAGCCCAGCCCAGCAGACAGCTGCACCATTTAAAAGCACTTTGCACTCCAAGGAATCTCTGCAGAGCTCACTGATCTATAGGTGCTTCGTATATACCCTTAAAAACCTCGCTGGAGATTGTGAGAGATCAGAATCGATATCCTCATTTGATAGATGAGCAACCAGATTAAACAGCAAACCAAAGGCTGCACAACTTTTCGTACCACGTGGTCTTAAACTTGAATCCTATTCTGGGGCTGGGATGGATATAGGATTTTCTCCTGAGCTATAAAACTCCTCTTTCTCTCCACCACACTGAACTTGCCTGTAGCACAGAACCATTCTGCAACTGTACAGCTTCCTTTTTTCTCATCTTTTTTTTTTTAGAACTGACCCAGTATCACCTCTGGAACGTGGAAGCTCAGCCAGACCATCAAGTCCTGCTTTCCGACACAGCAGAGCAAGGGCATTAGAGAATAACACTCAGGCTGTACAATTAAATTATAGATGCTGTCCATGCCATGCTCTGTTCCATGTGCTGCAGGAGAGATCTGCTGCAGCTGAGGCCCTACGTGTTCCAGGGAAAAGTGACCAGGAGGAGGAAATCCCAAGGCTCAATAAAATTAACACTGGAATTCACTAGTGCCCAGAGGCCGACGGCAACCCACAGGGCTTGGATGGATCCCTAGGAAGCAATAATTCATCCAGTCAGGATAATTATCCAGAATAAACAAATGGAGCCCCAAAAATAATTTTTAAAATTAATGAAGCCCTACATACCTACCTTTCAAATGTTCACCTTCAACTTTCATTAATTCAGTACCAAAAATTTGGTCCCACTTTTTTTGCACAAAAAACAAAGCAAAACCTAACTCTCATCCAGGGGGCTTATTATTAAGAGAAATATGAGGAAACTTACAGAGTTTAAACTTTCAGGATGCACATTTTCAGAAAATTGTGCTTCAGTGCGATTAAGTTGTAATTTTGGATGTTGATTTGGTACATTTCAACAAAGAAACTTTCTGTCTAATGAATTGGGAGAGCAAATTAGCAAGATAAGATCAAACATGATTACCCATGATACAAATACTAAAACATTTACTGTTGCAGAATTTCTTATTTGGTGTATTTATCATCTATATTTCTTGCTGATACCGTTTGGAAAATAATTAATAGGAAAATTCTTCAAAGTAGGGTTAAACTTTAGATATTAAAAAAATACATCTGAGTAATTTAATAAAAAGAAACCTTCTGTTTTTTCTTTTCTCTGGTTTTCTAACACAGAAAACTGGTCTATCCTGACTTGTTTCTACCACTCAGTTGATTCAGCACAGACTGATTCAAAATTTAAAGCTGAAAGATCTTTTTTTTTGATGCCACAAAAAGTCTACCAAGTTTAAGCAAAAATATAAGATGTAACAGTGAGTTAGAAATAAAAACCCCTCTTTCCCTGTGCGAACTTCTTTAACATAGAGTCCTGACAAGTCTTTGGGGAGTCCTGTTTTCATGTAGGTACTGTGAGCCAGAGATTTATCAAGTAACACAATACACACAGTACAAACTTCAGCTCCATTATTCTTTCTAAGGAATGCTGAGAAATAATTTATCATGATCTCAGCTCTAAAAGCTTTTATTTCTTTGAAAAAGTCTCCTCACATCCTTTAATTTTTTACTTGATGTCACTTCAGAACTTTTCAGTAATAATTTCCTGGTTATTAGCAGCTCTCAAGTGAGACAAAGTGGTACCTACAAGGCTAAAATACAGGTAAAAATCATACATTTAAAATTAAATATCTATTTTTCATGTTTGCTTCTATATCTTCCTTCACAATGAAAAGAAATCCGAGATACCTGTTGTTAAACAGTCTGGACAGAGGTTACATTGGAAACTTCTTGAAGATTTAAAAAAAAAAACAAACCCAGTTCATGAGTATTTTCATGTCTAGGACTACCAACATTTTTTCTTTCCCAGTGCAAGAATTTCACTGAACATCACGGGTCAATCAAGTGTTTCAGTCTCTGGAGAAAGTGGAAGAAATCACTGGAAAATGGCTGGAAAAAATCTTGGTTCCAGAAGGAGTTTAGAAAAGGTGGCCTCAAGGTCAGCAAAGTGCTAAACGCTGTTCCCGGTTCCCGCCGATCCCTTGGCGATCCCGCTCCCGCAGAAGTAGATTGGAACAAGCCGAGCTGCCGGGCTCCAGGATGCCTCGTCATTGACCACGGTGCATCTGCTGGACTTACAGAAAAAGAAAGGGATATTTTAGGGGAAGCCAAAGCATTCTTGTTTGCACAGCCTGGAAGAGGAAGAACAGATGCTCGATGCCTTAAAAGTTATAAATACGCTTGCAGTGATTTAAGTCATAAAGATGCATCAACACATAATTTTTTTAATCATTCCCAGTTTCCCTTGGAGAGCTGAAGAGCTGGGCAACTTTTCTGTCTAATTGGAGAAAGTAGATCATAAAAACATATCATAAAACTATTTAAAAACAGGAGTTAACCATAGAACAAAAGCGTTTCTGGGTTGGGTTTGTCCAATTTTGTTATGAATTAAGCACAATAATCAAATTACTGAATGTTGGAGGTGACTCTTCTGTCAAGAAAATAAATACAATTATTGACCTGAATCCCAATAAAATGACATTCTCATGTTCCAACTGGTCATTTTTATATTAAGAATAACCTCGTGCAGGTAGAATTGATTAAAAAAGAGAAAAGCTCTTGGGATCCCCTGCACTGACATTAAGCTCCACAAGCTCCTAGGAAAGCTAAACAAACTGTCCAAGCTTGGGAGGATTTGTGCAGGATGGGGATGCTGGTAAAAAGGGAAGAGAGGATTTTTAGGTTTTGAAAAATATCTCCCAAAAAGATCAGCTCTCTTTTTAAAGCACCTGTTGGATTCCTTAGCTAGAAAGAGGTTAATTTTCACCTTTTTTTTCCCTCTATGAATATATTTATTAGTTTGATATATTCAGAACTAGTTCAGAATATTTTAGACTGCAGTAGTTGACCTTGCAAATACTTGATTGCACTAAAACTCTGATTTTAGCAGCAACTTACCTTCTTTTTTAATTTCAAGGGTTATTTTACTTCTGTAGATGATCAAAGGTGAAGTCGTGTACATGAGATCGTTTGAAGAGAAGAAATTAAATTTTTAAACTACAGGAACCTAATGTATAATAGCATGATTATAATCAGGGATCAATCATTACATTTATTTTCACATACTCTTATTATATCTTTTCTAGACCCACACTGTAGCTTTTAACAATAATTTCAGAATTTTTGTCACTAAGTATTTCAGGAAAAGTTCCAAAGTATATTAAGAGGATGAAATACAAGAGAAACAATATTTGACCAAAATTTATCCTGTACAATAAATTTATTGTTTAATTAATTGCAGTCACTGGGATTTATCACATGAAAATGCACAAACTAATACAATTTTAGGGATTCTACAAACCCTAAATTCTGAATTTTCTGACAGAATTCTACAAAGACCAACAACCAGCAAGGAACTCCCTCAAAGTGTTAACATTAATGTTCTGATGAAGAGTCAACTCTGAACTATCCAACAGTCTAAGATGAGTAGGTTTAATGGTTGGACTTGATGATCTTAGAGGTCTGTTCCAACACCTGAAAGATTCAGTGATTCTAAGAATGAGAGTTAATCAAGCTCGTTTATATCTACGTAGAACTGAACAAAATTAAATGTGAGCATTTTAGGACTGCAGGAAAAAAAAAGTTGTTCTTGTCCAAATCAAATATGAGAAAACTTATTTAGGGATTTTACAGATATATTAAAATGTATCTAATTTATAATTTTACAAACATATTAAAGTGTTTAAGGGTACAGCTAAGCTTGCAGATACCACATTGGCTTGAGAACTTCTCTCAGTGGAGATTTGAGCAGAAGCTGCTCCTAAGAGCTCATATTTGTTTTTTTTCTAGGACAATACACACGCACTGGTAGAAAGGTGTATTCAAATGCAAAATTCACTCCAGGCTGATAGTTCTGATCTCCTTTAATCTTCCTCTCTTGATTAACAGTAAGGGCTTCTGTGAAGGACAATTGATGTGGTGCAATAGGTCGCCTTCTGGTCTCAACCTTGGCGGAGTAATCAGATACCTGGCAAGCTTAATAGAGGTCACTTAATGCAAAGATTAAAATTAACTGGAAGTCAATAAGGGAATAATAAAGGAAAATGATCACCCTGTTGCTCCTACTTTGTAAAAGTAAACCTCACATTGCAGGCCAGGAGTAAAAAAAAATGGAGTGGCAGGCGATCCAACAGGCCTTCAAAAGCCCTCCAGCACACAATTTAATGATTTCAGGTACCCTTTAAACTAAGTGGCCAATCACTGTTAAATCCTTTGGTATTCATTGTAATAACACTGATCATGATGAACTCTTTTGGTATTAATGTGGATGTAATATATACCTTTTTAATTATAGAACAAGAAAATCCAATTACCCCTTTGCCTCATCAAAGTTCTTTGCTGGCTGTGACTGTTTAAACATACATTATGAAACATTCAAACTGAGGGAGGTTTTTGTGCAAAGCAAGGGCCAAATCCTGCCGGGTGCTGACCACTCCTAACAGGCAGGAATTCTGGGAGAAGGTCAGTGTGCCAAGCACCTCCTGCTCTTAGCACGATCAGGCCTTGATAGAGCATGGAAAAGCAGGGAATGCACTGATCTGCTTTGGAAAGACCCTGATTAAAAGGTAGAAAGAATTCATTTCTACCATGAAGCAGAACCTGCTCTGAACAGTAAAAATGGTCATCAGGTGGGACAAAATTTACTCTGTAAAAGGGGGAGGAAAAAATGATAGGCTGAGCAAACTGCTTTGGTTTTATTACATGTACTGCAGGCTGAAGTCTCCACGTCCAGTTCCTGTTTTCTGGGAAAACTTTGAATATAGGCTGGATATAGTGTTTAAAATTTAACTATTGGGAGATAGAAGCAAAAAAATTCAAGATCTAGAGTGAAGTCCTTTTTGAGCTGATCTTCTACTGTTAATAAAGCCAGCTTCAGAAATATGTAATCATGGGATGTATCAGTCAGGTCCCGTAAGCAGTGGGAGTCAATGTTTTGGGAGGATGAGATCAGCCCATACTCAATGACGCCACTTCATTCGTCAGTCAAAAATAGGGAGGTTTGCTCAAATACATTTGTGGCTGTCCCTTCCTAGAAATTGGCCAAGCAGACGTTATTTTAAAATATTTAATTTCTTAAATTGTTTTTTGGCCACCCAGTCAGTTCAGTGCCGTAAAAGCAAAATTTGCCAGAACACTTCCAGGAGAACTTCATAACCTCGCGAAGAATCCAAAATATTGCAGAGCACTGCTGTTGTAGGGAACCTATGAGATATCTTCTCCTATTCCAGCTGAAAACTACCACAAAATCACACTCAAAAGAAAATTTTTATGACACCTCCAACAGATTAATCTCAGCACAGCTGTCCCAAAGGTGAGCTATAGCAGAGACAGCAAAGCTCAGTGCTTGCACATAGGAGTAGTGTCTGAGTAGGGACCAGGGGAAATGCAGACCACTGTGGTATATAAATATACTTAAACAACAAATGCTTTTACAGCAAAATGGCTCTGTAATCATGTCAGACTGTAATTTGTAAGATATCACTGAACATTTATGAGATAATTGCCCAATTCCTATAGCTCCATTGTTGCTACAACCCATTCATCACAAAAGGAACATTCAGAAGGAACAAAACCAAATATTCACAATGCTTTAATGCTGCATAAGGCAGTATAGAATTAATAAAGATATTTTATATGCCTTAAATGTTGCTCTTTCTTTAAAAAATTACATTATAAAAACCTTTCTTAAACATTATTTGAATAAAACCTCATTACTCACAGTCCAGAGAAGTTCATTAGGAGAAGATCACTTTGGAAAGCATTCAACTAACTAGCCTTTCTTCTCAGCAGTGAATTACATTAGCTACTTCCTAGTTATTTAAATCTTGAAATAAAAGATGTAAACGCTACAGTGACATCTTAAGATCATTGGTAAGGCAGGTCTTGCATGCACAAAAATGCCCAGCTGGTCCGGAGATAAAACAGATTGATAATTAGTTGCAAAATGTAACATTTCATCAGGAATATTTTGAATAATCCAATTTATCTTTGTCAGATACGCAGCACATATTTTTCCTTTGGAGACTCTTTGTTCTTTAACACAACATTATAATTTCAGCCTCCTAATTAACGCGCTCGCCGGTCGGCCCTGCCTTGATGTCCCGCCGGCGGTCGGGGGCCAGCGGGCCTGTGTGGAGAGAAGGTGGCTGCCCTGAGCCGCACGCCACCACTGGCTCCTGCTGCCTCCCACCACCCTACTGGGGCCCAACTGGTTTGATAGGGGCCACATCAAAGCCCAGGGCTGGGAGGGAGGAGGGCCTGGCTCTGCCGGCTAGGCCGCGCCAGCGGGGCCCGCGCAGCAGCTGGGATGGCTCTCAAGCAGATTCCCGGAGCCTCGGCTTCCTAATTAACTCATGGAAAAGCGTCCTGGCCACGCTGACTGCCCAATGTGTGGGGGTCCCACAGCTGCCTGTCCCGCCTTCGCCCTGCTGGCCCCTGAGGCCGGGGGTGGTTGGGTGAGGGACGCCAGGCTGTAGCAGGCCGCTGAGAGTGGCCGGAGCGGCACAGGAGGGGTGTGAACACCCCTGGCAGCCCTCCCGGCTCCATCTCCGCTGGTTTGCACCACGAGGCAGTTCCGAGCATCTCACAGGAGCACAGCATCTTCCACACCTCCAGCTGGATGGGCCAGAGCTGAGGTAAAACCTCCAACCCCTCCTTCACTGGTTCCTCTGAGAGAAACTGGGTGCCATGCCAGAAACACCAGTGCAGAGTCCACCCTGAGCCCGCTGCAATCCCAGTTAAATCCCTGCTGTCTTTCACAGCTCCAAACTTCCACCGTGACATATCTCAGGGTGTTTTTTAAGGAAACACTTCTCTCAGACACAATCTGCGTGGAGGACAGGTTTAGTTCAAGGTACGAGACACCAAAGAGCTGCTTTTGCAGCTCTTGGGACAATCCTGCCCAGCACAGCCTCATTGCCCAGCCCAGATCTGCAAATGCTGACCGATCAAAAAACTGCTTAGAAACACAAGGGAGTTTCCAGCCACATTTTAACAAAGTGGTTGTCTCAGAAGCAATGAATGAACAAAACGTCACACCTGAAAGACAGAAGGCTGGAAGATTTTCCACTGGCTTTTGTAATAAAACATTGGCTTTTCATAATATTTTCTCTGCCTCGGGATTCAAGTCCTCACTTTGTGGAAGGAGGTGCAAGGTGCCCCTGGGCCAGTGTGACTGTGCCTGGGCTGACCAAGCATTTGTGACCTGCAAGAACAACAATTTGTCCCCAGCCCAGGTGCTTTAAACGTTCATCTTCCTGTTGGCTTTAACTCATTCTCTTCATTCAATAGGTGCTTCTTCACGTGCAATGCTTTGAGTTTTCAAACTCCAGCTGACGTTTAGGAAAGTAAAATAATTTGGAGAGCTAGATTAAGGGTTTGTGTGAGGTTTTTGCCAAACTCTCTTCAATAAGAGATGGAAGTCATGTACCCTTATCAGCCTGCACCTCTGATATGATAATGATATCTGTACCACCCAGAAAGTAGGTCACAGTAATTCTTCATAGCAGTTTTTGTAACCTACTCAGGGACTACAAGGCCAGCTATTCTAAAGATAATTCTGAATTTCTTTAATAAGATTTTATTGGATTCAGATAATTGATCCGATTATTGAAACCTGGGGAAAGTGCTATTGACCTGAATATATACATCAGTAATTCTTTTTTAAATGAATTTAGGTCATCACAAAGTTATTGCCTCTGCTTAATGTCAGGCAAGGTGCTCACTACAGGCCTGGCAAGCAGATACAGCTCCCATGGTCCTGCCCTTCCCAAAATATGTGGGAAGCTCCTTCCTCCCACCCTCAAGAGGGGCTGAGGGACTTTGAGTCTGAGTTAAGCACTTTGAGACTGGTCTGGCTTTCACAATGAAGATGATCTCTTTCGATTTCTTTATTTTTTTTCCCTTGTCTCTCTTTTTAGTCAGCATCAGGAGATGTCCAGAGCTTTGCAGGTGCCTGTCATCTTCCCCATCCATGGCAAGGGGTTGGAACATGGAGGTCTTTAAGGTCTCTTCCAACCCAAACCAGTCCGTGATTCTGCAGTTTCATTTCTGACAGTGCAACTATTTCTGATCATCCAATTCCAGACAACTCCAGTTCATTTTCCACTATAGTCTTTGCTTACTTTTCATACCATCATCTGCACAATATTTATTCCCACAGCACTGAGCCCAACCAGCCCTTCCATGCCCCTCTTGGAGAAGGAGAAACGACTTGGAAGTCACTTCTAATTACACAAGAGTGTCACCCACCTTGCTCCCAGCATGGAGACACCAGTTCCACCTTTTGCAGCCCCAGCAGATCTCCCTGGGATGTGACAGGAAGAGTTTCAGAGCCAAGGATCCATGGCCATCCTGCCATTGCTGAGTGGAAGAGCTCTGGCTGTGCTTCCTTTCCCCCCTCATGGCCTCACACACACACACACACTCATGGATAAAAGCTTTTCCTAGGAAGGAAAAAAAATTACATTTCCCCACTTCTTACAGTTTATAAGTCTCAGCTGAGGCTGGCTGGGCTGCTCTGATTGCCTGGAGTGCCTTGCTGGCCGGGCTATTGCTGCCCCTATTTCCTTGCTCTAATACAATGCACTTGATGTGATCTCCCACGCCAGACCTGGCAGTGCTGGGAGTGATGGAAATGCAGCCAGGGACAAAGCTGGGACAGCCTCATTCCCCCTGCTCATACAGAATGGGACTGAAATTATCTGTACAGCTGAGTTGTGAACCTGCCTCTACCGCCCCTAATCAGTTCCCAAGGACTGGCCTTCCACAAAATGCTGTGTTCCATTCAGGAGGAGATAGAAAAAAAGGCACATTCTTCTTATTTGTTATTTTTTGCACTCCTCAGCAGCACAGTTCTCAAAACAAAACTTATCCTTGACCTTACTAAACTCCCTTTTAACATGACTATGCAGAGTATTTCTTTCTACTTGGATTTTGCTTTTTACAAGTGTTTTATTCTTTCTTTTGTACAAAGTCCAAGCCACACTCTTGCTACTTTAAGCATTTTTTTTCAGATACTTTCTGTCCTGAAGCAAAAATTTTCTCCAAATAGCACAATTTTAGCCCGTTAGCAGCTCCAGGTTGGTGGTGGAATTACCCTTACCTCCTCTACCAACATTTGGAATTGCTTGAAACTCTGAAACCATAGAAAGGCTTGTCTAAGTGGGTGCGAGTACCAAGCTGGAATGTACAAAATAATTACCAAATTTAAATTAAAGGGAACTATCAAGCCTTATATTGCAAATCTTTGGATGTCACTCTAAATCATGGTCCTCAATGGTTTCACAGACTGTGGAGCTTCTCCCTCAGCTGTGCATGGTAGTGGTGGAGGAAATCTCTGCACAGGATTTGGGTGATGATGAGGGATGGAATTGGGATTGTTGAGTGTGGAGAAAAGAAGGCTCAGGGGAGACCTCAGAGCCCCTTCCAGGGCCTAAAGGGGCTCCAGGAGAGGCAGAGGGGGACTTGGAACAAGGGATGGAGGACACAGGGAATGGCTTTAAGCTGGAAGAGGTTAATTTTAGGTGGGATACTGTGAAGAAATTCTTCCCTGGCAGGATGGGCAGGCCCTGGCACAGGGTGCCCAGAGCAGCTGTGGCTGCCCCTGGATCCCTGGCAGTGTCCAAGGCCAGGTTGGACATTGGGGCTGGAGCAGCCTGGGACAGTGGAAGGTGTCCCTGCCCATGGCAGGGGGGGCACTGGAGGGGCTTTAAGGTCCCTTCCCACCCAAACCATTCCATGATTTCATGAAGTCCCATCCATGCTGGAGACCAGCTGGGGCCCACCACCTGCAGAGCCAAAGCCACCCTTGAAATTCCACCAGAGCCTTATTCCAGTCCTGCATAACCAACTGATTTTTGCCAGCGCTTTTCAGTGATTTCTTTTGTTGCTGCTTCTTATTTCCCTTTGTGTTGTGTGGAATTACGAGCTCTAATTACGTAAATAAACAGCCAGGAAACAAACCAAACCTCTGGGAGTCCTGAGGGGATTCCCTTCCCTGCAGACACACTGGCCATTTGCAGGTTCCCACTATCTTTGCTTTCCTCTTTTTTTTTTTTTTTTTTTTTTACCTTGTGCTGCCTAGAGGGGAGGATTTGTCACTAAGCAAAGCAAGTCTCTCAAACTTCTAAGAAAATCATAAACAGGCTGTAGTCCCTCATGAAAGCGAAGAAAACAAATGTGTGAACGGCAAAATCAACTATCTCTAATTTATTTATCATTGAAAAGCTAATTGCATCCTCCTTAGAAGCATCAAAAAAGCCTCAAAGTGCTGCAAAACACACGAGCGTTTAGGGCATCCTCTGGGATTATCCCAGGCAGCTCCTGCTATCCTCCCTCTGATGCTGAACGAGGTGGCTCAACCCCACAGGCTCCATCCTCCCAAAAAATCCCTGGATGGGGTTGAGTTTCCCAAAAATCCCCAGATGGGGTGCAGCTTCACACCCTCCTGCACTAGGGAGTGGCAGAAGTCGTGTATTCCTCACCAAGTTCCTATGAAATATAATCTTTTTTTTTTCCCAAGACATTGTTAGATGTGAGAATAGTCTTCAACATCGTGGGAAGGGTTGGGATTTTTCCAAACCTCCTGAGGAATTAATTTCACCCTTGGAAGAGTCCTGTGTCATTCAACAGGTGCAGCTCCTGGAAGTATCTAAATAAAAAAAGGAGTTAATTCCGCAGCCATTCCTTAGAAAAAGGACTGAACAGAAATAATAATGTTTCCTGGGATTTTTATAAAAAAAAAAACCCGAATTTCTACGGCAAGATAAAACCCTCGATTAAATTTTACAGTCTGGTATAAAAAGTGCTGTCTGAAGGTTGTTATTTTCTATTAGCAGTGAGAGTTTTCTTGAAGACACTGAGATAACTCATCAGGCTTTTCCATAGTTCTGATTTAAGACAGCTGGAGCTGAGGAAGATTTTCCTGGAAGTGAAGTGAAACATCAGTACAGAGGAGCACTGACATAGCAGGGATGATGATTGTCCCTTTCCCTGTCTTCTGTCAATATCCAACTATGAATATTTAGGGATTTACTGCAAGCTCACAGAACTTTAATTTTCCCTCACAGCATTTGGTAGTGAAAAAATGTTAAATATAAGCTGTACCAAAATAACATCTATTAAAATTATCACCATTTTTTCTGTTTTATCTGTAAATTATCTTGCTGTAGACTTACAAAAACATTATCTATAGACATCCAAATTTGGTTTTTTACTGTCTTTTGGTTGGTCTTTTGCAGTGAAATAATTGCAAGTAGAGTTTGTAATTAGTTTTTGACTAATCAATATCCTGGTGCCAATGTTAACGGGACATGTGACAATATAAGGACAGTCCCCCTCCAAAACAAATACCTGACAATTACTATTAACCATTTCTGAAGGGTTTGGGGTTTTTTTTTTCCAAATCAAAAATAAGCCAGGAGTTTGGTTTTTGTGTGCACAGTCATAAAGTGATCATTTGGGAGAGCTGTAGATTATCTGTGAATAATCCAATCTTTCATCACAGGTTTATTTTGGATTTCTATAAACTGTAAATGTTGAATAACTCAGCTGTGTGTTCAGATATGTTGGTGAGTTTGCAGATTACAATGTAAATGTGTGAGTAGAGGAAAATGCTTCTTTTTTCACCAGATAGAAGCCATCAGCTCTTTATATTCTCAATAAATTTCCAACCTGAAAAACTCCTTTTCAGTAAATCCTCAGAGCACGAATAACAACAATGAATCATAGAATCAAAGAACGGTTTGAGCTGGAAGGGATCTTAGAGATCATCTCATTCCAAACCCCTGCCATGGGGAGTGACACCTTTAAAAGATTCCTTAAAAATAATTACCTGTAATGGATTAGCAATCCTCCTTGAAAAATCCCGATTTTTTAATAAATAAAATGTTTCACTCCAAGAAAATCCTGTTTGAATCCATTCATTGAACAAACAGGAGCACAAATCTTATTTATGCCAAGTGGAGCTGAGCTCACCCTGTGATACCTCCTAAACTTGTGACCTTGAGTTAATTGTGAAGCAACAGCAAGTGAAAATCGGTGTGAAAAGGAACAAGTATGAAAGAAAACAACCCCTAAATTAAAGACCTTTTCCTCTCCAGCAGTTTGGGCAGCGGCTCGGACTGTCATCAGGGGATAAATCAATTTGCAGGGCTGTGGACAGCTCTTTAATTTGAGTTCTGAGTGCTTTACTTGGGGAGGTGTGGGAGAAGGTGGAGGTGCAGAGTCAGGCTGAGCTCAGGGCACGTGTGTGTGCAGGTGTGGGCACGTGGGGCTGGCTGTGCTCCTCCAGAACACCTCTGCCCAAAATTCCTGGAGTCTGCAGCCACCACACACCTGGCTCTGCTCATCAGTGGAACTCCCGGACATTACACCCACCTGACTTCTCAAATAACAGAGAAAAAATGATGATGTGGGTTGTGAAACTGATTTAAAAGTGAAATTTTACTGGTTTTAACAGAGCTTGGGGCTGTTTTCTCCTTTGAGGATGGTGGTGCAGCTGGACGTGGGAGGGCTGGAGGCAGGGCACAACTTCCAAAAGCCTTGGAAAAGATTCAGGAGACACAGGAAAGGGATGATGCAGCCCTAAGAATCACCTCCCTCTGTCCCAAGAGCTGATGTGGAATGAGATCCCACCTCAAGCTGCACCAGGGGAGATTCAGGTTGGATATTAGGAGAGATGTCTTCATGGAGAAAGTGGTCAAGCATTGGGACAGGCTGCCCAGGGCAGTGGTGAAGTCACATCCCTGGAGGTGTCCAAAAAACTGAATGGATGTGGCATTATGTGACATGGCTTAGTGGGCATTGGTGGGATGAGATCAAAGTTGGCCTTGATGATCTTGGAGGTGTTTTCCAGCCTTAATGATCCCATGATCCTATCCCTTAACTTTACCTCATCTGATGTAAATATTGCTACCCAAATCTCTAATTCCTCACTCTGCAAACACCCCCCATGTCTCAAACTCCTGTGGCAATGATCCCAAAGCCCACCCCAAAGCCCTGTCTCTTGCCACCAGCCTGTGCTGTGGGCCCTGCCACATCTTTTGGTTGCTCCTGGATTCTTGCAGCAGCAGAAAGTGGAGGAAAAAAGGTGTCCTCAACAACTTCCTGAAATATTCCCCATCAACTATTCCTTATCTGATACATTTTTGCCATTTTCATCCTCGTTAGCCACGAAATTCATGTTCCAAACTTGACAGGCTCTCGTCACACGCACATCTCACCCTCTGTCTAATCATTTCCATCAGCCCTCTCTGAACTTTTTATACTTCAGCTGTACCTTTTTTGAAATGGAAATGAAAGCAGCGTTCAAGGCGAAGGCTCATCGCCCCTTTATGTAACAGCATTCAAATATTTCAGCACTGTTTTCTCTCACACATCCTGTGCTGGGGTTTGCTTTTCATCAGGGAGATACGGGATCAGTGAAGGGACAGCAAGGTGGTGTCCAGGAGCTGGAATTGGTGGAGACCAAACATCTGCTTGTCCCTGTCGTTGACCAAGGCTGGGTCGTTCATTCTCTCCACACTTCAATTTTATCCCCCAAGCTGACAGTGATCTGAAGAGTAAATCTTGTTGGTGAACTGCCCTGGACTGTCTCATATTGAGGCTGTAGGATATAACTACCACAGAAACTTAAATNTGGCCTTGGGCACTGCCAGGGATCCAGGGGCAGCCACAGCTGCTCTGGGCACCCTGTGCCAGGCCTGCCCACCCTGCCAGGGAACAATTCCTGCCCAAAATCCCATCTAACCCCAACAGTTTGAAGCCATTCCTCCTCTCCCAGGCACTCCAAGCTCCCATCTCTCCATCTCTCCATCTTTCCTGACACACATCCTACAAGGAGTAAGTTACTCTGTGTAACCAACGCTTAACCTTTGCTCGGGGAAGCAGTGCAAGTAAGGGCTGGGTTATTCCTGGATTCAAGCTCAGATCTCTAGCATCCAAATTCTTGTGCTCCCCTGGACACTGCAAGAAACAAACTCCTTTATTCTGCTCTAAAATATTGACTCTATCCCACAAATAACACTCTCTCTGCTGGGTGGGAGGCCATGCTCTGTCTAAATCCATTTGTTTTCCAATGTTTAATACAGGGATTTCAAAAGCTGCTCCTTTCCTCATCAATGGAAGTGACAAAACAATATTATTTTCCCCAAATATTAGAAGCTCAATGATACATCCCACTAATCTCCCAGCCACAAAGGTGGTTTTAAGTAAAGCAGCGTGGTTTTTATGGGTCAGATGTTGTTGTCCTACTGCACTGGAGCTTGTATCCTCCTGATACCACACGTGTTTGTTCTCTACTTAATTTTTAATGTATGAATTTGTTTTTATATTAAAATTCAATAAAATTTTAATTATAAAACATAATATATCACACCAAAGTATATATATCTGCGGAGAGGCACATCTGTGGTTTTACAACAGATGTGTGGAACTCTGCAAATATTTAAGATGCAGATTTTACCACTAAAATGAGCACAAACCCAGCTTGCCTACAGATGAAAAACTCAGGTAGGCCCAGGTTGAGTGCACCTAAATGGGTCCCTGATCTCAGTGAAAGCAGAAAGTTGATGAGGAGTTACTGAATATCACCAGGGAGCAGGAGGAAAATCAGAATTAGAGCCACAAGAAATCAAAAGAAAGGGAGAACCTCTAAGGTGCAGAACCAGTTTTTCCATAAATACATTTTTTGTAGTTCTGAGTCCTTTCTAATTTATACCTTTCCTGAACTGCAGATCTCCCTAACATTCACTGGCAGGAGAATCATCTTTCTGAACTCGTGTGAAGTCTGCACAGTGCAATTTACTTGTTGCCAGTTGCCATTCAGGACTCTCAAGATGAAGAAATTCTCTATTTCAGCTTAATTTTTAAATCAGAATTTATTCTGCTGCACTTGCCATGCCTGTTGTACTCTAGAAGTTATTCCCAAGAGCCTTTCAACAAGAGTAAAGTCAAACAAACAATTCAGGAGAAACCTGGGGTGAGAAGAAGGACATTAAAATAATAATGAATGGTGAAAATTAAGGGCTAGGTTTCGTGCTTATTCAAAGTAGTCCAAAGTGAAATTGCCATGTAGATATAAACCAAAAGTAGCCCCAGTGAAAAAATAAAAGTGATAGGAGGAGAAATAGGTCCTATGAAGAGAAATAATGCTGAATTTATCAGAGAAAAACTCTATCAGGATGGGTTTTTTCAGCTTAAACACCAACATTTCTGGTTTTGGTGCAATTTTGGGGCGGCTCCTCTCACCCAGCCTCGAGGTCCACAAAAAGCCTTTGTGGATTTGGGGCTTGGCCAGCACAGAGAGGCCACTGGAAGTTCTTCTTCACCTCCCTTATCTCTCCTTTCTCACCAAAACTCTCTGTTTCTCAGCTTACACTTGCACACAACAATGTGGAATATTGAAATCCTCATCTGCACAATAAATAAAAATAAATCTCCTTGAATTATCCGGAGGAGCTGGACTGCACACCTCAATTTGCTTTGCACTACCTTGAGCACGCCCAAACCCCTGAACTGGCATCCTAGATGTTGCTGCACTAAACATCATCAGCATTTCCTTTAAAGACATCCCAAATTCAGTGCCTGAAATGCAGCAGATTTTCCTATTCGCTGCCCCCATCATAAAGCTGACCCAAGTAATTTTAAGCAAGGAGCTGAAATCTCAGCCAAACTCCACAGAGATTCCACATGATATTGTTTTAACTGTTTGCTGAACTCTTTCTAGCATTATTTGTCCTGAATTCTGGTGACATGAAGTGAATAAATAATCAGGTCTCACCTGGGAGTAGGAAATCTGAACAATGAGTTTATAGCAGCGAAACCGTTTTTGGGGAGGGGAGAAAGGAGAAATCTGAGTCGAAGAGCAAGGTCTGCAGGTTGTCTACATGCTTCAAATATTAATCAGTTGGCAACATTTCTCCTCTGGAACAGAAAAAAAAAGCAGAAAAAAGACATTTCATAGAGCCAATAACGCTCACAACTTGAGAAAGTGTAAGATGATCCTTTCCTTGGAAAAATCCATCACCAGCTAAACTCCTGGAGCAGGGGGAGTTCTCAGGATTAAAAAAAAAAACCACCAAAAAAACCCCAACAAATGAAAAAGTTGCTGCTTCTCCTAAAAGTAAGGAAGATGCTAATGATTGCCTTCTGTCATAATTGCAGCGAGCTGTCATCAACAAGGAATTGCAGCTCAGAACTCCTGGGAAGTAAAGCAAGAGAGGCAAATCTGTGTCAAACTTCTGCACATGGTGCAGATTTATGCTCTCTATTAGGCTCCAGTGGAACATGCTGTCTCTCACCTTTTGTTCTTTTTCAATTAAAAAAAGAAAAAGTAATAAAAAGGGAAAAAAAATAAGCCATTATTAATAATCTCATTGGTATTTTTCACTCTGCGATTTGCTTTTTTAAAATGATGACTCTGCCTGAAGTTTTTAACACCATAAATAAACTGAAACCTTTCTGCTTCCAGAATGTCACTGCTGTTTGTGAGCAGCTTTCCCTTTCTTCTTTCCTCTTGCAGAGGCAGCTTAAACTCCATCTCCTTGGACTTTCAAAGGTGCCACACAGATCTATTTTTAAGCACCCATTTTCAGATGCAGAAGTCAAGTTCTTACTCATTTCTTTTTTTGTTTAATATTACGGGGAAAAAATGTTTCCTCCATCTTCAGTACTCAGTCCAGTGCTGCAGACACTGGAAATTCTAAATGTGGGATGAGACCAAAGCCCAAAGTTCAGTGTCCCTCAGCCTCCAAGGAGCAGAGATAACAACAGGATGAAGCAGAATGGTTTTAGCTGGAAGAGGGTAAATTTTGGTGGGATATTGGGAAGGAGTCCTTCCCTGTGAGGGTGGGCAGGCCCTGGCACAGGGTGCCCAGAGCAGCTGTGGCTGCCCCTGGATCCCTGGCAGTGCCCAAGGCCAGGCTGGACATTGGGGCTGGAGCAGCCTGGGACAGTGGGAGGGGTCCCTGGTGGAATGGGATGAGCTTTAAATTCCTGTCAACCCAAACCAGTCTGGGATTCTGTGATAACAAATTGGGGTTTGCCACAACCTTTTGTCCCTTGGCAATCTCCGTGTCATGGGTGCCACTGTTTCCCAAACCATCACTTTCCTACTTCTTTTCTTCCGAGACTGAAAACTGGACCCTCAAACCCCTCTGTAATTCAGTCTAACAGCCATGCAAATGCAAATATTTCCATAATCCAACTATGAATTAAAAGTCGAATTACTTTATGGATTTATTTATATTTGCACACGAGGGACTTCATCAAAACAGACCTCAAGAGCTGAAAAACAATATTTTTTTTTTTAAGCACAGCTTTTCTCTTTCAGTGTTAGGTTAACAGGTTCAGCTCTGTGATATTGCAAAGCCAAGAGGGGAAAAGGAGCTGTGCTCTGTGAATTTAATGAATTCTCTACTTGTGGTACAAGGCATCTAAATGGCTGTGAAGGAAACATGAACATGTTACAAGAGTGTTTTAGTGGAATTGCTCTTCTTGGAGTGGTTTGGACAAGGCTGGAGGTGGGATTTGCATGTGGCTGTGTCATTCCAGCTCTGTAAAACCCCACGGTGATGTTCCTAAACCAGCTCGTGCCTGGGGCCTGGACTTGTTCCCCTTCTCCACAGAAAATTATTTCAGTTGTGGCTTTGTGGTGATTTGCTTCTTCTTTTTATATTTATTTTTTTCTTCATGCTCTCCTTCCACGTTCGGGGGAATTTAGTCTTTTTCACTGATTAAAATTTGGGATTCTGGAGAAAAAAAAAAAGAAATAATAGTGACCTTTTGATGCAGTCTACAAAGTACTCCCACTAAACAGGCAATAAGTGAATCTAATAGACACCCCAACCCACGCCAAGTCCCATAAAATCAGGGTGTGAAGCATAAGGGAGAGAGGGATTCATATTAATAATTCATTCCAAGCAAGCCCCTGGAGCAGTTTTACTATGATATGCTATGCAGAATGCTTCAACACACTAATTAATATTTTCAAAGTGTTCCACGAGCCCCTTTTAAAAGCACTTTTGCCATTCATTGAGCATTCTGCATTTCAGAAGGGGAAGCTCAGGCCTGTCCCCCCAAACCCAGGGCTGAGCTGCAGGAGTGGGGTGCAGAGGAAGAACCAGAGACCCCCAAAGCTGCTGCAGCCCCCACGTGAGTGGCCTGTGCCTTTTGCTCCTCAAAAATCCAAAATGAACTGGAATAAATTACCCTCCCTTGTAGCCCAAAATGCAGGTGACCTCCAGAGAGATCGTGTAATTGCACTGAAGAGCCCCTGCCGCATTCCCCTTCCCAGATTTTTCCAGGGAAAAGCTCTGCCAATAACTTGAGACAACACCAAGTTCTTCTTCTTAGGCACATGTCTATTGTTTCTTACCACATATTTACAAACCAACCCAATTTCCTGCTTCAGTTAGCAGGAAAACACAGCGAGGGTGGGTTCAGCAATGAACAAAAGTGGAGTTTTAGAACTAATGAACTTAACCCAGCGTTGGAATCTCAGTGCAAAATTCTATCTCCAGCAATAAATCTCTCCATTAGGCTTCTATTAAATGCACTGTAACACTTCTTAAAAAAAAAAAAAAAAAAAAAAAAGAAAAAAAAAAAAAAAAGGAAAAAAAAAACC
>WAAE01004290.1:0-19924 GCA_013400495.1 Nicator chloris | reverse complement strand
AAAAAAAAACCAGCCAGGGATGACACTTGACCTGCTTATGCTCCAAAAATCAAAACAAAAGGATTTCTTTAGGAAAAATAAGGCAGAAAGTACCCAGAGAGTGAACCCTGCCCAAATCATTGTTTCCTGGTTGGTCCAAATAATCTTTTGTCTAATTAAGAGCTGAAAAACCTGAGGAGTGAATTATTTTTTAACCCCTCGAGTGCCCAGGATAGTTTTGTAAAGGTTGAGGGAGGTTCTTAAAAAGTAACACTGGACTAAGCTTCAGCAAAAATTGGCTGATTTTAGAGGGAAAATATAGAGAATTAAGGTGCCTAGGATACCTAGGAATGCTGGAAAAATATGCCCAAATTTCCCACACCCATCTAAAATACAGGTCCTTCCTCTCCTGTGAAGATCCAGGTGATCCACACCAGGCTCAGCGCATCACGTTCTGGGGCCAGTGTCAGGATTTGCCCCAAAAAAAGAGGTGCCACTAACACAGATTGCACAATAAACCCTCCTGACATTTAGGAAAACACCAAAAAAACTGGGAAGGTCCACTCTGGAGCTGGATCAGCTGCTGCTCCCCGGGCTCAGCAGTGCTGAGCAGTGGAGGGACTGCTCTTCTCCACACAAACCCACAGCAGTCCTGCCAACGCAAATATTAATAATCAAGATAATCCTGTTGGTTTTGGACACTCCCTTGAGGCTGCCCTCTAACCCCAGCCTGGCAGTTTTGGAGAGATGTGATCCAGCACAGTTCAGGAGCCTCTCTCTCCTCTCAGCCCCTCTCAGGAGAGCCCCCGTGGGTGCTGGGTGACAGCAGGGACAGCACCCCCCAGCCCACAGACACCCAGAAAGCAGCAGGAAGGGTCACCAGGAAGCCAAGGGCAGGGAAGGGCTGGGAATCTTCATTCCCAAGTCCTGCCCTGTCCCTGCCCAACCTACCCTGCTTCCCCCTGACACCCCAAAACTCACCAGGACTGGGCACATCCCAGCATGGAGGAAGAGCTCTTTGGTCAGCAGAGCCCCCAAACTGGTACCAGCCCCTCTCCCAGTGTGCTGGGACCTTTAGGATGTGTCTTATCCTGGTACCTTTAGGATGTGCATTCTGTGGGGACCTTTAGGATGTGCATTTTTGGACCTTTAGGATGTGCTTTTTTGTACCTTTAGGATGTGCATTACATTGGGACCTTTAGGATGTGCATTACATTGGGACCTTTAGGATGTGCATGATTTCTGTACCTTTAGGATGTGTGTGACACTGGCGCCTGGAAAGCATCCCCACAAAGGGCTCATTTGGTGTCCAAAGAGTCAGAAATTTGTCCTTTTCTCTTTTTTTATTTTTAGAAATTTGTCCTCTGGCTGCCCCTGGTTTGGTGTTGCACTGACCCTTTGCCACGGAGTTTTTAATAAGGGGTTGTACCCACTTTTTCAGGATTAATTCCCACTCCTGCAGCAAGGCCTCCTTGATATGAGGACAGCTGACACGGGGGCTTTGCTGGAACCTTCCAAACTTCACTCCTGGTCCAGCTGCTGATGAAATGCCCTTTTATTTTATTCTTTTTTTTTTTTTTTTTTTTGGATCAGTGAAAGGGTGAGGAGAAACTCTTCCCTGAGCAGCAGCTTGGCACAGGCTGCCCCAGCAGGAGCGGCGCCTTTCACGCTGGTGGTCAAGACCTGCTGGAGAATTTGGAGCTCTGTATCCAAAGGTAGAGGATCCTTTCAGGTGAAGAAGCGAACAAAGGAGCAAGGTCTCGTTGTTTTTCCTTTTCCCCTGCCAGGAAAGCGCAGGAGGTCAGCAACGTGTGCCCAACCCCAGGCTGAGCTGTGTGAGCGGGGTTCAAGCCGCTGCCGGGGCAACCACCCAGGGAAGCTGGAAAATCCTCCCTGAGCGCAAAGCCCAAAAGCCTGGCAGAGGGCAGAGGGCAGGAAGGAGCAGGAGTTGCTTCCACGGCCGTGCCGGGGGTGCAGGGATTTGCCGACTTTTCCGGCAGCGCTCCCATCCCTCCCGGACAGGGCGATGCAGGCTCTGGAATGACAGGGCAAGATCTGCCCCGAGACCTCCCTGCCCCCTTCCCTTCCCTTCCCTTCCCTTCCCTTCCCTTCCCTTCCCTTCCCTTCCCTTCCCAAACCTTCCCTTCCCTTCCCAACCCTTCCCTTCCCAAACCTTCCCAAACCTTCCCAAACCTTCCCAAACCTTCCCAAACCTTCCCAAACCTTCCCAAACCTTCCCAAACCTTCCCAAACCTTCCCAAACCTTCCCAAACCTTCCCAAACCTTCCCAAACCTTCCCAAACCTTCCCAAACCTTCCCAAACCTTCCCAAACCTTCCCAAACCTTCCCAAACCTTCCCAAACCTTCCCAAACCTTCCCAAACCTTCCCAAACCTTCCCAAACCTTCCCAAACCTTCCCAAACCTTCCCAAACCTTCCCAAACCTTCCCAAACCTTCCCAAACCTTCCCAAACCTTCCCAAACCTTCCCAAACCTTCCCAAACCTTCCCAAACCTTCCCAAACCTTCCCAAACCTTCCCAAACCTTCCCAAACCTTCCCAAACCTTCCCAAACCTTCCCAAACCTTCCCAAACCTTCCCAAACCTTCCCAAACCTTCCCAAACCTTCCCAAACCTTCCCAAACCTTCCCAAACCTTCCCAAACCTTCCCAAACCTTCCCAAACCTTCCCAAACCTTCCCAAACCTTCCCAAACCTTCCCAAACCTTCCCAAACCTTCCCTTCCCAAACCTTCCCAAACCTTCCCTTCCCAAACCTTCCCTTCCCTTCCCAAACCTTCCCAAACCTTCCCAAACCTTCCCTTCCCAAACCTTCCCTTCCCAAACCTTCCCAAACCTTCCCTTCCCAAACCTTCCCAAACCTTCCCTTCCCAAACCTTCCCTTCCCTTCCCTTCCCTTCCCACACGGCTTCACCACGGAGCAAATTTAGCGCCCCGGATTGACGGGAATAAAAGCACCCTTAATAGAACACCCTCAATAGAACACCCTTTATAAAACACCCTTAATAGAACACCCTTTATAAAACACCCTTAATAGAACACCCTTAATAGAACACCCTTAATAGAACACCCTTTATAAAACACCCTCAATAGAACACCCTTTATAAAACACCCTTAATAACCAGCGCTGTCCAAGAGAGCAGCCCGCACTCCTGACTTCGCTACAGCTTGGGCTGCGCAGAAAAAGCCCCAGAACAACAGCTCTGACCTTTTTCCCCCAGGAATGTCCCAACACGCTCGGAGTGTGGGGTTTGCGGCCCTCTGGCCGTGCAGGAGGGCTTTGTGAACTGATTTTTGGGTGCATCTAAAATGGGTTTTCAGGATTGCCCTTCAGACAGGGCAGGGAGCCCTGCCTGCCCAGCAGGGTGCTGGCGTTCGCTGCCATCACCGAATCCTTCGGGATGCAGGGACACGGGTGGGGTGGGACGGGGACAGCTCGGGACTTCCCGGTGTCAAGGGGGACTCCGAGTTCTGTTCCCCCTCCCATCAACTCCTCCTTGGCTTTTGGCAGGGGGAGAAGAAGAGGTTTGGGTGAAACGCGGGGAGCTGGGGATGGGGTTGTTTGGAAGCTTAAGAGTGCCATCGTGTGGATCTGGGATCGGGCTCCCGCTCCACGGAGCGAGCCTGCAGCTCCGAACCCTCCTCTTTCCCCCCAAAAAACACAGTGATTTTAATTCCCTAATAAATCTGTTGTTTGGGGTCCCGCTGTCTCACCCACTCTGTATTTGTAACTCCTTACCCTTCTTTTCTTTTTGTTAATCGTCTTTCGGTTTTTTTATCATCATTATTTTTTATTATCATTGCACTTCATTACTGGTTTAACCTTTTCCCTTTTTTTTTGTTTGTAGAACACACTTTGTCCTGGCACAAATCACATGAAACTAAATAAACCATGGGACAAGAAAGCAAGAAGAAAATAAATGTCTTCATTCTGAAGCCATTTCCTTTGTGCTTTTGGACTCTGGGGCTCTTTATGTTTCAGAGTTTCATGTTTTACTGGCTATTAATTGCCAAATTTAAAAATAAAAAGATAAACTGTTCTTTCTGCTTGTGGTTTAGGAACACACAAAATACGATCTTTTTAATATTACAAATCTGTAAGGATTTAAATTCCATACATCTCTCAGTTAAAACAAAAAAAAGGAAATAACTGAGATTTCCCAAAGTGAGTTACATTTTCACAAAAAAACACAGGTAAGGAATGTTTTATTTTCAGACTTGAATGGGCAAGCAAAGACATTTTCCTTTCCACGAATGCAATGGAGGTGAATTAATAAAATAGTGTTAATAAAGTATTCAAGGTCATGGGACTGATCCTGCTCTAAACTTGATGGCCTCATTTCCTCCCAATGCAGCAGGTCTGGGCTAAAATCTGTGTGCATTTCTGGTCAGAAAGTTTTTAATCCAGGTTATTGAAGTCAGGAATGACTCCCACTGCCCTGACCAGGGTGGTTTTGAGCCCCCCAAAAACATCTTCCCTCTAAATATCCAGTTTTTAAAAATTCAGCCCCAAATCTGACCTTGACACTGTTCTTTGCTGAAAACCAGCTTCTGGATCCCAAAGATTTGCTCCTTTTTAAAATAACTTTTCATTCAAACATCACGGGGGAGTATAAAAAACACCCAAAGCCACGCTCAGGAAAAAAAAATTTAAAAAAGCAGATTTTTACCCAAAATGCTGGTGGGGTTTTTGTGTTCAAGGTGTGAAACAGCAGCTCCAAGGCTCCAGCAGCAGGGCAGGTGAGGCTTGTGTGGATCTGGGGGTTACAACAACAGAAAGTGAGACTATCAGGGCAGAAAACTGCATCTAAAATGGTTTAAATTCACAGAAGCTTCAGTCTTTTGGGACATATTTTTACTTTACATATTTGTTAATGCGAAATGTTCTTGTCACCAAATATTGCTTAATATTCAAGGGGAAACTGATCTGCCTTTGCCTCCTTACTCTTCCCAAACCAAAAATAAAGCTGCTTTTGCATCACCCAGGTTTCCCTCCTCCCCCCATCCTTCAGCATTCCAGGTGAGAAAGTACAAGCACGAATGGCACCGGGAAGTTGGGATTTTTCTTTGTTAAAAAAGGTGCCAGAGAATTCCTGCTTTTCTCACCAGATCTCATTGTGGATTTGAGAGGAAGAATACAAAGCTTTTAAGGCAGGGCACATTTATTTCCAGTGTTAAATCTCAGCCCCTGAAAGTGGCTCTTGTAAACTTCATTTTAAAAGCAGGCTAGAGGCGGGCTCTTGCAGCCCTGTGGTTGAATAATTCATATTATTTGCCATCATTTAGGGAAGCTGCCGAATGCCAGGGAATAAATATTTGGAAAAGTAGGGAAATCTGTCCTTCAACAACAGGGGAAGGGAGAGGTGCCAGCAGCAGGGAACAGCATCTCTGTGTCAAACCTGCACCTTCTGCTACATGGGGGTTTGATGGACCAGCTTAAAATAGCAGTTTAAAATAGCAGTTTAAAAGACCACTTTAAAATAGCAGTTTAAAAGACCACTTTAAAATACCAGTTTAAAGGACCACTTTAAAATAGCAGTTTAAAGGACCAGTTTAAAGGACCAGTTTAAAAGACCAGTTTAAAAGACCAGTTAAAAGCTCATCCACCCAGCTCTGCCAAATAAAAGTCCAGTACAAAATCCTCCCTTGACAATCCCAAATAGGCCGGGCCTGAATCAAGAACAAAGCCCAAGTGAGGGAAAATCCTTCCCCAGAAAAAGCCTAAAATGTGCCCCCACCAGTAAAGCTTTCCCATCCAAAGCATTTGGGGTCTGGAACAAGCTGGGTGAGGGCTTAAAGGACGGGTTTAAGGGACTAGTTTAAAGGACCAATTTAAAAACACAGTTTAAAAGACAAGTTTAAGAGACCACTTTAAAGGACCTGTTTAATACTCATCCACCAGCTCTGCCAAATAAAAGCCAAGAAGTAAATCCTCTCTGGACAATCCCAAATAAGCCAGGCCTGAATCAAGCAAAAAAAGTCCAACTGAGGGAAAATCCTTCCCCAGGAGGAGCAACCTGCCTAAAATGTCCCCCCCCAGTAAAGCTTTCCCATCCAAAGCATTTGGGGTCTGGAACAAGGTGGGTGAGGGTGTAAAGGACCAGTTTAATGGATCAGTTTGAAGGAGAAATTTAAAATACCAGCTTAAAGGACCTGTTTAAAACTCATCCACCAGCTCTACCAAATAAAACCCAGTAACAAATCCTCTCTGGACAATCCTAAACGAGTCAGGCCTGAATCAAGCAGCAAAAAGCCCAAGTGAGGGAAAAATCCTTCCCCAGAAAAAGCCTAAAATGTGCCCCCACCAGTAAAGCTTTCCCATCCAAAGCATTTGGGGTGTGGAGCAAGCCCCTCTAAAGGAATTACTTCCCCTGCTGCCTTTGCCATCAGTCACGGGGTGGTAATAAAATCTGGAGCTGTTTCCTTACACCAGCACTGCGATTTACCTACTCTAATAGACAATGCAAATGCTAAAAGGCACATATACATCTTCATTATATAAGCTGGTGCCTGAGTCATTTTCCTCCAGAGACAGTTTTATTCATTTTTATACAATTTGCCTACTGTACAGTGCAGATGGTTTCTATTAAGTAAAATATCTGTTTGCTTCCAAATTTTTAGTTTTCGTGATTAAATTACTTGAAAATGATGGTACATTGTATTGCCCTCCTCCATGGCTTAATGCAGTTGCAGTGGCACGAGGCTGAACTGGAAAGGCCAGTTTCATCCACTCAGAAAATGGGGGGTTTTGGCCACATGCTGGGAATGTCTGAGCTCTGTTTTAGAAGGGCTGCAGCGTTTTTCCAAAAGTCAGAACCACGGGAATTATTTACTAAATGGATGTATCTCAACACGGAGTTTAAACGAAAACATTGGATAACGTGCTGAGAGGTTAAAAAAAAAAAAAAAGAGCAAAAAAAAAAAAAAAGAGCAAAAAAAAAAAAAAAGAGCAAAAAAAAAAAAAAAGAAAAAAAAAAAACCACACAAAAAAACCCCACAAAAATCAGATTTTATTTTTCCTTTGGGTTTTTTGGTTGGGTTTGGGTTTTTTTGGTGGGTTTTTTTTTGGTTGTCTTTTTCTAGTTTGTTTTGTTTTGGTGGGGTTTTTTGGGGGGTTTTTTTGGTGGTTTTTTTTGGGTTTGGGGTTTTTTTTTGTAGTTTTTATGTTGTTGTTTGGGGGTTTTTTGGGATTGTGGAAAAAGTGCTGCTTGTGTGGGAGCGAGGGGTGGGAGGCAAGGCTGGGAGTGTGACATCCATCGCTGTGCTGCCATCGGGTGGATGGCTGGGAAAGCTGCACATTCCCAGAGAGCTGCAGCAGCAGGGAGTGAGGAGCAGCACCTCCCCAAACTCCCCTCCAAGGCCCTGGGACAGGGACCTTTCCTGCAGCAAGGACGGGGCTTGCTCAGCTGAGCTCTTTGCCCGGCTGATAATCATGGCCTGGGCTTGCAGCAAGGCAAAGAATCCTAAACTAAAAATGGTTTGGGTTGGAAGGGAACTTTAAAGGATGTTTTGGTCACCCCCTGCCATGGGCAGCGACACTTTTCCTACCCCAGGGGACAGTCCAAGCTGGCCTTGGGCACTGCCAGGGATCCAGGGGCAGCCACAGCTGCTCTGGGCACCCTGTGCCAGGGCCTGCCCACCCTCACAGCCAGGAATTCCTTCCCAATATCGCACCAAACTTTACCCTCTTCCAGCTGAAGCCATTCCCTGTGTCCTGTCCCCTCAGCCCTTGTCCCCAGTCCCTCTCCAGCTCTCCCGGAGCCCCTTCAGGCCCTGGCAGGGGCTCTGCGCTCTCCCTGGAGCCTTCTCCTCTCCAGGCTGAACAACCACAGCTCTCTCAACTCCCCCTTTCCTCACAGGGGAGGTGCCCCAGCCCTCAGGATGCCCAGGTCCTTCTGAACCTTCACCAAAAAGGAGCCAACCCCTCACCCCCAGGGACTGCTACACCTGGGCAGACCCCAAAGCCAATCCCTGGGGCTTCCCCAGGTCTCCCAAGCCCCCTCTGCTCCCCCACAAACACCAAAGGAGGCTCAGGTGTCCACAGGTGTCCCAGGACCACCCCACACCTTGGGGCTTACCCTGATCCTTGAATGGACAAATCCTGCGGGGGGTACAGGAGGTGAAGCGCCAGCATCCCATAAAAAGCAACTCTGGGACATAAATCTGCCGTGTTTCACTGCTTTTGGAATTCCCAGGAGTGGGAAGAGGTGCAGGAACACGTTGGGGATAGGGAGAGCTCGCCCCTGGCAGGGTTCACTCCCCTCACTGACTTTGGGAACAGCCAAAACCTCCCTGGCATGAAAGGCTGGAGTAAAGAAATAAATTAAGACAAACTAAGGGGAGCCTCTCAGCCAGCGTTTGGTGCCAAAGACCTAAAAATGAGGTGACAAAACATTCAGAGCTCTACTAAACATCATCAATGCAAACTGGAAAGGAATAAAATTTCCATCTAAGGGACTGGAGAAGAGAAGCAAATCCTAAAGTGGCAAGCCCAAGGAAAGCTGCTCCAGCTCTGGTGGCTCATGCAAACAGTAGCATAAACCCTTTCTGTGCTCTTCCCAACCCAAAACAAAAGCTTATGGTGTCTGGCAGGACATACAAATCTTCTGGAGGAACAGAGGAGAGAGAAATAAATGTACATCTGTAACGAGTCTCCACAATCTCAAGTAAAAATCCATTTCATCTGCTGGCATTGGCAAGGAGAGCCCATAAATCAGAGAAAGCAAAATATTGCCTTCATATCCATGGGAGATTTCAGGGAAATAAGGATCTCATCCCTTGGGCTGCCACAAAAATTATCTGTTCCATCAGAAAAGGCAGATTTTGGATGTCAGCAAAAGCAACAAGAACAGCTGCTCTGTTCAGCTTGTCCACTGCCTTTGGCCAGGAGAGCAACCAGGGGACAAAACCCTCCTGCAGCAGCTTCTGCTGGGGCACAGGGTGGGCAACAGACCCCAAAGCCCACCCTGAGGGCACAGGGAGCCCTGACAGCACCAGCAGCGACCACAAAGTTCCACAAAAGGGTGAAATTGGGAGGCAAACTTTCCCTGTGTCTCCAAACTGGGAGGGAGCAGGAGCAGAGGATGAGTCCGGGAGCTGCAGTCACACACACAAAGAGCAGAAAGCAGCCCCAAACACCCGTCAGGAAGCAGGTTCTAACCTTTCCACTGTCTCACCCCCAAATTTAGAGATCTGTTGAAGATGGGAAGCAGGACATTAACATGTACAACATGCCAGCTATCACTGCAACATAAAATTCCTGGTTTTCCATCTCCCACCTCTCAACGGGGTAAAGGAATTCCTCCTCCAACATACGAGCAGTCGTGTCTTTTATAGCTTTTTAATGGGAAGCAAATAAAAACCCTCCAACTTCGAATTTATCAAAACCATCTTGAAGAGTCCTTTCAGGAAGAGTTTTTCAGCCTTTCTGAGCTGCACCAGCTGCATCCAATCATGGCCAATAATTCCTTCCCTATCCAGTGAGCCTGCAGCTCCAATCCATGGGATGGTTGATAACAGGGGGAAATGTGGTTTCCAACTGGAATAACGCTGCAAACAAATTGCAGGTGACCCATATAAATAAGGACGAGGCTTTTAAAGAATTAAGTTCCATCAGATAATAACAACGGAATAAAATAATTTCCAGGCTCTAGCACAGGCCTCATTCTCTGCCTACACTTTTTTTTCGTGCAGGTACAGAACCCAAGATCTGAATTGGAAAGTTCCTCAGAAGGGTCATGTCGCTGCTTCAGCCAAAGCTCGGTGTGAGCCCCATCACCGAGGAGGAGAGGAAGGTGCTGAGTTTCTGCAAAATCAGCACCACAAAAAAGTGTTGGCCTGAAGACACCACCCCAAAATTTTCATTTCTGAGCCTCTGTGCTCTTGACACACAACTCTGAGCAGTTTAAGGCACTCTCAGGACTCCCAGAACTGCAAGACTTTTGGAGGTCTCTGATCCCTGGAGTTTGCAGCAGTTTGGGGTTTCAATTCACCAGGAATTTCTGAATGTACTAAAGAGATGAATCCTACAGAATAAATGGAAAATACTGAGATGTCACCACAAAAACTCTAAAATAAATTAAGTGTTGAGACAGCAACACAAAGCACAAAGTCTTAATGTACAGAGCTCTCAGAGAAATATCCAATAATTCCTTGGGGCAAGTGAAAGGGAAAGAAAGCAAGAGAAGTTTTACACTGATTTTCAGATAACAAGGAAAATTATGATGAAGGAAGGAATCAGGATTATAAAGAGATGTGGAGGGTGGAAGGTGATCATCCAAAGGCCCTCAGCTCCTCCAGCAGAGTCCCTGGAGAAGGAAAACCACAGAAATGAGGCCCGTGGGTAAAAACAGCGACAGGTTTTCTGGAAAAGAAATGTCATGTCTGTCCTGGAATCAATTTACCTATTGAATATACAAATAGCTAGAATAAAATATAAGAATATATACAGAATAAAAGCTGATGGCAAAGGGAACAATGCTATCAAACCATCCAACCATGGGAAAGGAACTCCTGTCGTTCTCCTTCCATAAAATCCTGAAAGAATCAGAGGAGGGATTGGGTTGGAAGGGACCTTCAAGGTTGTGTTGTTGCAACCCCCAAGAGGACAGAAAGCCAACATTGGGATGAAACAAGTCTTGGGATGAAACAAGTCCTTACCCTGAGGATGTGGGGACTTCTGAGCATCTCTGAGCCCAGGAAGAGCAGACCAGAATCCAGCAGAGCTTTAAATGAATCCAAAGCAGCAAAGTTCTCCCCTGCTCAGTTCAAAGGGCAGAGAACACAATGACTGGTGAAGCGTTGGTGATGGAAACCACAGTCACACCAATAAAATCCTTCCCCAACAGGAACACTGTACAAAAAGTTGCCTTTGTGGCTGCTGTCATTCCACGTGGAGTGGTTTTATGCACAGTTGTTTGCAGCTGGATGGAACAGGAACGGGAAGGAGGGTTGGGATTTGATGCTGTTCATTTTCAGTCCTGTCTGTGTAAAAGTCCATCTGCCAGTGAAGAATGGACACTGGCTGAAAAAAGCCCAACATTTCACTGCACAGGCTTCCTGTGGTGCTACATCACGGTCAGGATTTGAGGTAAGGATGCACAAATTGGAATGTAAATGCAATATTTCAGAGGTGAGAGAGAAAAAGTGAAGAACAGAGGGGAAAGGGGAAAAGTTTAAAATAATTTTGGTAGTGCACTCATTACCACAGCAACGTCCAACAACCTGCCCCACTGCCAATGGCCAGGGAGGGAATTCATCCCCAATTCACAAAAATCCCTGAACTGGGATCTCAGCAGGACCATCCCTGTGCCTTTGGGATCAGGATCCTCAAGGGAAATTAAACTGTGATTGTCAAGTGTTGGAGTTTGAGACAAGAAACTTTTCCAGGCTCTGCTCCAACACAAGCAAGTCCCACAGTCTGCAGATGAATGAAAGCCTTATCAAACCTTATCACTGCTGTGTTTGAAGACAGAACTTTAAACACTGAGGTGGTCAGGAGGCTTTTAAAGTACCCCAGATATGGAGATCCAGTTTGGGTTGGAACTAAAACATAAAGAGCTGCCTAAAAATATTGCCAGACCAAGATGAGAGGAGTTCTGCTGTCCCATCACAAAGGTAAATACACACCTTTGTGCAGTGAATTAATCCAGATGGAGAAATAATTTTATAATTATCCAGATTTTATCCTATAATCAAACCCATGATTTTTAGCTTCAGGCTGTCCTGTCTTCTGCATCTTGGACTGACAATTCCAACAGTTGGGAGCTTCCCCACCTGCTGAATATCCCAGGTTCCAGCAGAACAAGTGGATCCATGTTGGCTGCAGGCCAGCTGAGAAGGAGGAAGATTTATGCAAACTCTCAGGAAAACATTTCCAACAGCTGGAATAGAAAGGAAATCCAGGCAGCATCTGAATCACAGAGTTATTACTCTGCCACTCCACACAGAATCACCAGAGTCCCTCCAGCAACCACATTATTTAATAGACCATTTAATAGACTATCAAAAATCCAGTTGTCTTCATTACAGCAAACAGGAAACTCTGGGATAATGGAGTGATTTTGTGAGTGGAACAACTGCTGAGAACCAGAGGTGAAGCAACACAGAGAAGTCTCACACTGACAGAAGTAAGGATGCTCCACACAGGCTGAAAACTGGGAAACTTCTGGTCCTGACCAGCTTTATTCTTCCTCTGGGTTAGCACGAATAAATAAATGAATACATACAAAAGGGAGGGGGGAGATGTGCTGCCACAGGTCACATTTGAAAGTGCTCATACAGACGTTGAACATTTTTTAGGATGATCCGAGGCACTGTTCCTGCAGGACAGGCCCAACATCTGCAAGCAGTGAAGGTGGAGCCCAGGCCCAGCACAGCTCATTGTTCCCACAGAACCTGGTGATTTCAGGGTTGTGGGGTCACAGCTCCATTCCATTGTGGGGTCACAGCGTGGATGAGCCACGCGGTGTCTGATCCCAGGGGATTCCAGACACGGACACAAACCAGGGAAAAGCAGCTCTGGGGCTGTGCAGGAGTGCTCAGCTCAGTTCCCAAATCCCCCTGCCCCGACCCTGCTGAGGAATCCCTGGCTTCAGGGGCTACAGATGCCCATGGAAACTCCTGGGAGAAGAGCTGAACCTAAATGCCTCAAAGAGGCAGCTGGGGTAGCCTGGAAATTTTTCCCTGATGTAAAAACTTAAATGTCAAAAAAACCAACAAACAAACCTGTTTTTTTTTTTTTAATACTAAACTTGAGGCACATTTGACAGGGAGACGTTCAAAGAGTCACTAGCTGAGAAAAAACACACACGAAAATATAAATTCATAAAGAATCATTTCCTCTTTCACTGCTTCCCCCAGAGCTCAATTGAAATATTAACAAATGACCCCAAGGTAGCAGCAGCTGGCCCAGGACCACGGGCTGGCCAGCAAGACCTGGGCAGCTGTGCCAAGGTGTGACAACCCTTTCCATGCTGGAATTTTCCCTAATCTTTCCTAATTTTTTCCCAACCCAGCCCACTCCTGGAGGAACCTGGGGCCACTTCCCCTTGTCTTATCCTGAGATGGATCTTCCTCCCTCCCTAGAAACTCAAATCCTGTCACCAAAGGATCCTGCAATGATACTTCTTGACACGGTTTTTACCTAATTAACCAAACACCACAATATTTTGCCCTCTTTTTTCCCAGTTTTAGTACTTCATAAAGCAAATTCAAGATGACCTCAGTGTTTTCCGCATTTTAATGAAGCAAAATTCCAGGAATTTATAACACTTCCTTGCTCCTACAACAAATAATGTAAATTTTTTTTCCACTGGCTGCTGCCAGTGTGGATCCCAAATTGCGGGGAAAAGCAGGATTCTTTTGTTGTTGTTTTTAAAAGCAAAATTTCAAAAGAATCCCACGTTCTTCAGTATTGTTAGAGTAAAATTAGCCACTGATTTTGGGTTTCCACTCTTCACAGTGTAAATTAGAGCTGCTCTAGGAAGGTTTCCTCCAGGTAACCCTTTACAACCTTAAAAAAGGGAAGGGGAAGGGGAAGGGGAAGGGGAAGGGGAAGGGGAAGGGGAAGGGAAAGGGAAAGGGAAAGGGAAAGGGAAAGGGAAAGGGAAAGGGAAAGGGAAAGGGAAAGGGACCATGTGGGGCTGCAGCTCTGCCCCCATCTGCAAATGATTTTAAGGACAATTAACCTTCAGTTATAAATCTGAAGCACAGCACATCTTGATGCCCTCGGAATGCTCCACATCCAGTAACTCTCACTGTGGAATTAGGTAAAAAACAACTCCCCTTTCCCAGTGTGGCTTGAAACAAACAGGAACCCACCGTTATTCACATTAAATATATTTGTATAATCTGAACAGGAAATGGGATCACTAGGAAAATTGCATCCTGAGATGGAAATTTTCCCAGAGCTGCCATTACCTGGGATCAGGATGGGGATCAGGATGGGGATCAGGATGGGGATCAGGATGGGGATCAGGATGGGGATCAGGATGCACAGTGGGTGTGCTCCATGCTCTTAAACACCAGCAGAAGGAGGTCTTGGCAAACGAGTTCCCTGGAGGCCAAAGCTGAGAATGGGAGAAGAGCAGATCTTCATTTCCAGCAAACAGCAATTCTTTTTCATGGTAATGCCATTAAACCATCCTGTCAGGGCAACATTTCCCTGGGAGCGTTCCAGGGCCAGAGCACTTCTTCCTGCAGGATTTTCCTCCTGCCAGGTGATCAATATTTGAGCAATGCCTCCCCCATTTAAGGGCAGGCCTTGCCACAGCAGGAACAGGGGGATGGATTCACCCCTGGCAGACTCCAAGGTGGTTGTTGTCACCTGCTGGATCACCACGATGAGGACACTGGGTTTAGTTTTTCCTTTGTCACTGGGATTTAGCACAGGGCAGGGTGCCAGAACTGGAGAGACAATGGGATTTTTCTTTGGATTAGGGAAAAATTCAGTCCCATCAACTTCCCTGGAAGGACTGGGCTTGGTGGTTGGGTCCTGCTGAGGATTACTGAGTATGGAGAGACCACATCCACTGGAAAAGTGGGAAAAAAGGCTTGGAGACCTCACCATCAAACCAGGAAGGTGTTTTTGTATCTGGATGTTAAACAGGGAGGTAGAAGTCTGTTCTGAGTTAAATCAACATCCAGGTATTACTGCACTAACCACTAAACTTTGCTATTTCTAATCTTGCAGAACATCAAACCAGACAAAAAATGACCTCAGTTATCAACAGAAAAATGTAACCTGCTCTAGAGCTATAATACCCTGGAAAGCCCTATAATACCCTGGAAAAAAATGTTTCACCATAACTGACAACCTAGAAAGTGTTAAATTTGTACCAGCATTTGCACCAGCATTCCGGGTGCAGGTGATGATTTGAGGAGAAAAGGAGAAAAGATGAGAGGAGAAAATGGAAAAGTTTCTTATGTTGCAGCTAGGATTCAACCTTCAGTTAAAAATTGTTTCATGACTACTCCAAGAGAAAATAATTTCAAGAGGTGGGCTTGGAAAAAAATTAATTAGCATGTGTCAGCACCTCCACGTAAACAGCATTCACTTACCTTGGGGTGCCCAACAAACACCAACATTTGGGGTTTGTTTGTCCCAGGTGTGACCCACGAAGTGCTGCCGTGTTTCTCCAACACCTGGGATTCCTCCTGTCCCCCCTAATGACTGCCTGGAGGGCAGGACAGGTGGCTGAGGTGCAGATTTGTGGTGTCACACACACAGCCCTGCTGCCACACGGAGGGAGCAGACAAAGGTGAGCGTTAACGACCAGGGGAGTCCTGGCAGGCCGTGCCCAAAATGGATTTACCTGGATTTACCTCAGGGGCGTGGGGACAGCCAGCCCAGCCCAGAACCAAGAGCAACCAGGCCTGGCTTTGTCACTTAGCTGTTAGGCTGGGTCCTGAGGGTTTCTTCAGGGACAGGAGCAGCTCAAGGTCTCCAAGCGCTCGCCCTGCTCGGCGCTGCTCGTAGGATGAGGTGGGTGCTGGGGAGACATTTCTCATTAAGGACACATCAGTCACATCCTCGTGCTGCCCAAAGAACAGGAAAGCTTCTCCTAAAGTGGTTTGCTGACAGGAGTTTGGCTTTGTTGAGGACACGTGCCTTTAAACCACGCCGCTGGAGGAGAGCTGCTCCAACCAGTACATCTTTTATAATAAATACAAGGAGCCAGGAAGGAAATGGTATTTAGGAATAAATTTGTGTTTGGATTTTATTACTAATTCATTACATTCTTAATCTGAAAAATCCTGAAGCAGCACAACTGCTTGAGAATTATCATTAATAATTACATTGATACTGAATTCTTTTATGCAAATAGTACAGTAGACTTAGAGATAGGACTCTTTGTAAACCTCCTGAGTGTTTGCAGGGAGTTTAATTCATTCCCTATCTCCTTTAGTTTGCAAATGAGGTGTGAAACAATTGTCTGTTCCTGGAAGGTGGCAGCATTCAAGTGCCACACGCAGGACGTTTTGGGTCGGGTTGTCCCCAATGTGGTGGGGTGAAGTCACCCAGATATCATTAATGATTACAATTTATTGAGTGCTGGCAGTGCAGGGGTGGTCTGGGCGGCTTTGGAGCACGTCCAGGTCTGTAACTCACCTTTGGATCCAGAGAAGGCAACATCCAGGGTTGCTCTGGGAGCAGGGATGGGCTGTGGCTGAGCAGGACCCTCCTGACAAAACAGGGAAAATTTCTGCCTCATCATTAGGTCTTTTCCTTCCCCAAGGAGGGAACAGCTCCCAAGCAGGTAAACATGATTAACAAGATGCCACAACCTCCCAGACACCTCTCCTTAAAAAGAAAAAAAAAAAAATAAATAAAATAAATACATGCTGCTGCTAAATATTTCGGGGGAAGAAACAAAACTATTCTGCTAAAAGAGATTTCATTTGAATATGTTGTGCCTGAGCCTCATCCTGGAGTTTCTCAGGTTTCCTATCAGTTTCTGCTAATGAGTTTAGCTCCCTGGGTAGAAGGTGTCTGGTAAATTTTTCAAGAACTGATCATTAGCAATGTTTTGTATATTTTATTTTCTTGTTTTCACCGTATATAGAGTTGTCATTTTTAATTCATTGCCCACTGGAATTTTACGGAGGAAAACTCACATTCTCTCAAAAATGAGATGAGGATGTTGGCACGGATTTTAATAGATGCATGTTGTGCTGCAGGTGAAATTTTCCAATTCTAATCCAAGTGGGTGAGAAACAAGGAAATGTGGCCCACGCTGAGAAAGCAAAGTGGTTCTAGAGATAAGAAACTCACTCTTCCCATAGCAGGGGGAATGGAGCACTGATAGTTTGAGGAAAAATTCCAAATTCTTCCAAATACACAACGTGGTCGTGGCTGTTTCCAAAGTGCATCCCCTCTTCTGGCCTCTGGATTCAGATTAGAGAATTTGAGATCAGCAAATTGGGGATTTTGTTGGCACAAACCCCTGAAAACTCCAGTTTCATCCTGATTTATGGGGAAGGGGGTAACAAAATCTTCTTACTTTACAGCATGTAAAAGGGAAGAGCAGAATCACGTGCTTTAGCCTAATTTAGCTGGGTTTTTTTTCTATCAGATTTGTAAAACAAGATGAAATAAAACGAGCGTGTCCATGGACAGAGCTTCTCATAATGAGTTGAGAAACTCTACTGGCAAAGAATTCTAATTGTAAAACAGGGTTACAATGCAGTAAAATGCTGGTTTGACTCATTTTACTTTTGGGTATTCTATGAGATCACAACCCTGACATTTTTCTGTGTTACATCATAGAGATGCATCTCTGAAATGTGCTAAAGGTGCTCTCCCCTCCAGCTCAACCCTTTTAGAAAATTAACCCCATTTAACCCTAAAATGAACCCCTTTCCAGCCGTTTTTCCCATGATCAAGGAGGAGGAGCTCCTCCTCCTGGAGAGCTGACCCATCAAGTCAGGGTTAAAACCAGGCACAGTTCTCCAAAGCCTGTTGTTGTCTATAACAGGAAACTTTTCCCTCTCCTCCACTTTCTCCACTCATTTCACTTTCAAAGAAGTGTTGAGGCTCAGGGAAGTGTGAAGGATCCCAATCTCACTCCTTTCCATGCTGTGGAAGACCAAGGAGGAGCCCTGCTGATGCATCCCGTGCCTAGAAAACAGAATCTGGAGGGACTGGGTCATTTCTTGCTATAACTGAGCTGAACCACAAAACCACAAAACACTGGGGCTTCTCCCAGTGCAAACAGCTCTGTTCATGGAGAGTGAAAATTCACACTCAAGCACACAAGGAAAGGTTTGGGTTGGAAGGGACCTCAAAGACAATCCCCTTCCACCCTGCCATGGCAGGGACACCTCCCACTGTCCCAGGCTGCTCCAGCCCCAGTGTCCAGCCTGGCCTTGGGCACTGCCAGGGATCCAGGGGCAGCCACAGCTGCTCTGGGAATTCCAGCCCAGCTCTTCTCCACCCTCCCAAGAAACAATTCCTGCCCAAATCCCATCTAAATCTCCCCACTTTCAGCTTAAAGCCATTCTCTGTGTCCTGTCCCTCCATCCCTTGTCCCCAGTCCCTCTCCAGCTCTCCTGGAGCCCCTTTATGCTCGGGCAGGGGCTCTGAGCTCTCCCTGGAGCCTCGTCCTCTCCAGGTGAACATTCCCAGCTCTCCCAGCCTGTTAAATTCCTAGAGACCTCAGAAACACTGACAGGATTTAGTCACTGCGCCCACCACTGAATTAGAAATTCAATTTCAAAGCCATTTTTCTCTCTCCATATAGCCAAGGCCTGGGGATGTTGGTACCCAAACCATTCCCATTATCCAATGAAAATCTGCTCTTGTCCCATCCCATCCCACCCCAACACCTTCTCAGCCAAAGGATCCAGATTGCACATCTCTCAGTGTGTCACAAATGAAAGGAAAAGCACTCAGGACCTCATGCAGAGCATTTCCTGACTTCCCACTTGAAATCAGGAATGCATTTGATAAGAGGCCTTTAAAATACTTCAGCAAAACATCCTGACAACTCCAGTGTCTCTGAAGGAACATCCAGAGCAGAACCATGTGGACATTTTGCAGGAAACTGTGCATTTTAAATGACAACATATTTGTCTGCTTTTGTTCCCCCTTTACTTGTGCCTATTGAAGATGGATATGTAGGATCAGTTCTGGGGTAGCTAAGCCCAGATATCAGGAGGACAAGGAAATATTTGACATCCCCGTGGTAATTTTTAATCAGAAAACCTGCACCAAAAGGAAAGGAATACATAATAACATGATTCCACAGGAGAAAAATGTCTGGCTTCAGCCTCACCCACAGCATTACAAATGGATTTTGTCAGCCCGCAGCCTTACAAGGCTCGTGGATAGTAAATTAAATTTGGTCAGTTTATAAAGGTATTGCTTTCATGTTTCTCTCCCAAGATCTCCCATCCCTCGGAGGTTTGGAATCACCTTGCTTCTCCTCGCTTGTCTTCTATTCTTCATTACACAACAGATGACCTATCAGATATTCTTCTTCTACTCCAACAGCTTTCCCGTTGCCAACCTTCAATGAGAATAAAGCCTGCAACCCTTTTTATCTTCATTCCACTGCTGCTTCCATCGGGGTTTTTTGTTTTTTTTTTCTTTTCCTAAAGATCGTTTGCCGACGTTGCTTCCTCGGCTTTTACCCAGTGGAACAAGCAGTGTCTTCTGAACTGACAATTCTGACTTTTTGCTGCTTGTGATTTTTCTAAAGCATGACAAGTGCTGGCATGAAGACATGGCAAACCTTTTCAGATAAGGAGCTTGGAAAAAAAAAAGCACGGCCTTTCAAAGAGCAGTGGTAGTTACTGCACAAGGAAACAAGTCTCCCATGGATTAATTTAATTCAGCTGCACCTTCTCCGTGGCAGCAGCAATTAAAACCTGCACTTTTTAACACAATGTATTAATTTTTTTAAGTGTGTTCTAGCACGAAACAAAACTTTTTTTTCCCAAGTAATGAGTATTTGATGTATTTTAGGCTGGATGAGAAATAGAAACAGAAATAGAAATGGATCCCTGCAACTCTGGTAGAGGGAGAGGAGGGTCTGGGGTGAGGTTTAAAAAAAAAAATCCACTCTGTGTATCTCATTTTCTACTTTGCACAATCTTCAGGAGTTCATCCCAAACTGAGAATTAATAGAATATCACTGATCTGTGAATGAAAGAAAAGGGTTCTTGAATATCTGCACAGGAATTAAATTTCTCCCAGAGAGGTTGAGGCTGCCCCTGGATCCCTGGCTGGACACTGGGGCTGGGAGCAGCCTGGGGCAGTGGGAGGTGTCCCTGCCCATGGAACTGGATGGGATTTGAGGTCCCTTCCAGCCCAAACCATCTGTGATTCCATGACTTTGGGAGCTTTGCAGAATCCCAAGGCAGCAGCTGTGTGTGGGTGAGACACGGCAGGCTGGCACTGACAAATAAACAAAATAAACATAAAA
>WAAE01004289.1:72561-104432 GCA_013400495.1 Nicator chloris | reverse complement strand
TGTTTGGGTTTTTGTTTTGTTGGTTGTTGTTTTTGTTTTTTTCTCCTCTTTCAACAACTTCTCAGAAGGCCACAACTTCAAGAACAGGCCAAGATAGTCAAGATAGCAAGTGCTGCTAGTGCCTGCCTCTGCACAGTCCATTAGACTGTCTTAGGAAAAAAGAAAAACTATGCAAGAAATAGATAGCCCATTGCAAGTGAAAGAACAGAAATACAAAACCAGATTAAAAACAGTGGAACAAAAAGGCACTATGTACACTTTGATAAAGTTGTTTGCAGTTAGCAAACAGTACAATTCAGCAAACATCACCATGCTTTCTAAATGCTTCCATATTACATGCATCATGAGAGCCTCACCCTCTTATAAGTTGCCCCACCTTTTACAAACATCGTAAAAACTTGCTACACAGCAAGTGTCTTCAATGCAGCAGAAAATTAAATTAGAGCACCTGCAAAAATTCTTAATCCTTGGGACAGCTTCTAAAGCTGATCGAGTTTATCGTAATTCCTACAGTGGCCTGATACTTTGCAAATGCTGGTAATAACATGAAAGATTAAAACTGCAATTTGCCCCACATTACTCAATCAGCACCCAGTAATTACCTTGAGGCTAGTTTCAAATAACATAGGTGGTTCCATTCACTCATCTGTCTCCTTTAGAAAATGAATGGCTTACAAAATCAATTCTATTAAGACCCTTGATTTCCATTCTTTTAGCTATAAACACACTTCACTACGCAAAATAGGTCACATCCCAACCTGATGCAAACAAGCACAGCTCCAAATTCTAAACAAGGGTGTGTGATTTAGGAGGTTTCTGTCCATTAATCACGAGGTAAATTTTGGATGGGTCTGCAAAAGGCAGGTCACCGTTAATATTCCAAAAGGCATTTTCATCTTTTCCAGTCAGGTCTATTGCAAACCACCAAACTCTAGAAGCACAGAGCACTGCTGAGCCACAGATTTCACAAGTCATGATGTGTGACAACCCCATTCTCCCTAACTGTGATAGTTAAAAACTCAGAGAGGTGTTTTGCCTGCCTTCATCTTTCTTCATTTTTTTTAGGTTTCAGTGAAATATTTGTCTTAGCATGTGTCTACAGGTACAAATTTTCTGCAGCACACTTCAAAACACATCATCAGCTGGAAGATATAGTAAGCTTACTTAATACCGAGGTCACCTTGGATTTATCCATAACACTGTTATGAGGGAGAACACTTATGTCTTACAAACACCACAAAATAAAAAATAGACTGCATACTTTTTCTACAAGAAATATTTACTATTTCCTACAACCAAATTATCTTTGTTAAAATAACCCACAGCTCCAATGTAGCATGCCTGATGCATGAACAGGGACCTCTTCAGAAATAACTTAGTGTCAGAGTTAGTTATCTTTCTGCATTGTGCTGAAAAGCTCCTAAAGCTAAAATGTACCACAAGGAAGTCATTCTGTTGCCGATTGCTCTGCCCTGCTTTCGAACAAGTATTTATCAGTTAGACAGTGAACTCTCTTGCAGAATCCTTTCAATTTAAACTGGAAAGTTATAGTTTATTTTATTTAATTAAGTCCAAATGGCACATCAAGGAAGAATCAAAAAAAAGGAGGACCTACAGAGAATGAATGACAGAGGAATGGGACTGCTAAGACCAAAGAGAGCACAATAACCAAGCTCAAGTACCTAGAGGTTTTCTAGATGCAGGATTGGAGAAAAATGCTCCCTGTGCACATAATGCAGTTCACAAGAAGCAAATGTGTCAGACAAGCTAGACATGAAAACCCACCCAAGGATAAAGAAGGTGGAGTACTCAACCCCTGGCTGCAAGGGCAATGCAGTTCTGCCATCATGGAAGAACAGACCGAACACAAATCTGCAAATAATGGCAGAGGAGACCACTCCTGAGAAAGATGGCTAGAACAGTGCACTTCAGTGTTACTTCTACCCATTTAAAAAAGATTTTATGACCATCCAATGTAAAAATTCGGGTCCCACGCTTAAAACAACTAGCATAGATACAAAGTTATGTGCTAAAGAAAATACCTGTTTTTTATCAAGTGTGACTGAGACAATTAACCTTTAAGCTCTCATGGAAGCACGATAAAGCTTGGCCTAACCATACGGACACCTAGACACAACTGGATGAAAAAAAGGGGACATTCATTCCTCCAATTTTGACTTTTCAAGTGAAAACATGCAAGTCAGAAAATCTTGTGATGAAATGTATCATCAAAGCCTCTTCCACACAGCCTGAATTCACTTCTCTCATGATGTCCATGATCTCTGATGATTCTTCATCTTAGGAGATTGGACACCATGGAGTGAGTGTGGGGGTTTAACTCCAGAGGCAGAGATTTAAGGCAGGCTGGAGTTCCTATGAGGGACCACAAGAAGATAATCTGAAAGAAATGTGTCATGAAAATCATTTCAGGGGAGTAGCAAAGGCAGAGACACCAGAGGAATCCTACATCCACTGGCTTGTAAAAGGAAAAACTACGTTATGTAGAAATTCCTTTCGTGTAAGTAGATTTGTGTGGGAGAAACAAATTCTGTTTAAAATCAGTCTTAACAGACTATTTAGATTCAGTCTTAGCAGAAACTCCTCAGCCAGACCTGATTAGCTTTTAAAGATTAAGAGAACCATTAGGGTCACCTACTTTGCTATCTGCAAGCTTAAAGCTTCATTTATACCACAACAGGGTTTTAAGTTTCCATGGAATTACTTACAATTTATTTCAAGGTAAGGGAGTTCAGCAGAAGTCAAGGAGGAAGAAGACCTGAGAGAAGATATTGTGTGTTATACATACATCAAAGTCATATAAATGAAATTTCTCCTTTTCAGAAGATTACTGGTTAAGGAAAAAAACAACAACAACAACAACAAAACCAAAAACAAACAAACAAAAACCCTTAAAGCTAAAGAGGAAGGATAAAAATCCAGATTATATATCTGAAGAAGTGTCTCAACAATATTAACTGTGAAACAGGAGAAAAAGAGAAAATATGCTTGAAGTGATTAAGCATTAAGGATTCCAAAACAGATAGCCAAAGACTTTGGACCGAGACCACTTACTCCCCACTGGGCATTTGTCCCTACATGAATCCACAAATACAATTGTTGGGGGGAAAAAAATGTCAATTCTGTGCACTAGGATGCAGAATTCCAACTCTGACTGGTGAACATGTCTTCATTAAACTTTTATTTCTAACAGTTGCATCCAAGCAACTAGTTTTTACTGGGCTTGTAAGAAAATTTTCTTCTCTCAAAGGCCAGCTTCCCCAGAGGAAGAGGAAGACAAAAGATCTCCTGCCTGGCTTCTTTCTGGCCTTTATGGAAGTAGTAAATAAAACTATCCATGTATTAAAATTCAGATGCCCAAAGTAAGCAGGCATACTCATTTATTCCCCATCCTGCTCTTCAATATGAAAACACTAATGAAAAACAACTAACAGGATACTTACTGCCTGAATCTAAGCAGTTCTTAGGGGTCCATATTAAAAACGCAGGATGAAGTTAAAATGGGCCTGCTAAGAGCTGCTAGGATCCTTGAGAAGTAAAGCTGCTCTAGGTAACGATTTTAGCAGAAATACGTCTTTTCGTCTTGCTTCACTGCTTTGGATGCTTCCTTTCTAATGTATTTAAGAAGTCAAAAAAGCTAAGAGCTGCCTGGAAATGCAAATTTCCTATAGAGGGACACTGAATTTAGGGGCAGCAATCATCATGGAAATCACTGTTGCAGAAAAATCACAAGATCATCAGAACTGAGAGCACCCTGCCTGTAGTCTCTGCAGGCTTAAGGACCCGTTGTCTCCTCTCCCTCCTTCTGCTCTTTCTGCCTTATTCACAAAAACTGAGCCCAAGAAGAACTCTTCTCCCCACCTCTTGTTCCTTGCCTGCCTGCTGGTTGCAAGAACCTTCACAAACTGTTGACGTATGCAATACCTGAGCAGGATGGTGGTACAAGTGTGCATGAGTATCTGAGTGGGTGTTTCCCTCACTAAGTCTGTCTTTATCGCTCTAAATTGCCCATAAATCATTACTGCACACAAATACAGCTTGGCCAGTTATTATTTTTGGGCTAAAACTGTGGCTAACGTTTGTGGCTGCAGCAGGAGGTTTTATAAATGTCTGCACGTAAACTGGACAGACACTAGCACTTACAGAACTCGTGTTAGAACTATTACAGAACTATGTAGAACTATTCTACCATAACTTAAACTTATTTCTACATTTATTTGTTAACTATTTGTACCATTATTTGTTAATTCAGGGATGTAAAAACTATTGTTAAGAAGGAGCATCTCACAACATATGCAACACATTCCGAGTGTAGTAAAGTCAAAACTGAGCTGAGTCCATCTGACTGCAAAGAATCACAGAATCATTTATGTTGGGAAATGCCTCTAAGCACAATTTATTGTGCTGCATTGTTGCAAGTACTGAAATTAAATGAGATTAACTATATTGATAACAGCATTATATTAGTAAGTGGTGTAACATGACGTTCTGGCAGGAGATATTGCCAATTCACACGAGCTGTTCCATTTGTAGACAAATTATTTGCACTGGAAACCCCCTTCCCCTGAAGTAAAGATCTGGAGAAAAAAGTTAAATAGTATATACCCCTTTTAATTGTCTTATCTTTCAGGTTTTCCTAATGACTCACTGCTAAATGGACCTACTTTCAGCTGGTGAAACCAGGTTGAGAAGAAGATCTTTAAAGTACACCATTTTCACAAAACAAACCCTTGAAATATTCTGCCTCTTCTAAAAGTCCTTGCTAAAAATGTAACTTCTGAAAAAAAAAATCAAAACCTTTCATCTGCCTGAAAACCAACAACAATTTGACTAAGTCTAAAATACAGTCTCTATTTCTAGTTTTTCAAGGAATGTTACATCTTTAACCTAAGTTAAAGGATTTTGAGATGCAAACTAAATATTGCCTTCAACTAAGAATTCATTTTTCATGGAAAAAATGTTGGTAGAAAATTTCAGTCTACTCTGCCATGGACCTTAGAGCACCCAAGTTAAGGCAGACTCCACTAGAAGGCAGAGAGACATATTCAGTGTGTTTCCTTAGTTATTTGGCCTTCGGTTTGAAGCCACGTTGGCATGAATTATTGTCAACAAAACTTTCAGAATTTCTAAATCTACAAACTTTCCCTTGGAAAATACCTTCACTTGAGTCAGTGGGACAGGTTTTATGGGGCAAGAGCATGTCAGTGAGGCACAGGAATATTTAATTTGCTAGTCCACTGTTTTTCCACTGCAAAAAATAATGGTAGAACAAGATACTAAAAGAGTCATATTTTCCTATATGCAGAACAAGATAAACTTCATGCTATCTGCTCTGCACAGCTCACTTCCAAGGCCTTGGAAACACATAAAAACAAATCTGCTTATCTATGTTTGATTAGGAGGCTTGGTCTACTTCATCCTGTTCAGTTCTACAAAAAAGTCTTGCTACGCAAACAATTAAATATGCATCATTACAGATTCTTAATTGGATTTTAATTCACTACTGCTTTTGAATAGAGATACAACTTCCACTTTCTCTGCGAGCCAATTACTTAAAAAGTTATCTTTACAATTGTGCAGGATCCCTGACTTCATTTATGCTGCTCTTCAATTAATGGAAGTTCCTTGACAGCCCCTCTGTGAGACTGAGGAATAAGATGGATCCAAACCTTTAAACACAGTTTCAATCAGACACAAACATCCTGGTTCCTCTGCATGGATTAGGTCATGAACAGTGGAATCAGTTGTGGTTTCACGTCAGGTTTAACCTGAGCTGACTAAATCTTCATTTTTCAGCATGAGAAATAAAACCTTATAGATGTGTTACTCCCTACTTACATGTTGGGACTGTATGTTCATATATATTTGGACTGCAAATTAGCAAACAGTGGAGAGAGAATCAGGGCAGACCACGATACTCTTTACTCCTCCATTTATTCACCATTTACCCACCTGAAAAATCATTGTAGGGTATCATTTGTCAGTGAACAGAAATGGGAGCAAAAGAGAGACCTGTTAGAAGCAACACATTCATCCTGTGGTCTGCAGAAACCACAAACAAAGCTTGTAGAGTGATGCTCTTAAGTGCATTCATTTCTGCTACTTGTTTTACCGTTACCTTCTAGTCCACCACAAGATAAGAGGAAAGCGTGGTGAGGGGGGCAGAGATAGTTCACAAGGATCCAAACACATCTCATTCATTTCAGCAGCAGTGAACTTAAGTCTCCGAGAGCTGGCAGACCATGAGACTGCTTAATTTCATTTGCTACTTAATCCGTTCACAGAAATGTATCTACCTTTTTGTACCTCAGACTCTGACTTTTGATTTCTTTTCTTGATTTCAAGAAAGATGAGAATCTAGAATCTTTCTAGAGAAGACCAACATTTAATTTTCACTCTTGTACTTTTGGATGTAATGATTCCTTTTTGATCTGTACAATTACTGAAGCTCAAATACGGGGACCTAAGAGTTCTTAGAACAACCCACAGAAAACCAATACATTTTTACCCGTGCATCAGAATAATTCAGATATTCTAAAAAGAAAAGCGAAACTAAGCTGAAAACTACTGTTGAAAACCACAAAGTTGCAACTAAGAAAATAGAAGAGCGCATTAAATTAGCCAAAGTGTTTCAGAGGGATTTCACCATTCTCCCGATTGTGACACTACCCACGTTTCACTATATGCAGTCATTCTACTGGTGTATATTAAGAAATCTATTATCTTGGTAGCAGTATGTTTCTTTCGTAACTGTCATTTACAATCATCGTAGGCCTTCAGTATCAAGACAGACTGAAAATGAAATCAGAGATCACGCAAGTGCTACAGCAGAGTAAGAGTGACACCAAACTATTGCAGGGGGGCACAGAAATCATTTCTACAACCACCAGGAACAGCGCTGCCTTCTTCAACAAACACTTGCCGGGCCTGAAGGCAGTCACCAGCCACAAACTGAATTGTCTTCTGCATCTCAGGGAAGCGAAAACCAGGGGGGCAAGTGCTGAACCGCCCAGGCCATGCAGGGATTTCTGACACCGTCTGCCAGCCTCGGCACTAAGCTGCTACACGAGGCACGGCGGGAGCGCCACCACGACGACTCCCCCTCGGCGGCACTTTCGGGCACCACTTTTGGGAAACATTCCGCGTGTGGGAGGAGTCACGACAGCCGCAGCCCCGGCCCCGAGCTGCGCTCCCCACGCCGGCCCCGGCCCCACGGCGGAGTTGGCTGCATCGCCGTGCGGTGCGGGGGCTGCCCCAGCCTGCCGGCGCCCGCTTCCAGCCACCTTCCTGCCACCTTCCAGCCTGGCAGCGAGCTGAGGGAGGGTCAAGGGCAGCCCGTGCCCCCCGCCCCCGCCACCCTGCCGGGCCGGCGCTGCCCTCGGGGACAGAGCGCGTTCCGGGCCGGCCGCCGGAGCCCGCCCGCCCCGCCGGGCCTGTGCCCGCGGGCACCGCGCAGGAAGCGCGGCTTGCGACACGGCGGGGCTCGCTTGGGACACCGGGGCTCTCCCCGCAGGCGCCGGCCAAGCGGCGGCCGCGGGTGCCTCCCCGCCGGGAGAACGGTCCGGCCGGGCACGGACCTCGCCGTGCCCTGGCCCGGCTCCTCCGGCCCGCGGTGCCGCCCGACTCACCTCCCGCAGGCGCCGGCCCCTCGGGCTGGCCCGGCCGGCGCTCCCCGGGCTGGAAGCGAGACCGCGGAAAGGCTGAAACCACTTTCCTAACTTTGTTTTGAGCACGGGTGACATAATCGGGCGAGGCGGGCTGTGCCCCGGGGGCGGGACGGCCGGCCCGGCCTCTCTCCCTCTCTACCTGCAGCCGGAGCCCGGTTGCCCCGCCCGGCCTCACCTCACCTTGGGCGGGAGCGGCTCGCCCTCGGCGAGATCAGAGAGCCAGGGAGGGCGAGGAGGGCGAACCTCCTCATGCGTGGTGGTGTTCCAGGGTAAGGGTACGGGAAACCCAAACTGGTCAGGGCAGGAGGGTTTGGAAGGGCACCGGAACGCCCATCCACAGCAAGGTCCTAAGGCGGTGACCAGTCCAAATGGATCACCTTGTCATCTCAAACTCTCCAAGTTCTGTTTGCAGAAGGTGGCAGCAAAACACAGAACTGGTTCACATTCGATTCAAAGTTCTCACTTAGCCCCAAGTAAATTTTGAAAAATACCCTCTTCTGGAATCACGTTTTCCAAGTAGTCCCAAAAGAAGAGAAAAAAACTTCGACATAATTCCCATCACTGTAAGGTCTCCCAACTGCAGAAGAGCTTCTAGGGCACGGTGCCCAAAGAGGGCTTCACCTCCCTCTTCTTGATCAGGTGATTTGGCTGCAGACACATCTGTGACATCAACTGCACTGATCTGTTGTCATGTCCTTATCCACGCTCTCCATGGGTTCAACAACTGTCCCAAGGTAAAGCTCCACACACCCAAGGCACTCCTTTTCACAATGTACAAGCCCTCCTACTTGCTGTCCCAATCCATCTTTCCTGAAGAAAAAAGTTCTCACTTAGAGAACTTTTCTCCTTTTGCTTTAGGGAGATAAGCCTGTAACCCTTCAGGCTTATCTCCCTAAAGTAACCTGCAATCCCAGAGCTCTAGTAAACAGCAAATCTTGCAGCTACAAGGGGGAATATAAGGAAGACCAGCAGGTAGTCTGCCAAATACAGGCACATACATAAGCCTGATAAAACTACTTACAAAGCGCTACAAGTAATCATTTGAAGCAGTTATTGAACTCCGAGTTGATTATGTGTGTTTAACTAGGATGGCTTCTGCAAAGGGAAATATTACTTCACTCATTACAATGATTGACTGTAGGCTTGAACAAGGCAAGCTTGAGTGTGGACTTACCATGCAGTAAAGTGCTACTTGATAGTTATTGCTCATATCCATGCTCTGTAAAATAGGTAAATATTTGAAATTTGGTTACTACAGCAGCTGCATTATATATATTGTGGGTGAAAATAGGCACACAGGTACTTATCATGAAATCATCAGCATGCTGAATAGCTATAATACTCTGCACATGCTGATTTGACTCAGCCTGACTTTTCTATTTAATCTTTTTCTAAGTGAGTAAAATAGTGGGTAAAAGACAGAACTGCCTTTCTTTTAAAGGTATGGACAATCTTACAAGACTCTTTCAGAGAAGGGAAGGCACACTATCAGCCACAAGGTACTAGACATAATTCAAAAGCTTGTGAAGAAGCTGAAGACAGCATATAGAAAGAAAAGAAGCAGAGAATATGTGACATGCATGGGGAGAAAAGCGCACTGGAATAGCATTTGCAGACTTAGTGGTAACTTTTGTGTATTAAGGCTCCAGGGAATATATCTTAAAATTGAAGACTGCTTAGGTATCTTGTTGCAACCAGTCATTCCATTTTCTTCCTTACCATTCAGTATGAGGCAGTTTAGACTTTCCAGTTGCTGTAAGAAAATTGTGGGGCCTACTAAGCAATAGTAGAAGAGCTCATCAATGAAATTTTCTAGGTCTTGTCTGGACAGTTAATGTATAGCTAATGTAACATATATAATGTTCTTCTATATGTCTGGGAATACTTTGGAGTATAGCCTTACAGAGCCAGCTAGAAATGGTCTATTGCTCTGTTTTTATTCTCTCTCATAGCAAAAAGTTATGGATTGTGTTGCACTCATGTACTGCTGTGATTTCTTTCAGCAGTTTCTGATCATATACCTTCATATGCATTCCATTCCCTAGCTGGTGATGGTGGAGACAAAGACCCTAAGGGACTTGAGCAGCCACAATTTGTTCTTCATGAGCAGCCAGAATCAAATTCATTACCATATCTCTCTCCTGAAGTAAGTGGATTGAAAAGCAGTAAACTCATATACTGTGATGTCAGAGACTGTGACGCTAACTGCAAAGAGAAAAAATAGCCCAAGAATAAATGTGCATAGGCATGAATTTACTTCTTAACACAGATTGCACTGCAGCACAAGTTACAGTGCTAAATGGAACACTTGAAAGAATTAAACCCTTTTATATGGATCTAAAATTGTCCTCTATGAAATCTAGACATAAACTCAATTTTCTTCAAGGACTAAAAGCAGGAGATTTTGAAAAATACTGGTGTGCAAAACATATTGTCTGGAGCTAGGATCCCTCTGACTGCTATGTTTAACAGTCAGTACAGTGAGTTAGAAACTGGATGACAGTTTCTACCACTGGGTTATACAAATGCCAGAACTACAAACAGAAACATGTGGTAGGCAGAAGACAGCTTGCAGCCCTTAAATCAGGAAATGCCAAGTGCAATATAAAAATAAAACTACCACCCTTTAAATAAAACAGGCTATATTTCACAGTTTATTTAGGGTGATGTGTGTTTATTGCAGTCTGCAAAGCCATCATACTGCTGGGATGCAAGGGGTCATTTTCTTCTGCATTCAGGCTGTCACTAGCAGGCCTATTTTGTCTTTCCACTCTAACGCAGCTTTTAATTGCCTATGAAATTGCACCACCCTGAGGGAATTTCATACTAACATTCAAAATTGTGTTTTCCTTCCTTTTGCTCAAGGATCAGAGGAAAAGTTACAGAACTGGAGTCATACTGCAAGAAATTTGCAGATTTACAGTAAACTTGACCAGAAATTCACATCAAAATGGAAATTGCATTAAGTGACAGATAGAAAACTGGAGGTATTCCAGCTTGATCAGCTCTAGAGTTATCTTGCTTGACAGAGTAAAGGAGATACATGTTAGACTTCATGTTCATGTTACCTGGAGTGCAGTATGAATTTATTGGCCCACACTGAAAAACGTAAATGCAAGACTTTTCTAAAAATCAAGGTTTAATTATAGCATTAATCTGTCTGTCATCTATTCCAACCAACCCCTTGCTCACTGCAAAGTCGGGTTGCCCAGGGCCTTGTCCAATTGGAATTTGAATATTTCCAAAGATGGAGACTCCACAACCCCCATGGGCAATCTGTTGTAGTGCTTGGCATTGCACACAGTAGAAACATTGGTTTTGTATATTTAGGTGGAGTTTCCTGTATTTCAATTTGTGTCCATTGCCTCTTGTCCCTCCACTTCGCAGTATTCAAGAGAGACTAGCTTTGTCTTCTTTATACCCTCCATGTATAAATACATGTGTATAATACATTTATACGCATTGATAAAACTCCCTCCCAGGCCTTCTTTCCTTGAGGCTAAACAGTCTCTCAGTATCTTCTCAAATGTTTCAATCCTTTAATCATTTTAGGAACTGTTTTCTGGATTCAGTACATACATGTCTCGTACTGGGAAACCCAGGACTGCCTACAACACTCCAGATGTGGTTGAGTGCTCAGCAGAAGGGAAAGATCATTGTCCTCAATCCTGCCAGATACACTCCACTCCAAGGGAACTTGCCATCACACTGGCCAGCTCCCTCCCTCGGGGATGCATCCCACCAGTTCCATAGACTTAGACTCACAGAATATCTCAAGTTAGAAGGGACACATAATGATCAATAACTCCAAATCCCTGCTCCCCACAGGACTACCTAAAACTAAATCATACAATGAAGAGCATTATCCAGATGCTCCTTGAACTCTGACAGGTTTAGTACCATCACCAGTTTCCTTGGGGAGCCTTTCCTTGAGTTCTAGTGATCGACCACCTTCTCAGTGAAGAACCTTTGCCTAGTGTTAAATCAGAACTTACCTGGTACATCTTCACTGCATTTCCCTGTGTCCTGTTGCTGGTCACCAGAGGGAGGAGATCAGCCCCTCCCCTCCACTGCTGGCCTTCAGGAAGCTGTAGACTGTGATGAGGTCATCCGCCAGCCTTCTCTTCTCTAAGCTAAATAAACCAAGGCAACCTCAGCCACTTCCTCCTAAGGCTTGCCTTTGAGACCTGTCACCACTTTTGTCACCCTCCTCTGGACACACTCCAATAGCTTTATATCCTTCATTTATTGTGGCACCCAAAACAGCCCCCAGCCCTCGAGGTGAGGCCGCCCCAGAGCAGAGCAGAGCAGCACAATCCCCTCCCTTGTCCAGCTGGCCATGCTGTGCCTGATGCACCCCAGGACAGGCTTGGCCCTCCTGGCTGCCAGGACACTGCTGGTTCATGTTCCACTTGCCAGGGTCCCCCAGGGCCCTTTCCATAGTGCTGTTCTCCAGCCTCTTACCCTCCAATTTGTATGAATAAGCAGAATTACTGTGTCCCACAAGGAGAATCCACTTGGTCTAGTTAAATTTCATACAATTGGTGATGGCTCAGCTCTCCAGATCTCTCTGCAGGACCTCTTTACCCTCGAGGGGGTCCACAGCTCTTCCTAATTTAGTATCATTGACAAACTTACTTATTGTACATTTGGTTCCTGTGTCCAGATCATTTATGAAAACACTGAAGAGCACTGCTGTAAAATTGAGCCCTTGGGAATGCCAGTGGTGACTGGCTGACAGCCTGATGTAACCCCATTTACCCAACATATTATGGATTTGTCTGTCTTTGTGCTGGGCACTTGATTCAGAGTAGTATCAAAAGCTTGGTAAAATTCCAAAACTCCACATTTACTGGCTTCCCTTGGTCAATCAGGTGCATGACCTTATAATGAAATGAAATTAAGTTCATTAAGCCGGACTTTCCCCTTGTGAACCTGCGCTCACTTTAATCAATGATGCAATTGTCTCTCAGAAAAACCTTCTCCATCACTTTACCAGGCGCTGATACGTAAGAGTAAGCAGGTCTATCATTACCAGGGTCTTCCTTCTTATCTTTCCTGAAACATTGCCAGCTTCCAATTGACTGGGACCTCTCCAGACTCCCCAGACCACAGAAGAAAAATAATGCCAAGAGGCTGTGTGTTGGCCAGCCCCATCAGTATCCTGGGATGAATCCTGTCAGACTCCATAGATTTATGTGCATCCAGCTTGAACAGCTACTCTTGAACAAGTTCAGGGGCAGCTGGGAATTCATCATCCCCTCAGTCCTGGTCTTCCAACACAGGTCTCCTGGGATCCCAGGGCCCATAACTGGTATTAAAGACAGAGGCAAAGAAGGCATTAAATACCTCTGCATTGTCCGTATCCCCATTTGTGAGGTGACTGACCACATCAATCAACAGACCAGTGTTCTCTCTGATTTTCTGTATTCTCTGTTTGCTGTTAATACATTTTTAAAAGTCTTTTTTGTCCTTCACAGTGCTGGCCAGCTTGAACTCTAATCGAGCTTTGACTGCATGAATTTTCTCCCTGCAGTGCTGAGCAGGATCTCTCTAGTCCTCCTGTGTTGCCTGTTCTTGCTTCCAGTGCCTGTAGTTTCTTTTTGCCTAAATTCTCTAAGATCCCTGTTCAGCCAAGGCACCCTTTGCACTGCTTGCTTGACTCCCCGTCCTTTGGAATTGCCTGCTCCTGTGCTCTTAAGAGACGGCTCTTAGAAAGTGACCAGCATTCATGGACCCAAAGACCTTCAGAAGCAGATCCCCAGAGGTCCATACTGGCTAGCTCCTTCAGCAGCCCAAAATCTGCCCCTCCCGTATCCAAAGACAAAGTTTTCCTGGTGTTTTTTTCTCCAAACACCAATGATTTGAAACACAACTACTTCGTGGTCACTTTGATCAAGACAGCCACCAGTCACCACTTCACCCCTGAGACCCTCTCTGTTTACAAACAGCAAAGCTGGGAGGGCACCTGTCCTAGGTGGCTCCCTTAGTCCCTGCACCAAGAAGTTATCCTCAGCTTCAGCAATTTCCTAGACCCGTTTGTTTCTTCTGTATGAAACTATCCAGGTGATGCCTGGGAAGTTAAAATCTTCCACAAGGACAAGGGCAGATGAACTAGAGATATGCCTCAATTCATCGTTGAATAATTCATCACTGTTGTTGTCTCTCCTGGCTGCTTTGGCTTTCCTCACCCTGCCCATGCAAGCTCAGGACAGCATTGCTGTTTTCCCCCTCGGCCACCTTTCCCTGCTGCCACTGCTTGTGTGCTTGCTTTGGATGTTTGACTTCAGTCAGGAGCTCCTTGTTCACCCATGAAGGCATCTTGACGCTTCCATTTGACTTTCTGGGTGTTGGGATGGAACATTCTCAGGCATAATGTATAATAAACTACCAAAAAATAACATTAAAAGTATTTCCTTCCATATAACCTGCATTAAAAATGTTTTCCTTCAGCCATGTGCAGCTCAGCATTGGCACATGAATAATTAGAGCTGTTGCATAAGCGAGCATTTTTTCCAGTGAGGCACCATCAGCTCCACAAGAAAGCATCAATTAACAGGTGTATTTGTGTACACCAAAGCAAGGACAACTACATTGCTTATTTGTCCTGTCCCTCAGAAAACAGGGCAACTTCCTAACTGTACCTCAGCAGTTGCTATCTCTTGTGGCTTTAAAGGAAACCAAGTGAGCTATCTAATACACAGTGACCTATTTCTTCCCCCTTAATACTGAACACACAGTCTTCGTGCATGCTCGTGTCTATCACGCTCTTCCAATCCCTTTCCCTCAGGGCTAAGCAAACCCATTTCTGAAATATTAAAAACCACATCATTCCCAGGGGAACATTAAAACCAGTTCTTCAAGTTGATTTTTTTTTCCTATCACATTTTACAGCCACGCTCTTCATATTTCTCCAACTGAAAAGAATTAGCATTTAATTTTTATTTTAAAAGAAAAACACCATTCTAGAATGTTTCCCTGTGAGGATGTGGAGCCAGCAGTACAGTGGAAGGACTTCACTCTCAATCTGTGCCATGATACAGTTCTAATTTTACTCAGTATTCCACAGTTTGCTGAACCATAAACCAGTCTTTAAAACACTGTCACTAAAAATCTTGATCTTCTCTCCTAAGGGAAAGGTATCCTGGATCAAATCCAGCATTAATTATATACCGCCTTACCAACTCCCCCCACGTTTATGCTGAGGGGGTAAACTATTTTTGTCCACAAGCTGTCCATCTGTGATGAAGCATTACATCGATTCCAGCCCTGAAGTGCACTGATAGCTCCAGGCTCTGGGAGCCACATACCTTCCACTCAGGGATTTTCAGTTTAAATGAATACTTACTATAACAAGAATTATATTGTCTTATTGGATGCAATTCTCATAGAGGGACTATTAAATGCTGTTCAGTGAGGGATTTTGTGCATCACAGAAAAACTTTCAGAAACTCACCACCTTTATGAGCATGCTTGATAGAAACCTGGTTTTTTACAAAGAGACACCACAGGTTTATACTCTGAAATTTGAAAATCAGTCATATTTACCACCATAGCAGCTAAAGGCCAAAAAAACTGGAGATCTATTGCAATACCTAATGTAATACACAACAGAAGACAGTTTCTTTCCAGAAAGCAATTGCTTCATGGAGCAGACAATTTAGAGCAATAGTAGTTTTCTCTGATTTGTTAATGCAAACCGTAATATTTTTGCTCCTTTTGTCACACTACAGTGATCGATTAAATACAGTAAATTTGATATCACACACTTGCCATGGAAGAGATGCAAAACAAGATGCATGCCATGTCACTGGAGCGGGGATATTTCAGGAAGCCTGGTGGCCCCATGAGAAGCCAGAAGCCAACCAGTTACGATTAGAGCAGACAGCAGCACTTTGCTTTCCCCATGCTCCTTGCAAGAGTGCTCAGAAGAGGGGCTGTAGCTACACCTCTTGCTTCTGACAGCTCTGTATCATTTGTGCACCAGTTTTGTAAGTCTGCTCTCATTACAATGTGTCAAAAGACGTGAAAATTTGACTACAAGTCCCCTGCCTCTCCGCCCAATACTCCATCCCACTGGGAATATATAAACATTGCTAAACATCCAGGAAGATCACCAGCATGAAAACTGAGTTTAAAAATATTAAAGGACAGAATTAAAGCAGTAATACTCTTATACTTTCTTTCTTTACCTTCTTGCATCACTCCCCAGCCCCAGTGTACATGCACACTCATGCACCCCTTCACTTATGTAACCACTTTTCTCCCATTGATTCCCCCAGCTTTTCCATCTCTTGTCCTTGTCTTACCCCATTGTTTTGGGTCGTATTTCTTATACTAAAAGATCAAAACAATTAAAAATATCAATCTGGAGCTGCTATTTAAGTCACTCTCATAAATATCCAGTAATTAGCTGATAGAGCATTATCAGGCTACAGTATTTTCAACAGCTGTGCTAAACCAAAATCTGTGATGCTAGTATTTGTGTCAGCCAGCCCCTTTATAGAAATAAGTCTTTTAAAAATAATCCCCCTAGTTAATATATAGACAATAACACAGTGTATCCAATATCCAATCATCCTTCCAAAGGCTTATTTGCCCCAGCTGTTCTCAGTTGGGATTTTCTTGGACAACTTTCACCAGCTCAAAGGTGAAAAAAAAATTGCATGTATGAGCTACTTGGTCACCTCCAGGTCTGTAACCAAACACATCACTTAATGCAATAAACTGCATTAACATATTCCCACTCCAAATTAGTTTTTAACAATGCTCCAGATACTTCATCTGTTTCACTTGATGGCAACATGAATGCAAGCAAAGCATGGGAACAGGAAAAGGGAGGTGAGCAGGCCAAGGCCTTATGTTGTTCCTGAAATGTGGACACGAGTCAGATACTCACTGCCTGTATTGGTTTATATATTACATTGCTTTATGAGTTCAGCGGAAGAAAACTGTATCAGTGAAGAAGCTGAGTAAAGATAAGAAACATTTGAAGTTGTTCCTTTTGGTGTCAGTATTGATTTCATTCCCTTTAAATTAAATTTGGCATTTATTGGCTGGAAGACAAACAGGAAATGGATGTAACTGATCTTGGCTTCAGATCGGAAAGATAATGTAATTTCCACTACCTGCCTTCCTGATTGGCACAGTCTCCAGAATTGGACCCAGCAGCTTCCAAATGTTGACACATTTATCCTTTCTTATTCTTCTTTCATCCCTCTCTAATTGCAAAAATGTTTTTCTAGAAAGGAAAATACCGAAACAAAAACACCTCAAAGATGTTCAAAAGTAATAGAAAAAATACAAATACAGAAATGAATGAAATTTCTAGTTAATAAAGTCAATAGCTGAGCATAGCTTCAGACTTGTTTCTAGCAGTGGAGTCACAATTTCTTGTGCAAAAGACTCTAAAAGTAGTAGCAGTAAATTAATCTTCAAATGTCCTCTAAGTGTACAAACAGCCAGAACCAGCTGGTTTGCAATCCTTAACATGACAGCAGTATCAAACTCTTAAGAGTTCAAAGCACACAAGAAGAGAAACTTATTTTATGGTATTCCATGGAACTGATTACTGTCTGAACAGGTCTTTTCCCCATGGTTCCACTCTCTACTACACTGCTTTTTTTTTTTTTTTTTTTTTTTGCTTATTGCAATATACACCAAATACTCTCCTATTCCTGTACATTCAAGTGGGCCCTTTCCAATTAAAAAATCCACTTGAACATGCAACTTTCCAGTCTTGGTGTTGTTCACCTTGGCTGTCTCTTGTGTATTCATTACCACAGGAATGAAACGTGACCTCTCCAACTAAATCCCCGAGCCAGGACAAACGTGGCACTAAAACTGCTGGACGGTTACATGGCACAATTATCTGTGTAAGTATGTGGAAGGACAGTGACTACTCCTTTACTACCCTTTCTGCACAACAGGGACTGTAAGAAAAGAAGCCAAGAACAAGAGCAGATGGGGATAAACCTGGCTGACATAAGGGAGGCAGTGATGAGAACCAAATCTGGTCAGTCATATTAACTGATAACAGCACGTAAGAGTGTGGGAAAGTTTATTTCATCCTGGACCTTGGAAATGGTATTGGGGGATCAGACTGTGAGCAGTGCAGGAATCAATGGAGCTGTACACACCCATGGGGCAGGGGATGAACAGGAGAAGGCAGAGTCAAGAACAAAGGGGCTTAACAGAGAGGGGTGTAAGAGAGGCCAGTTGGCTTTAAAATGGGGCAAAGTATTCCCCATATCTGTCAGCCCCCCTAGTCTTTTCTGTGACTTGTGAAGAGTAGATGACTATACTGGAGTAGGCCTGTGCTGTTTTGCAAGTCTGCTGGTTTGGACAGTGCCTAAAAATAGGCAACTTACAACACTGATGGACATTTAGGTCACAGGAATTTTAAGATTGACATGTACTCATCTTCCTGAAAGTAATTTCCACTATGTAGACTGCACAGACTCACTTGAGCCTTCCTGCTATGATATTCTGTGCTGATAAAAGTTTAAAAAGGGTGACAGTTGTCCTCAAGCCACCAGCTGAACTGGCATCCAATGGAGTCCTGAGTTTAAGCCACCAACTCCAGCCAGCACATCATGTATCCCACATCTAGCTTGGATGAGAGTGTAGTGGGACATCTATTAAAAAATATAGAACTGTATCTTTTTTTCTCCCTTTGGATTCTAACTTAAAAACAAGAGTTTGTGCAAACTGACCCTGTAAATTAACTGGAATGCAGAGAGACACTCTCCCAAACTGCTCTGGATGAAATGAGATCCACTCAGCAATAACTGAGTACACACCAATTGTAAAAAACAAAGCTGGTCCAGGAGGCCAGTATGATCTTATTTTTCTATGTCATCCTGAAGTGCTGTGCTCGTGTGAAAACACTCTGCCACAAGAATAATTTAGTAAGAAAGCTCTACCTCAGAACAAAGACACAGAAGAGAATAACATGCTCTCTTGCACAGGTGTAAAACCAAAATGGAGAACAAAGTTTCACTACATGGAACAGTAACAGAAAATAGCAGGTTTCCTTCCCCAGAATGACATCAAGATCCCTTCTCTTTAACACTCTAAAGGCCAAGAAATTATTTTCCTCCCTTTCTCACTGTTTCTTTTATTAAGTCCAACTATTTCCTGTATTGGCTACTTGTACAGTTCTGGACCTTGCTTGCAATAATATCGTTCTCCCCTTGTCAGAAAGAACAGTTGCTTTACAGATATCTTCAATAACAAAACTGATCAGCACAAAAAGCAGAACACATTGAACACTGAAAGGAGAGGTAAAACTTCAATTGTGCAGTAAAACTAAGATTGTGCCATTCAATTACAATTAAGCAGCAAACAAGACACCACCACACAAACAATCAGAAAAGTCTCTGAAATCAGTAAAGATTGTGGTACTTTGTGTCTATGAGGCACTAGAAAAGAAACCTCAGGTTTTTTAAACTAAAAACATCAGTTTCAGAAGAAAAAGAAGACCAAATCAAAGGAACAACAGCACATGTATTTGTTAGTTTCACAAAATGTATGCTCTGTAGAATACCGTGTAATAATAAAAGGATTCGTAACACACAAATTCCCTGCGTGATCCGCTATTATTTTATACCATGTGGGGAACAAAGTGCCTTTTGCAGAGCTAGCTAGTCGTAGTGAATCAAACAAAAATCATACCTACAAGAGTAGAACCTAGAGTTCCCAACTGGGATCAGAAATCATACTTCCTAAAATAAAGGAAAATGCATTTTAGCCCTAAATGGTTTAGGGACAGGGAAATTGCCATGAAATTACAAATAGAAACAGATACACAACTTGTGCAAGATCCACTGACAGACAATGTTAACAGCACTCAGGAGAAGGAAGAGATATTTGTGTCCTCAGTTACGATGCCAAAGATGTCGTCACCTTCTGCTTCCAGTTCCACCGGTTTAGTGTGACTTTGAGCAGACTTGGTCATGCCAGCAGCTGCAGTGCCTTTAAATGCAACACATTTTAAACACAGCCCTTGATCCAAAAAGTCCATTAACAATTCTATAACAAACCAACACAGATCATTCTACATCTGCCACAATTATATACTGATTCTACAGAGACTTGTTACTGCCCATAGCCAAAGAAAAACCCTGCAAAAGTTTCAGCTTTGACTTTGTCCATTAGTAGCTACTTAGGTCCTTTAACAAAGGACACTAGGGAGACAATTCCATAGCAAATCGTTTCACACGACGGTGCATTTCACAGTTACAGCCCCTTCCTCAGCCTCTTTATGTGTTTAGGTACTCAGGTCTGTTCTTTACCCAAATATTGTCTTTTTTGCTCTTTCTACATGTGAAAAATACTCTTTAACTTTACAACCATACCAGTTATGAAAACCTGGTCTACACAACTGTTACTGAAAGCTTTCTATTACAGTGTTTAAAAACTAAAGGATGGCATCTTTTGAAATTTTCCTTGTTTGTTTAACTGCATTGTTTCCAGTTAATCTAAACATTGTCTTCAGTAACACCAAATATATGAGCACTGAGTGTGTCTTGAATACTGTAACGACATGGCAAAAATTCCATAGGATAAGAACTGAGAAAGGTGTATGGCACTGCTGCTATCCCAACAGTGAGCCCAACGGTTACATACCAAACAACTAACAACCACACGTTTATGGGCCTCATTTCCATCAAAACCAGCAGTCAAATCCTACTGCAAGGGCTTTGTTATTTTCCCAGGATATAATTGAAGCTTGCAGTAAAATGTACATAACTTAAACCTGACAGCTTTGTTGAACTTTATCTGGAGAAAACTGATGAAGGAGCTGTAGATTCTTTTTTTTTTTGTTGTTGTTTTTTTGGTTTAGAATTCAAACAAAGAGACCTCCAAACAAAGTAACATGTACTACAGAACACAGACACACACACACACATAGCCATGTCCCCATGGGTTTTGCTGTTGTTGCTCTTATTTAAGTTTTATAGGCAATCTTTATAAAAGATTAGTTTCATCATATGCATACTGTATTAGAGGCATATTTCTACCACTTTTAATATACTTTAGAAAATCAAAACATAAATCTTGCCTTTGAAAACTTACCAATGCTCAATGTATTTAAGGCTCACTAAGCAACTCCAGATTTGTAATAGTCTCTACGTTTGAAAAATGCATTAGTAAAGTTTACAGATTTTTAAAAACAGTTCACCAGTCTCTCTTAAATATTTAATAGCTTCCCTCCTCCATAAATGTATGCCAGGTTTTCTTTCACCTCTTTCATGCATCATGTTTCTATGCTGTTGTCTTTTCAAAAGGAAGAAAAATATCAAAAAACCACAAACAATACTCAGTTCAAACTTAACAAAATTCTATTAAGTACTCAGGGTAGATTTGGTTGGCATCAAAGATGACAAAGATCTTTGGGTTCCAGGTATTATCCACGCAGCTGTCATACAAGTTCACAAAGCTTCCATCTTTTGAAGGAGGCCTCATGTATTTGGAATCACCGCCGATATAGTCACCAGTTAATACACGGGCAAGAAACATGACTTTATCTGGTCTATGCAGATGAGGCTGCAGGTTCACACCATGAATCTGGAAAGTATCTCCGTGCTTCATGCTCTCTTTGCAGAAATGGCTGGAATATGATGCATCTCTTGCAAAATAGGTCCCTTTCAAACAAAAAACATAGAAAATTTGATGACGTTCTTACCATGACAGCTTGACTACCAGAGCATAGCTATCAAGATGATGAAAAATGTCAGTTCTTTTATGTCCATTAGAAATCCTTTTTTTGTTGTTAATTGTTATGTTATGACAGTATGACCAAATATTTTTAGTGTGAACATTTTAGCAGGGAGATTTGTCTTGTGATCAACACTGCTTTGCTGGGCATCCCCTCCCCATGCTCCCTGGCCCTACCAGCCAGTTGTGACAATTACATTCCTTACTGCATCCTTGATTACACTTGCCATAAAAGCAGAGCTGTATTTAACAGCTCTTGGGTAAACACAAGGCGTGCACCACAAAGTACACACTACAGGGAAGACCTAATGTTGAGCTGTTAACACTACCACTGTTGTATGTGACAGCAATACTTACCTTTTCCATACACAGCAGCATGCATCCCATTTATTCTCCAGTCAAAGTTATGAATACATATTGCTTCTACAAATTCATTACTGGTGCCATGAAACAGCATCTGCTCATTAATCGTTGGGACGCCTCTTTTCTTCTTCAGTTGAGCTTTTTTCCTACAGAAAACACACAGTAAATACATAAATAAGCACATAATAAATAAAAATATGTACAAACACATTGAATTACTACTGTGAAAACACTGATGAAGGTACAGACCTAACACATTCCACTTTACAAGTACCTAGATGACTCTAGTTTTTAAACAGGTCAGAATTCTTAAGGTACATATTTAGAAATCACACATTTCTGAATGCTGTAGGACTATTTCCTGACATAGTCTAAGATTTGGAAAAAAGGTCTTCCTACACCAATTTTATCAACATTGTTCATGTGTTATTAGTTTCAGTGTGGTCATTTTCTGCAGATACATCTTTAAAAGAAAGGTAATTTTGCACATTTTGGTTCCTCCACCTACTTTAATGTCATGGTGGAAGGGGTAATAAAGTTGGTAGATGATAAAGCACTATTACCTAGGCAAACCAGCAAAACCTGATCTAAGGGCTAGTTATGCTGAACATCTGAAATTTCTTCAATCAGCAGCCCTCTGCTGTTGGATGTTGATCTCTGATAACATATAAATGTAGCTTTGAGTAACTTCTCTTGAAACAGGGGAATGGAACAAATTTATCGAAGAAGTGAATAATCAATTGTCAAAAGATGTTCTGTAACAGTCCTTTACTATCTCTGACCAGTTCATGTCATAAAGCCAATTTAGAATTGTCATTAATATAGGAACTATTGTAAGAGGTAAATGTGTTCAGACCACTACAGTGATGCAAATAATCATTCAAGCAACGATCAAATGTAATCTCTTATCAATTAAACAAAACACTTTTTCAAAACCGTAAAAGTTGAAGTAGCAATTGTTCTTCCTAAGCAGTAGAATACACTGGCCACACTGGCAAGCTGGTTGTGCAGAATGCAGAAATGCCACAACAGGACACTTTGGTAACAGAAACACTGTTTGACGCTTTGGAACAGAAATTGAAGAGTTCAACTGTTCTAAAAAGCATCATCTTAGCACCTTCCACAGGCAGTTACAAGATAATCCAGTTCAACAAAATTAAGTTGATGTAGCACTGTGAAAATTCTCAGCCAATTCACTCAATAAAAGGCAAAACCTATAGCAAAACTAAATACCCAGAGACTTGCTCTTTGTACCTATGTAAGCACATAAGCTTTTTCTAAAACTGGTCAGCAATCTCCCTGATCAACACCTTATTTTACTTGTACTCCTTGACAGGTCCAAACTGAGATGCTAGACTAAGCATCATCTGCTCTTTTCAACTTTCCTCCCTGGGGCACCAAAAGAAGTGAATTTGAAATGCTGGAATACCTATTTCTTTGTAATATACTACCAGGCAATAATTTCGTCACCAGGGAGTGCAAGCCTATAGCACTGTCTTGTAACCAAGGGGCAGGACCCAACATTTTACCTTATTAAACCTCACTCAATTGGCCTCAGCCCATGGATCCAGCCTGTCCAGATCCCTCTGCAGAGCCCTCCTGCCCTCCAGGAGATCAACACTCCCACTGAGCTTGGTGTCATTTGCAAACTGACTGAGGGTGCCCTTGTCCAGACCACAGATAAAGATGTTAAACAGGAGCAGCCCCAACACTGAGTCCTGGGGGACCCCACTAGTGACCAGCTGGATGTAACTCCATTCACCACCTCTCCCTGGGCCTGGCTATCCAGTGTTTTACCCAGCAAACAGTGCACCTGTCCAAGCCATGAGCAGGCACGTTCTCCAGGACAATGTTGTGGGAAAACAGTGTTGAAGGCTCTATGGAAGTCCAGGTAAAAAATAACTGCAGCCTTTCCCTCATCAACTTAGTGGGTCACCCTGTCATAGAAGGAGGTGAGCTTGGTCATCAAGCAGGACCTGCCTTTCCTAAACTTATCCTGGCTGGGCCTGACCCCTGGTTGCCCTGCACATGCTGTGTGATGCAACTCAGAATGAGCTGCTCCTTGACCTTCCCGGGCACTGAGCTCAGCCTTACAGGTCTGGATCCTCCTTCCAAACCTTCTTGTGCATGGGCATCACATTTGCTCACCCCCAGCCAACTGGGACCTCCCCAGTGAGCCAGGACTGCTGGCAAATGGTTGAAAGTGGCTCAGTGAGCACCTCCCCAGCTCCCTTGGTAGCCTCCAGCGGATTCCATCAATCCCTATTGACTTGTGTGGGGCAGCAGGTTCCATTTGCTTTTGAATTATGAGGGCAGCATTTTGCTCCCTGCTTCTGTCTACCAGCTCAGGGTCTGAGTGCCCAGATAACAACTGGTCTTACTATTAGTGCCTTTGTTGCCTCATTCTTTGTCACTATGTTTCCCCCACATGCAGTAAGGGATGGAGATTCTCTATAGCCCTCCTTTTGTTGATGATTTATTTTAAAAAAGTATTTTTATTGTCTTTTAGGTTCTAGTTGGGCTTTGGTCCTTCTAATTTTCTCCCTGCAAAACACCTCAACATCTTTCACTCCTCCTGAGTTGCCTGCTCCTTCTTCCCAAGTCATAAACTCTCTTTTTTGTCTGAATTCCAGCCAAAGTTCTCTGTCCAGCCAGGATGATCTTATTCCTCAACTACTTGTTTTTTAGCACATGGGGACAGCCTGCTCCAGAGCCTTCAGGATTTCCCTCTTGAACAGTGTCCAGCCTTCCTGGACTCCTTTGCCCTTCAGGACTGCATTGCAATGGACTCTATCAAACAGTGTCTTGAACAACCCAAAGTTTGACCTCTGGAAGTCCAAGGCAGCAGTTCTGCTGACCCCCTTCCTTACTCCACCAAAAAAAAAGGAAACTTAACTAAAAGTAGGATAACTCTCTTAACCACTAACATATATAAGGAATTTCACTTCCTCACACATGTTAATGATATAGCTTTAAATTAACAATAAATGACATACCTTTAAAAAAATCATGTAACTTATCCAAGATTTTAGTATACATCTGGTTAGTTATTTCCTCACTCCTTAACTTAGTCTAGATTATTTTATTAGTGCAAAACAACTTTAAACCTTCTGATATGTACTCCTTCCTACAAGACACACAAATAACTTTTGTCAAGTATAATTGCTTAAGACTGACACCAAAAAATACGTGGACACCAAGCTGGGCACTTCCTACTTCTTCCAGGCCAGCACAATACGAAGAGGGAAAAACCAAGAACTTAGAACAAGGTTTTGTAACACATTAAACTTAAAAGAAATTGTATGAGTATATGTTAATTAGACACTTAATTCTGTCCTATGCTTCATAAAATTGAGAAATTCACCAAGACTGAAATATTCATTGGCTTTGTTCAGTAAAAATTAAAATAATACAAGCCTCTCAAGCATTCATTTTACAAAAAATCTAATTTTTGTTCTCCTTACTTCACTGTAAGGATCATAGGCATCTACCACACAGATATTCTGAACATCTTAAATGCATTATCTGTGCTACACTTAATCTAATGCATTTCTACAAGTATTACATTTGTGCACCTGTAGAAGCTACGCAGTCTTGAAAATTAAATTATGAATAAAGACAAATGACAAATAAGAAAATTTTTAAGAGTTAAAAAGCAACAAAAAATTTCATTACTAATAGAAACAGTTAAACATATTTCTGCTGCATGACTTAAAACTTTTCTCCATTAACAATCCTAAAACTGTTGGTTTTAGAAATAATCTCACCTGCAAAAAAACTCCCACAAGTCTAGATTTTGTATTCTCTTAATTCTTTTAATTCGGTGGCTATCCATTGTTTTTCCAAAGAGACTAGAAACTTCATTATATTCATTTGTTTTCTTTTGCAATGGAATAAGCTGGAAAAAAAGAGGTTAGTGCGATTTCAATTCAATGCATTATTTCATTGTCACATGTTTCTGACCAAGTTGCATAACAACTCTTACCTGGTATGGCTCCTCAGTATTTACATTCTCCCAGTGTGAAGGCATAGGGATAGCCTCATTTTCACAGATGAAACTTCAAACAAAAAAGGTAAAAGCACATCACTTCAAAGACATGAGGCATTTCCTTCCTGTCAAATTCCTGCTCCAAACAACACAGTATGCAAAAAAAGCAAACCCCCATGAAGTTTATACAGAGCTACTAAAAAAGAGTGGTTTAAGCACATGCACTACATACACAGAAGCTCTTAAGCCTTAAAACTGAGACTAAAAGAAGGAATCTCCTGAAAGTAAAGAATGTCTTCACATGGGAATAAGAGTACTGAATGCAATTACTCAAAAAACAAAGTAAATTGCCATATCATTGTATGCACTATTTAGCAAATATCTACTGAAAAAACGTTGACACTTCAAAAACACAGGTCTTCTTGAAAGTCAGTGCAAACAGATTGCTACTACATTTCTTACGGCAAATGACAAATTTCTTTTTGAATGTATAACCACACTACAATTCAGAACTAAATCTTTTCTCAGAAACTATTTGGGGAAAAAAACCCCACATATCCCTTGTACTCAATTTCACCTGTGGTAGTAACACTGCATAGCTCAGTTTATTGTTTAGTGAGTTCCAGATTTACATCAGCTCAGCTTTAAATCTAAAGACTGATCAAACGGTAAGAAACTGACAATCTAAAGCAATTAGACTCATAAAAGAATTGTTACAACAACATTTTTTAAGTAATTTTAGAGTAAATGAGTAAAATATAAGCACAACATACAGCTCAATCTTTTTTTGCTGTTACAGTAACATTTCTAAATAATTTATGGAGTCAATGGATTCCATTTTTTGGTGCTCCTTCCCTGCAGCAATTCTGATTCAACAGGTATTCAGAGCAAGTAACTCCAAAAGCAAACAAATACAGACAATAAAGATAAAACAGTTTTGTTTCATTTTACTTAGAAGAATCAGGAATAAAAGAAATATAAGGAGTCTTCCTCTTATTTCCTTACCTGAATGAATTGATTGCAAAGGGAGCTCGCTTTATTGGACGTTGTTTAAGGGTAGTTAGGTTGATTTGTTTCATCACTGAGCATAAAAGAAGAATTACGATGAAATTTTTGGGAACTCATCTACAGTATATGAAACATTTAAGTGTCATTTTTAAAAGAATGTTACTACACCTGAAGTTACTTGACAGGAATCAGCAAGTCACAAATCAGCATCTTCAGTAAATGTTTCTAAATGCATTGTCATTTACATGAGTTGGCAAAATGTCCAAATATTACCCACACAAAACATTTATTTTTAAAATATCCATCTAACATTCAGCCCCACTAAATCACAGGCAAAACTTCCACTGACTTGAATGCGATGACAAAGAATACACTATCCTTAGTGTAAGACATCATGACCTAAAGAGAGTAACATAAAAATTGTTCTTTAACATTTCCTTATAGTGCTTTTATTCTGGATGCAAAACATAGTTTTTTATAAAAAGACATTTCAACCCAAGTAAGCATAAAACTCCTTGTATTGTTAGATACCACTTTACTGCCACTATATTGCTGTTTTACTCAGTCCCCACTTTCTGTATTTGAAAGATTTGAAATTTGAATACATACATTGGAATATGTATTTATTTCCTTAATTTCCTATATTTAAGCATACAGCTGTTTTGTAATTTAATCAGAAAATAAACCATCTATGGATATAAAACTTAAAAAACAAAGTTACTAGAATACACCTTTTACCAAAGAACAGATTACATTTATTATTAGTTACATACATTAGAAACCTGTAATACTGTGTAATTTACAGAAACAGCATAAGCAAGATCTTTATAATGTACTATAAATCCTTTTGCCTATCTCCCTGTTATTCTGAGAACAGCACTGGCTTCAACTACCAGCTGAATTATTAAATCACTTTGATGCCAGTATTTTGCAGGAAGCCTCCTTCATAGCAATGTTTCTTATACAAACTGAATGGAAGAGGTTTTCCAAGCTTACAGGCAGTTGCACATTAAAGAAAAAAGGTTCAACCTTCCCAGTTCATGAGATGTATCCTACATGCCACCTGCAGTGGAAGCAAGCAGTAGGAACACAATGGAGTGCTATTAAAGAAAACATGCTACTTCATTAATAAACTACACAAAAAATGTAACAGGGCAGCTGTTTCTAAAAACTCCTAGGTACTTTCCAGTAAAGAAGACATTCTTAATCATGTTTTTGCACCAGATATGAGGACAATAACCTGATGAATGAACAAATGTGCTGGTGTATCTGAGACCTTCTATTGTTTAAATTTACTCTTGGAAAGACACATACCTGAGAAGTCCAGTGTGTAGTTAAACTTTGCAGTGGTAAAAGACAGAGATCCATGAGGGTTTGTTCGGAAACTTCTTTCAATGTCTTCACTGCTAATAGAGCAGTGACTGTTCGAGTCGGTCTTCAAAATAAAAGAGAAAGCACACTAAGACTCATTAAACTCAGCCATAGGTAATTTGATGTGTGGAATCCATCAGAGCCAATATAAGTTTATAGGCATTTACCTGAAACATATGCCATTTACCACACTCAGCCAAATAAAACCAGCCCCACTGGGTATCGGAGGTATCCATGTCTTCAACTGAACTTTCCATCTTTGCAAACACATCTTCTGATGGTCCTTGAAGCATTTCCTGAAACATTCACACACATACACACAAAAAAAGTTCAGAGACATTTATTAAAAAAAGCAAAACAAAGTGCATTTGCAATAACTACAAAAAAAAAAAAAATCCTATTAGGCTGAGGACACATCTGTTCTTTCTTTTCCACAGAAAAATTCTCAATTTGCTACTTATCCAGTATTATCCTTTAACTTAGTCAAATACTTTCAAAATTCTTTTAATTGTCTGTAAAGTGTAGCAGTAAAGGCAAGAGCTATAGGCTTTATGTGATGAAAGAGAGGTGCCAAATTTCATATTGATGGTTATAGGATCAAGACCACTCAGAAATATACAACAGGCTCTTCATTCATATTCCTCAAGGATGAGGTGTTGGGGTTACATCAACAGCTTGATGGAAACATCTGCTAGGTACTCACCAGCAGTGAACAAATCAGACTGGAAATCAAAAGTTGTAAGAAAAAAAATTAAAACTAAGACAAAGAATACAATTATTTAACTGTGCAAGACCACAGTAGATTATTCCCTCACACTGAATGAAGAAGAATTTTTCCCCTAATGCATCCACTTACAAATGATACAGTAAAATTCCTGGTACTCTGTACTTGTATTTACAGAGAAGTTTCACATCAAAAGCAAAAGTGGCTCCCACACAAGCAATGACTACCACAGTTGGGGTTCTGAAGGATAGAAGAAAAAGAACTGGGGAAAGGATATAGCAGAGGTCTACAAAATCATGACAAAACCAAATAGGGAATAAAGAATCACATTTTCTTCGGACACACAGAGGAGACACCTATCAAAGGTTGCACATGTCAAGTTCAAAGCAAGTGAAAGAAAAACTTCATGAACCAGATGCCAACCTATGGAATTTCTTTTCATGGTGTGGTATGGATGTTGCAAATTCATGGAAGTTCAAAGGGCAGCTAGACAAGTTTAAGCCTACCAAGAGCTATGCCAGAATACCTTTGGAACAGTCCCTACCAGAATTCAGCTCATTCTTTGTTTGTCAAGAAAATTCTGAAAACTCTCAAAGTGCTCACTCTATTTGCATATATTTCCTAATGTGTCAACTTTCTGCAGCCATCTCCCCAAGCAAAAATTCTAAGTAAGTTTCAGGGAATCTTTCAGAGAAAAAACCTGCCCCACTCCCAGAAAAAGTCAGTAATTCATCTACTGTAACTGTTTAAGCAAAACACTTTGGCACTCTTCCAAAATATGTCCTCAGGTTCACTTTTTCCTCCAAGAAGTGAAACAACACCCCCCCAGAACAAGTCAAACAATGTGCAGTTAGTATCCTGGATGCTTCAGTTGTTTCCTGGTCACTTCAAACCAGAAAAAATAGAGACCTGAAGAAGACAAATACTGGAGAGAAAAAGTATGCATCCCCGTTCTGGCCAGTGCCACTGGGGCAGCAGCAGTTCAGAGCAGGAGGCACTTCTAGCACTGCCTTTTGCCCCCCATTTTTTCCAAGCTAGTCATATTTCTGCAGTTGTTTGAAAAAAAAAATATCTGAGAAACCCCTTTGTGATAATAGCCAGAGGCTGTACTCTAATCATCAAAAGCTCCAAAGGGTTACAAAAATCTAGAGGCTTAGAGACCAGAGGAATTTTATGCAGACCTCCAAAAGATCACCAAATTGCAGAATCTGAGGGCAAACCTACTTCAGTGAAAATGGAAGCCTACCCAAGGCTACATGTATGGATTGCTGCCTCAAGTTCAAGCAGCACTACACAAAAGGTTCATCACCTGCATAGAAAAAGTATTTTGAAAGAGATAAGATCCTCTGCTTCAGAGGACATCTGTCAACATCTCTTCTATTACTCACAGCAACACAACCACAGAGGCTACATTCACTTGGTGTTAAAAACACAGCTGGCCAACATCTTTTGATAAAAATGTCACCTTCAATTTGATTCTTCCTCTTGGATAACTATTTGACTATGTTCTATCCTACTGAGAGCAGGCAGAGGTAGTCTGCACATCTTAAAAGCTGAGGAAAGCAATTCAGGCTTTTTTTCAAAATTTTTGGTAATATTTTGTTTTCTCATGTTCCCCTTAAAATGGTCAGCTCAGGCCCTTCCAGCGTTAGTTCAGGGTCTTGACCCTGAAAAATCAAATCAATTATGCCTTTTGAACAAGAGGACATGCCTTCACAAGCAGAGAAGGCATGATTATCTGTGCCTGTCAACACACTTAGAGTCCTCCAGGGCCATCTCAACCTCCAGAATAAACGATTTACTAAGGAGATAGTTGTTCCCAAGGATTTCAAAAATCTTACATTCAATCCACATATATCCTCGTCACAAAGTCTAGGGTGAGCAAGTAGATTCCAGGATACTTTAGAAGTACAGAGGAAAGATCAGAAGGCATGAATATGTAAAGCCATAAAAACAAGAGAACTGTTCTCAAAGGTGACACAAATCCAAAATGTTTGAAGGAACTACTGATTAATTCAAAATCAAATGCACACTATTTATAAGCATCAGGTAGCCTTTTGAGAAGGGTCTCAACTCCCATCATTAGCACTGTTCCTACTGGTCCAGGAGCTACCAGAACAGCTCAAATGAAACAATTTTCTTAGGAAAAACGTCCTCCTGAACAAGATCAGCACTTGTGCGCTGTGACTGAATGGCTTTACTACTTCTGGCAATGCACTTCCTCTTTTTTTCCAGAAGTACTTGATGTTCAACTCATCCACACGCTTTAGTGTGAAGACTCACAGAATGCTTTGGGTTAGAAGAGAACTTTAAGACCATCTGGTTTCAATCCCCCTGCCATGGGCAGGGACACCTTCCACTGGACACAGGTTGCTCCAAATCCCATCCAACCTGGCCTTGAACACTCCCAGGGATGGGGCATCCACAGCTTCTCTGAGCAACCTGTGCTAGGGTCTCAGCACCCGGATGATAACAAACAGCGACATCCCAATGGACTACTCTGTCCGGATTCCTGTGCTGCCTCCTTCACTTGGCACATCGTGCTTTATTGCCAAAGGCTCTTCTACCTACCAACATCGAGTTGGTACAGTACGCTGCTGGGAACACAGGCAGTGCTAGGGGAATTCCTGGCTCTTCCTCAGAGAGCACGACAGCTGATCAGGAGACTTGCCTGAGGAGAGCCCGCAGGGCTTGGGAGGGGAGGCGAGGAGAAGGACCAGCATTAGCACCAGTACGGGACACACGGTGGAACGACAATGCCCTTCCCACCTGCGCCCCCACGCACCCGCTCCGTGCTGCCGGGGACCACCGTCGCAATCACACCAGTCACCGCACCCTCCATAGCTGGATCCATTGGCGCTCAAGGGCACGGCCTGGCGACCGAGTCGAGCACAGGACCACTACCCCTCCATCGGGCGCGCAGGCCGCTCCCACACGCGCGGTGGCCGCCGCCCTCCCCCCCGTGCCCGAGCCGGCAGCGCGCTGCGCTGCGCGGCGGGGCGGGGCGGGG
>WAAE01004289.1:0-72506 GCA_013400495.1 Nicator chloris | reverse complement strand
GGGGGCGGGCAGGCCCCATTGGCCGGCGGGGGGGCGGGGCGGGGCTGGGGGGGAGCCGCCGCTGCCTTGAGGCGCAGAGGGGACGGGGAGCGCCCGGGGCTAGGGGCCGGAGCTGCTGTCCTACCTGTACGGCAGTGTCAGCGCTGATACCGGCACCGGCACCGGCACCGTCCCAACCCCAGCACCACTTCCAGCACCAGTTGCAGTGCCGAAAACAGTCCAAACTCCTGTTAATACCAGCACGAAGCCTAGTTACAGAATCAATATCACTGCCTGTGCCAGTACCAGCACCAGCAGCAGTTCCAATCCAAGCACCAGTCCGTGTACCAGCACCAGTCCCAGTTCCAAAACCAGTCCAAATACCAGGCCCAGTGCCAGCATCAATACCAGTTCAGTGCTGTCCCAGTACCTTTACTGGGCCCAGTCTCAGTCCCAGCATCAGTCCCAATTCCAAAATCTATCCAAGTACCCGTACCAGTACTAAAACCAGTACCAAGCCCAGTTGCAGTCCCAGTCCAAGCACCAGTACCAGTACTAGTACCGGTACCAATCCCAGTTCCAGTCCTGGTACCAATAGTTGTTCAGGTACCTGTCCCTGTAGCTGTAGAAGTACCAGGCCCAGTTCCAGGCCCAGTTGCAGTCCCCGGATCAGTGCCAGCCACAGTTCCAGTGCCAGTACCAGTAACAGTAACAGTCCCAGTCCTAGTTCCAGTACCAGTACCGGTACCAGTCCCTTGTGGTACCAGAGCCGTGACACCATGCTGGTGCCAGGCATGGCAGCAGATGTAACCATCACACCGGCATGGCGTAGGTCACACGGAGCAAAGAGGGCAGCAGCAGGAGGCTGCTGCAGGCACTCAGGGCCCGTGAGCAGCTTTATGCCACAATGAGGTCTGGAAGCAGGCGCAGCAGCTCTAGGACCGGTTAGTAAGAGAAGCCACAGTGCTAAGTGTAGATCACCCCAGCCCTTTGGTGCCCTTTTCCAGCCCTTTGGCCTAGGAGGGGAGCTGCTGGGTGGGGAGGCTGGCAGTGACACCAGCTACAGCACTCTGCAGTCAGCCAGTGGCCTGGTAACTTCCAAAACACAGGCAGTCCTCATACATGTGTGCAGTCATTGCAGCACATCCTGCAGTGAAGGATTTTCATTGAGCAGCCTGCCAAGAACAACACAGGTGGAGTGAAAATGATTAATTTCTCCAATTCTGAGGGAGTGTTAAACAGGATGTTTATCCACATTCTGGCTGTGCTGACCTTGCCTCTGAATAGAGAGGTTAGAAAAGGTTATTTATTTGAGCTAAAAAGTCAAGCAGCCCATAGTGAATAGGTATTTCACCGGCATGAATATAATTCTTCTGGAATAAAGGAGCTTTCTGGAAGTAGAGCCATCTTTTTTCAAGTATGTTAGTTGTACTGACATTGTTGGAAAGCACATCAAGTTTGTTGGGACATATCCTGCCTTGCTTTATGGATCTATACAGAGGCTAGAAGCAAGGAAGGATTCTGTTACTGCCTTAGCTGCTGAATGTTGAACATATTTTTTTGGGATTGAAAAGATGCTGACAATGCTTTAAGTCTAATGTGGTCCTCTTTGAGTCATCTGTTTCTATTGCCATTGCTGTCTGTTGTGTATTTTTTAAATAAGGGTCAGGCTTTTCACAGAATTTGTGTATTTGAAGTTACAGTAGCACAATGCACAGCTTTCTAGCAGCCAAGTTTTAAAGAGGTTTCTGCTGCTATGCCTTGAAGTGTGGTATAGAGTTGAGATTTTTGTTGTGTTTCTTCCCTCTCTGTATGTTTAGACTGGTAATTAATAACGGAGCATGAACCTCTCTGGCAATAATATCTTCATTGCAGGGAAAACATAGCCTGTGATAAAACATAGCTTCCTTCTTCTTAGGAAGCTACATGCTAATACCAGACTCCTATGGCAACAAAGCAAAACAACTCTCAAATCCAAAGATTTCTGTGGATTTGTAATGTATTGTGTGCAGACTAACAGCCTGTCTGAAAAGGACATAATTGCATTAATTCATCCTTATCAGCCTCTACTTCAAGCCGCAAAAAGGCAGAAACTGGGGAGGTTTGGCCACATGACTTGAGTTACAAACCCATTCTCACAAGGAATGGTCACATGGAAGTGAAAGAGAGAACTCCCTGGTACTGCCTGGTACATAAATTGTAGGATCATGGAATAATTTAGGTTTGAAAGGACTGATTAAGATCTTTAATCCAGTCTCCTTACCAAAGCAGGCCTTATTTAAAATCTAGATTAGGTTGCTCAATTCCTCATTCAAACTTTTTTTTTTTCTTTCCAGGCTTGTCTGCTGAACTGTTTTCAAGGGCAAGAAGCTTTTATCCTTCTGTCCATTCCACAATTTCTTGTGTTGCAAGTTTTGCACATTGACTCTCCTTTCAGTGTAACCCTGTGAGATGAGCTCCCTCAGTCTTCCTGGCAGTGCCTTTCCCTGGGTAGAAAAATAATGGGCACAGTGTCTCCAAGCTGGTAAAAGCTACCTGAAGCAGAGGGAAATTACAGTCAATTACCCTAGGATACTGCTACTTTAATTGTACCAGACAGGATTAAAAGAGGATTCAAGTTGCAATGCACCTTGGTTGACTTTGAGGAGGGCCAGAAAGGTGTTCAGAGGGCTGGAGCACCCCTTTTCCATAGACAAACTGAGAGAACCGGGCCTGTTAGTCTGCAGAAGAGGTGGTTCCAGGAAGACCTCACTGTGACCTTCTATCCTTGGAAGTGTTCAAGGAAAGGTTGGGCGAGGCTCTGAGCAATGTGGTGCAATAGAATGTGTCCCTGCCCATGGCGGGGGAGTTGGAACTAGATGATCCTTAGGGTCTCTTCCAGCCCAAACTATTCTACAGTTATATGATCTAGCACAACCTGCTGCTTAAATCAGGGTCGACTATGAGATCAGGTCATTTTTTCAGGACTGTATCCAGTCAGGTCTTGAAACCTACAAGGATACAGACTGCACTACCTCTCTAGCCAACCTCTTCCAGTGCTTGATCCTTGACTCTCATCAGCGTGAAAAATTTTTTCCTATATCGTCTCATTACAGATTAAGCCTTCTGCCTCTTCTGTACTACTGTGAGGAGCCTGGCCTGGTCTTCTTAAACCTCTGCAGAAGGAACCTTCTGTTGGAAGATTGCTGCAAGTTGCTCCCACCCAAACCTTCTCCAGGCTAACCAAGTCCAGGTCCATCAGTTTCTCCTCACAGGACAAGTGCTCCGGCCTCCTGACTGTCTTGGGGCTCCTCTGCTGAAATTGTTCCAGTTGATAAATTTTATCAGATTTTGTGTATTGATGAGCCTCAAACTGGATGCAATATTTCAGATGGGGTTAAAAAATCCCAGTATTCCTTTCTTTTGATATCCTGAATAGGGTCCTGCTATTTTATAGCCAAGGGTGCAGTTGTCCCCCGCTGCCTCCAGGGCACACTGTGGGATCACATCCAGCTTTCCATCTACCAGGACCACGTTGCTTTTTCAGAATAGCTGCTCACCATTTCCTAACCCATATTGTTGCCAGGGATTATCTCTTCCCAGGTGCAGGATTTTGCCTTTGTCCATTTTCAGTTTCCTATGGTGCCTCTGAGCCCACTCCTCTAGCTTGTCTGTGTCCCTCTGAAGAGCTGCTTTCTGCCCTTGTGTGTATCAACTAAGAAAAGACAAGGAACATAAACTGCCATTATACATTTTCCAAGAGGGGAAAGTGGGCGATTCTTTGGTATTTGCCATTTCATAGTAGATTAATTTTTAATAATCAGTGTAATGTTACATATATGTAACTGAATGATAATGTAAATGATAATGACACATAATTTTGCCAGCATTAACGGAAAGTAAGCAGAAACCAAACAGAACAATCGAAGAAGGAATAAAATATAAACACTCCATGCCCCCCAAGACCTCCCCATAACAGTACAATGACTGTGACATGAAAAGAAAATACGGACAGTGTTTTGCAACTTTTCAGAAAACTTCAAGATTTTTGATGGGCATGTGTATTGCAGCATAGAGGAATTTGTAGAATGCATGTGATGCCTGAGGTATCCACAAACTTGTATACTCAAAAATACAGTTGCCCAGAGGCAAGAGAAGAGGATTGAGGAAATAGTCTGCTTTTTACAGAGCATCACATCTGGAGGCCATGGCTGTCTACCTCAAATATGGCATTGGTCTTGAGATGTGGAGGAAACTGTAGAAAAATATTATTTTACATTATTTCATTGGAAGTCTACATCCTCTTGATTTGTTGTTCAAGGAGCTGTTAGATGTGTCAGGTGATTTTTCTTAACCTGAATCTCTGGCATCCTTCTGTTTTCTAGAAGACCTTTTCTAGCACTGTTCCTGCTGTGCTTTCCCCAGCTATGCCTATTCTGCAGTCCGTGAGAGATGGAAAAGGTCTGGAAACATCTCAGTTCTTTGATGCCTTTTTCTTTTTTTCTTTTGGTGATACTGACTGAAAGCCATTGTCCCAAGCAGTACATGTTCTACCCCTTATTAATGGAGAATAAAATCCACACCCAAGAGACTTCCTCATCTCCTTTCACTTCTCTTTCACATTCCTAGATGTTCTTTTTTCCTCTGGTTGTCTCACTCTCGTATCCAATACTTCACTGTTACTCAGTTACTTAAAACTGCCAGTTGCCTTTCTATCTCCTTTTATGGGTAGACTGAGTTCCACCATCCCTGGACTGTTTGTTTGGGGTTTGGAGTTGTTGTTGTTGTTGTTGGTTTTTTGGAGATTTTTTCTGCAGGGAGGAGGAGTCCAGGAAGTTTCCAGATCTTCATCTGACATTAAGAGAATTGAAATACAAATAGATGCACTAGTAGCAGCTGCAGAAAGCAGACAGCTTTTAGTTGGTTTGTTTCTCTCTGGAGATGAACATAGAAGACCCACGAGGAAGAACACTTTATTACCTGCACTAATTTTTGACTCCTACCTTTTCCAGGCTGGCACAACATTGCTAACTGCAGCATTGCATAATGACTGTTTACCTGAGTCAAACAGTCAGAGAATGAGATAACCTCAAAACCAGTGAGTCTGCCAGCACCAGCACAATTTCTCAGGTATGACAGCTGAACAGCTGCATGGGGCTGGTTCTCACTGACCCTGAAGTGCTGCTCCCTCTGTGTTGTTCTAATGACTGAACTTCACTCATCACCCTACTTCCCTTATGTCCTGGTTTAAGAGACAGGTGTCTGCCCAGGAAGGCAGGAAGCTTCCTGGAACAGAAAATATGACCCCCTTCCCTCCAAATTATTAAATATTTTAAATAACAGGGCTTTCAGGCAGAGAGAAGGGAAAAGGAATAACAGTTCTTTACTAGAATATATATAACAAGGCAAACTAGGTCTTTTGTCTCATAAGTATCATACATTCATCATCTCCGGAGCAACAAATGGGGAGAAAATTATGAGAGAGAGAGAAGAAAGACAGGAAGGAAGGAAGGAAGGAAGGACGGAAGGAAGGAAGGAAGGAAGGACGGAAGGAAGGAAGGAAGGAAGGACGGAAGGAAGGAAGGAAGGAAGGACGGAAGGAAGGAAGGAAGGAAGGACGGAAGGAAGGAAGGAAGGAAGGACGGAAGGAAGGAAGGAAGGAAGGACGGAAGGAAGGAAGGAAGGAAGGACGGAAGGAAGGAAGGAAGGAAGCCTAACCCCTAACGCCTTCCTATGTGGAGTATGCATAGTGTTTGTTTCTATGTACATACCTGCAATGGACTCTGTCAGCCTGAGATTTGAATATGCACATTAGCTCTCTATAAAGAGAAAAAAGGTATATATAGCCTGATGCATTCCTCTCCCGCCATTCATTGCAACCTACGAAAGGATGCAGGGATTAATTGCAACCTTGTTCAGTGACTGGATATGGCTTCCCTGTCCACCTCACCTCTTATTGGATAACACTTATGTAGGGAATGGCTTGTCCATCTTTGCTGCCTGTGCTGGGCTGGACTATCTTTGAGGAGAGAGGAGCATTTGCAAAGTACTTTTGAGCCCAGTTACATTAGGCAGCACAAGCAAATATCCATAGTTTCTTCTGTGTCTGGGGAATGTGGTGGGCAAGATTGGGATGATCAGTGACAATGCCACACTGCAAACTGTGGGGTTGGGAGACTGTGTTTTTCTGGGAATTCTGGAGAGGATAGGCAAGAAGAAGCAAAATTACATTCCACGTCTCTCTGGATCCTCATGATGTCTCCATCCACCAACACTCAAGTGATGTTTAAGACTGTACTGGGGTCTGGCTGGGATAGAGTTAATTTTCTTTGTAGCAAACTGTATGGTGCTGCATTTGGGATTTGTGACTAAAGCAAGCCCTGGTAACATACCTGCATTCTGGCTATTGCTGAGCACTGCTTGCACAGCATCAAGGCTTTCTCTTACTCCCACTCAGCCCCCCTCAGGGGTATTTGGGAATTTGGAAGGGACACAAGCAGGACAGCTGACCTAAACTGACCCATATGATACTGTATGCTCTACAATATCATACACAGTAACAGAAACTGAGGAGAAACAGATTTTGGGAAGGCAGCCATTGCTCGGAGACTCAGAACATCAGTCTGCTTTTGCATCGCTGTTTTTTTAGCCCTTCCTCTTTCCTTCAGTTAATAAACTATATTTACCTCAGCCTGTGAGTTTTCTCACTTTTCCTCTCCCCATCCTGCTGTGGTTTTCAGGAGGGAGTGAGTGAGATATTGTGTGGTGCTTAGCTGTGGGTGAGGGTCAACCTGCCACCAAGTGAGAAAACAAAATCTCCAGAGTCTCTCTGGTGTACATCCAGTCAGGCTTCCACACAGCTACAACACATTCCCACAGCCAAATGTGCACGCACACGCATCTGAGGTGTAATCCATGCACTCACCGCCCCACTGTTCACCTCAGGATGCTGTGAACTGCCAAGGGATGCACCACAACCGGCTGCATCTGCACCACGCCTGAGCCAGTGCTGGGACACTGCTTGGAGATTCCTTCACAGGGTACAGAGGCACCCATCTACTGACCTTGCTTATACCTCACATGACCTCTTGATTGCAGAGAGGTTGGACTTGGGGCAGAATGCACCAGTGTCTGGACTGTGGCCTGCTCCTCTATGCGTGTACCAGTGTTACTGTCAAGGGAGACCTTAGGCAAACCAAGAGTGGCCACAGGGCATTGGAGCCCAGGTGCTGTTCTCCTTGGTCCTGCCAGTGGAAAGGCAAGGCTTGGGCAGGAGAGCCCCCAGTCCATGGGTTAAGACCTGACTGCACAGCCAGTGCTGCCAACAGTTTTCGCTTTTATGGCAATGGATCCCTGCTTTGAGGAACAAGGATGAGAGCATGTTTTCCAATGGGCTTTCCAGCCTAACTGGGATAGCTTGCCCTACAGATACTCTGCATGCAGTGGGGTTCTTCTAGTGTCTGTCCTCCTTTTGTGGCCCTCCAGTGGTACTGTGCACCCTCTTTGGACTCTTTTTAACATCTGCTTCTTTCTTGGTCTCTGTGAAGATACTCTCTGCTCTCTCAAGGTTCTTTCAGTCTTTCTGCAGTATTTTGTCACCTCTACAAGGCTACTGTATGATCTCAGGGTCTCTTTCTTGCCTACCTTTTTCCACCTTTCTGAGGCTAATCTTCATTATCCTTCACATTTGCAGACTTTATGCTACTTTCTTCCCTGACGTTCTTTCAGGCTTTCTTCTAATCTCTCGGTATCTGCAAGGCCACTCTGTTCTCTGGGACTCTCCCAACCTCTCCATATCTTCCCTAACCTCTCCAAAGCTGCTTTGGCCTTCTTTCAGTTTCTTCCTTCTTCTCACTGAGGGGACTTTGGAGCACTTTCAGTCTTTCTGCCTGTTTCATGTCCCACTCACCCTTCAGCCTCTTTTTCTGAAGTTTGACTGGATTTTCTGGGGCTGTTTTAGTTTTCCTCTAAGGTTCATGGCATCTCAGCAGCTTCTCTTCTTTCTCCTGGGACTTTTTCAGCCTGCGTGCTTGTTTCTTCCCTTCTCCAAGGCTATTTTCTGTTGATCTTTTAGCCTCTCTCCTCTCTTAGCAGCTGCAGGCATACCCTTCCAGAGCACTTTCAGAATCTCTGGTACTTTCTTGTTATTGTCCGAGTCTCTTTTGTGTTCATCATGGTTCTTTCAGGCTTTCTACTAGTTCTTTGCCTCTTTGAGGCTACTTTGGGTTCTCTGAGTCTTTTACAGAGTTTTGGCTCATTTTCCCTTCTTTGATGCTACTCTTTGGGGCACTATCAATCTTTCTCCCCCCCCCCGCCCCCCCCCTTTTTTTTTTAATCTTCTCTTGAGGCCACCCTTGGTACTACTGAGTAGTCTGAAGCTCCTTTAATAGCTCTGATACTTTCTTGTTATCTCTGAGCCTCTTCTGTATTCTCTGGGGGGGTCCTTTGCCTTAGCTCTTTCTTTCTTGGCCTCTGACACTGCTGCATTTCATTTTCTTGAGCACTTACAGGCTTTCTTCCCTTCCCTGAGGCTAGTTTATGCACTTGGAATCTCTTTTGGACTCTGCTTTGTTCACTTCTTCTTGGCTCCTGTTTCATCTGGGGATCTTTGAGCTCATCATCTACTTTCCTGGCATTTGGAGGGCTATTCTGTAATCATTCTCTGTCTGAGTGTTAATCAATGTTCGCATTTTGTCTGAGACTTCTCAGTGTCCTCTGGATGTCTTTCCAGCTTTCTACTGTTTTGTCCTCACTTCAGCTATTCTGTGTTCTCAGGGACCTTTGCAATCTCTTTCCTGTATCAGGCTCTCAGCACCATTTTTCCATTATTTGGGGATTTTTCACAGCTTTTTCTGTTTTAATATTGTTTTGAAGGATGAGAGAGGACTGGGGAAGGTGGGGTGGAGGCAGGGGAGAGGAATCTTTTCACAAATGAAACAGCTTCAAGAGCTCTGGATTTCAACTGCAGTGGAGCTGGAATAGATCTCTGTGAGTCACTTTTTGCAAATTTTTTTTGTCCCTTTTTAGTTTTTGTGGTGGAGTTAGGAGACAAATGAGCTGAAAGAGGCACCTTTTAAAAAATCCTTTATTTTTATATCATCCTAGTAAAAATCTTTTATATAAAGGCGAAAGTAGGTATTGCATAGAAGAAACACTGGTGCAAACATCACCCGGTGGGAATGGCATGTTGTTTCTTAGTGTCTACTCTCTACTGCACAACAGATGGCTAGCCCAGAGGCAAACATCTCCAGGCTTCCCCATGCCAGCTACAGGATGAAGCTGCTCAATTTATGGAAAGAAGTTACATCAGAATTATGTGTGGCCTATTCCATGCTGCTCCCAAGAACCATCTGCTGGGAAAACATCCTTTCCCTCCTTGCCTTTTCTATGCCTGACCGATATGTCACCCAGGAAAGACCACGAGGATCAGTCTGGCTGCCTTCTGTCCTTGTATCCTCCCTGTGTGTGAGTTTGTATTTCATGCATAGAAATGGAGCAGGTGGACACAGGATAGGAGGGTTGGCCTAACGTAGCCATAGTCCAGGAACTCAAAGCATGCCATATCCAAGGCATCTTCTGTCATCTTGGAGACATTTATGTCATTGTCTTTTAGCATTTCACATGCTACTTAGCTATGGGCACTTTTTTTGAGCACCTTCCACCTGGGCTTCCTGTAACAAACAGCCTTGGTAGGACCAGGAGTGAACAGAATTCCCTGCTAATTCACACTTCATCAGCTTTCAAATAGAGCTTCTTCAGGCAGTTCTCCTGTTTTGTCTGTGCACAAGTTCTGTGGCAGCTTCCAAGCATGAAGGACAGTAAGACAGCAGGTATGCTGCAGTCTGAAGGAACACTCAGAGAAACAGCACTTTCACAGACTTGAACTGTGCTTTCATGAACTAGAGATACAGGGAGGTATGCATTTATACAAATCAATATTTGTGTATATTAAAGATACTTTTACTCAGTATCAGTTTTTATTTAAAAACATGCTAAAAACTTAGAGTTAAATAATCAGAGTGACATTTGGGGAAAACACACAGGCAGCCACCCACCAGCATAAGCAAAAAAAAGTGCATACATACATGAGCCAAAGCTCCCTTTGACCAGCTTACAGGACAATTTATGCCTTCTCTGACAAACTGACTGCTACAACCTCACACTTTCCAGTACTGTTTTTTGCTGCCTGGAAAGTGGTATTACCTTTCTGCTTCTTTGAGGATGTCTGTCATCACCTCCCACATCAGAGAGTCAGCTAGAGACACAAATCACTCCTGCTTTTGACTCCTCTCCTGTAGGTGGCTTCATAGAGATGAATACATGAAGCTCATGTAACTACCTCACTTAATACGGTGCTTAAAATGCCTAAAGTAGTCTTTAAAAAAAGATTTCAGGATCTATGCTTCTAGATCATGAAATGGAATGAAGCATTCTAGAAAAATAAGTTTGGATGGAAGGCAAAGTAGCTGAGTTTGCAACTACACATTTCATCTCTGAGTTACTCATAAACATCTTTTATTTCCTTATTACTTTCACTAATATATTTTACCATTTTTGTACAAAAACTGACTGCAGATTAAAATTTAAGATGCGGCAGGTACCACTGTGCGCCCCAAAAAGACAGAGATGATGCTCCTACTCAGCCCTGCACCTGGCTCTTTTTGAGCACCAGAAAATCTAGAGAAAGCTAAGCACCTCAGCCCAAAGGGAGAATGCAGTGGAGCCATCAGACAAAAACCATCCTGTCTTTTCCTGCAAAAATGGGAACACATCTTAGCAACTTTGGATACAGTCTTACATGTAGCAGCAGATACACTGGGCATCAGAGCCCCTTCTTCAAGGTGGAACAGCCATCTCCAGTGAGGCTCAGATGCTCCTGGTCCCAATTTTTGTTAGAAATGGAAGTAAAACTGGATTCAGTTTCTGTGCTTTCCCTCTGCTTCTTCCCTGACTCCTTAAAAGGCTATCCAAGTGAAATAGCTGAACCCATATGGCCTTGTCTGCTTCAGTGGGAAACCAGAGCCCTGTGAAACTTGGGCATTGTGCTCATATGGGCAAGGGCTGTGCTCTAAGAATAGTAACCTTCTTCTTCACTGCAACACCCAAATTCATCTCGATCTCCCACACATTCACACTCCTTCCTGTCACACTGATTTCATAGGAACTCAAAAAAGTGACACGTAGGTCACACAAAACACTATTGCTGCCAGATGTACAGATGCATGCAGGACTTTTCAGGAAGATAAACGGGGAAATAAAACCTCCCAGATATAAAGTGGCTCAACAGCTATGTCAGCCCACAAGGAAAAGATAGGCTGAATGATACAATGAAAATTACATCTTTTTAGAGCTTGAAGTATGAATATTCAGACTGGACATTAATAGAATCTTGTTTACCAGAGGAGGAGTTTGAGTAGGCATGGCTCTGAAAGGCACAAAATCTCTGTCCTCAACAGTTTCTGAAACTCAGCCCAATGATGTCATAGTGAACCCCATCTCAGGTATGTGTCAATACTTCTTAGAGAGTGACATTGGATGAGGTAACCTTCGAAGGTCGCTTCTGATAGCTGTCCATGCAAAAAGCAGTATTTCTTTCAGAGCTGAGTCAAGCCCTGACTGAAGTTCAATCAGAGCATCCTCCATTGTCTGAGCCTTTCCTTCTTCCTTCACAAAACAGCAAAAACCTGTAACAATGGGTAAGTGGGGGCCCCTTGCAATGAAGAAGCACTCAAAGTAGAGAAATACACGTTCAAGTTTTCTAACAGGAATGTCGGTAAAAATATGCATTGAGTAAACTACCCCAGTGGATGCACTTGGCAACTGTCAGCAAAAAACAATTCTGTACTGAAGGTGTGCCAATACAGACCATCTCTGAGTGCTGCTCTGGAAATTGCCCCTTTCCTGCATCATCTGGTCACTCATAATCAAACTGTCTTTTCTAGCTCAGGGAGACAGCTGTCTTTGGCCCGAGGAAATCCCTACAACAAAGGCCGTGGCATGATAATGGTGCCATCAAATTGCCATCCCCTTCCTTCACATCCAGCAGCTTGCCATGCCTTGGGCAAACTTTTTGAAGCAGACAACACAGTCAGTGAAGTCTGCTGCCAGTAGGTCAGACTGCAATCTCTCGCCTTTGTGCCAGCAGTAACTTGCTTAGTCAGTACTTTTAGCTTTCAAAGTAGCATGACATAAAGCAGCCAGGCACTGCTTTGGGTGAGTAAAGGCATTGGAACTTTGCCTCGCAGAAGCAGGAAGCTCATCATCTGGTCCAGTGGGAAGGCTTTGCATTCCAACTGAGGAAAGAGCCTCTGATTTTAAAGGAAATACCTTTGTTACAGTAAGGGCATCAAGGCCCTGATAAAGGTAGGTGCTGCCTCCCCATGGACTTGAGAAAAGTTATGTCTTTGCCCGCACCTACTGTCAACTTTGCAAAACATGTCCTCTGGAGATCGCACAGTGGTTCCCAAATTAATGTACAATAAATGTGTGAAACCAAAAACAGTAAGAAGTTATAAGTCAGGCAACTAAATTCTAAGCTATATCCATCATAATAATAATCATCATCATTATCATAATAAAAAAGTATACACCGTAAGGTACAAGAAGCTGCAAAGCAAAGCAGCTCCAATTCCCAGGACTCTCAGTTAGAGTGGCTTTTCCAAGTCTTCCAGTAAATCGGACATAAGGGTTGAAAACCTAATGGAAGACTTTGAAGAATTCTCCCTTGAAGTCAAACACACATAATTTTTGCACATATAGCATGGATTAGTAGAGCAAAACGTTTTCTTAAGTTAAGGAACATTCTTAGAGCAGATCTATGATTTCGTGTAGAAAATCCATTTGTTTGGGGAGTTTCCCCCCTCTTTGGCAAATAAATGGCAAATGTGAAACAGAAAAAAAAAGGAAGAGTCAAATAAGTTGTGATAATAACGGGACAAGTAACAACGAAGTGGATCTGTCAATGGGACGGATTTCCTCAGCAGGGCTAGGCGTGATGCTCCTTGCAGTCATCCTTTGTGTTCATTTTATGATGAGACAGAAAGGTTGATGTGATAATGTTTCAGAGGCTTTAGGCATCATATTTTTTGCCAGTCCTGTGAATCTGCTGGAATAGTGTCATGGAGAAGGCCATGCCAAGAATCTGAAGGAAAACAAACAATAAGGGGTTTAGTACAGGAGGGCTGCCAAAACTGCACCGCTGACCTGTGTTCATGGCCCAGCTGTAGTTTGAAAAGTCATTCTACACTAGCCATATTTCTCAAGCTTCAACACTGAGCAGTAAACCTGAATGTATGTTGTTCAGGCACATAGTGATGTCCAGGGTTGTATCTGTCAGAGCACAGATGGAGGCCAAAAAGCTCTCTGTCATACATACAACTATTTTTTTTGAATCAATACCTACAAATCACTCTTTCCTTTGACCTGACAACTTGTGCTTTTTTAGCCACGTAACTGTGACTGAAAAGATCAGATTCAGATAGTCTTCCCCAAAAGTATGGCAGTGATAGAATCATGGAATATCCTGAGTTGGAAGGGACCCACAAGGATCATCGAGTCCAATTCCTGGCCCTGCACAGGATAACAAAAATCACACCATGTGCCTGAGAGCATTGTCCAAATGCTGTAACTCTGGCAAGCTTGGTGCTGTGACCACTTCCCTGGAGCATGAACCCCAAAACCTTAACAGATTGTTATGACAGTTCTGCACTTGTTTTTTAAAACACATTGACCTCCTCAGTTCAGCGGCCATGATTTGACTAGTTTTGGTAATTTCTAGTACTTGCTTCCAAAATTAAAATTCAACCAGTTCCTGAAAGGACAGTGTAACAGATGGCTTAATATGGGAACTCCAAAGAGGTACCCTGAAGTCAAAACACAGGCAAGCAAAACCCCAGTGTAGCATGTCTTCTTCACAGGACCTGCTTCCTTTCTGAGCACCTGGCCTTAAATGAACTCATAAAACAAATCTGACATTTTTTAAATGTTCCAACTCAAAGCAGTTGAGCATCACTTTTCACACAGCAGAGTCAAGACTACTGACAGCAAATCAAAGCCATGTTGAAAAACATCAGACCAGTATTACCTGCATTATGAGGACGCACATCCCAATCGAACCAAGGACATGCTTATTGTCATCAAACCAGGTCATAATTTTCTCATAACATCCCTGAAAAGATGAAAGATGAAAACTGAAACCCCAAGGTCACATTTTCTTTCATTTGCATTCCCCCTATTTTGTTCCTCCCCACCCCTACCTCACTTGACCTGGGCAAAGCGAGCCTTACCGTTTTCCACAGCGCTTCAGTGGAGTTCCGTCCACAGTCTTGGGAGTTTTCCATACAACATCGGTCTGGAACAGTGTTTTCTCCCAGCACTGGGTACCAATCTGTATAGTCATTCACACCACAGCATTTCATCTGTGCAGAATAAAGGATTAATAAATTACCTAGCACAATTTGTAAATCACGCACACCACAAACTTTTATTTCCACTAAACCACTCTGTATTTTCAAAAAGGCCACCACAACCCTATGGTAGTTTTAAGATGTTCTGTGGTTGCTGATCACCTAAAGCAAATACTTAAAAACACAAAGAAAAAGCAAAACCAAAGAAAACCAAGCAAAACCAAAACCAAACAAAACCAAAGAAAATAAATGACTCCAAATCTTCTTGTCACAGAGACATGAGTCCAAACACCAAAACAGAAGGTAATAAGCCCACAGCTGCTAAAAGCAAAATCCTGCCAAAGCTGCAGTGCCACCTATGCAGGTTTTGCTGCCTCTCTGCTCTTACAGATCATCTCTATGCCTGTGATAGCCACAGAGAATCCCAGACAGGCGAGCATCTTTCACCTTACGTAGTACACTTTGATCCTGGGTTTCACAGTATTCCCTGGATGTACAAGAGTGCAAAATCAGAAACCAAAACCTGCATTAGCCATCTTTTAGATTAGGCGTGGATACCACACTTAACAGACTGCAGCAGCCTTGGTGACCAAATTGTTACTTTTTTATTATTGAGAAAATATGTTACCTCTGCTTGAATGATATTCCATGCATTTTTCAGTCCAATATTATTTTCTGAGTTGTATAGCTTCATACCTTCTTTCAAATCCTTCTTTGCACTCTCACTGACCTGCACCACGTAGAAGACAGAGGATGTCAATGCACTACTGTTCAGAAGAAAGGACCAAATGGTACAGACACGCATACAGAATGTCCATCTTTTACCTTCTCTCACCACAAACTTAACATGGGTAAAAAGCTTCAGGACTCTCATAAGTCATTGGGACATTTAAGCAGATGCCAAGGCCTAGTCTCTCCCTCAGATTGCGAAACAGTGAGTTATTTCTCTTGACATAGGAGACCTCTGCTACAAGTCCATCATACAGTCATCATCTGATTCAAACCAGCTGAACATGAACAGCACCAATCTGCTGAGCTTGCTGTAACCTTGCCAGAGACAGCTGTTGGCAATACCCCACAGCAGCCTCTCCTGCCTGTGACCTGCTTTAATTTGCTAATATCACAAAACCAGAGTCCCGCCTCCCCAGCCTTAGCAGAGTTATCCTTGCATGAGTTCAGGCAGGCTATAGTGAAGAGTCAGTACAAAATCAGTTGAAAAAAGACATTATTGTTTTTCTCCTTGTGGGAGGAAGCTTGTAGGATTTATGACTTTCAAATGTGCTCTTCTTTCTTTAGAAGACAAAGCTGGAATGCTTAATGGGAGATCTGAGATGTCCCATTTCTTGTATTAATTTCAGTCTGAGCCCAGAGTCCTGGATGCAGGTAGGAATGTACTTTGCCTCTGACAGTAGTGAGCTGGTAGAAAAGAAAGGATTACGATTCTGGCATAAAGGTCAACGATATTACAAGATCTGTTTCATCCCTCTTTTACAACCCAGTCAAAATCAGTTCACCTCAGCTCCCTGAAAGTAGCAGGCGTCATAATGACAGCCTGAGAAGAGATAAAGGTCTGGGAGGAGCTGTTTTAAAGTAAGTCTGGACATACTCATACCATAAGGTTCTGCCCTGTGTTTAGCAGAGGTCTCCAGTTCCCCAGTCACTTTTCCAGCGCTACGTATGTGATGGGCCAGCCAGTTGTGCCTACTTCACTTAGTCACTATGAGATAGCAGATTCCTACGGGTGGGCTGTATGAGAAACTGCCTCCTGAGCCATTCTGCACTCATGCCAAACTCTCTGGGACTGCCCAGAAAAGTGAGACAACTGGTGGCATTTGGAATAACCTGGGAATATCTCATGCCTCTCTCCTCCCATCCTGTTCCAAGGGTTGGCCCTAAGAAGCTGTAAGGTTTTAAGAGGACCTTCCACAACCCAGGACTACAAGATGGTCAGCTTCTTGCAGACATCAAACATGTTGAAGGCTGGGTTTCAGGACAAAACAAAAAGGGAGGCTCTGGACCATGGTTTTATTTCAGGGATTTGTCACCTACTTGTTCTCCCCATCACTTCCTCCTCCCCGTGCAGAAGCAGCTTACAATAGACAGCCAAAATCTCAAGGTTAAACCTTCACCAAAGTGAAGATCCAGGAGAACCCACAGACCTTCATCAGACAAAAAACTTAACCTGGTTTACATGCTAATAAAGATAATTAATCTATATGGCATATTTGCTTACCTTGTCCATATAAACAAAGAATAAAATGACTAATATCAGCTCTGCCAGGAGAATTACCAGCAAAACGATGAAAAACTAGAACAAAGAAAAAAGAGACAGTGTATACACAGTTGCCAACTAGAGAGTAAACCTAGAGCTGCTAGAAACTATGAAGATGATAGGCTTACTACCAGTTTGCAGGTTTCAGCCATGCTTTTGTCTTGCTCCTTTTGACTGCTGTCACAGCACACAGTCCTGGGAGTCTCTTTCCTTCACACAGACCACAGGGCAGATGCTAAATCCCTTGGCTCAAAGATCAATGTGACGTGCCTCAGAAATGATTCCCTAGCAGATGGGCTTGAACCACATGTGACTGTGGAATAGTCATCATATTACTCAGCACTTCTATTCCCAGCTCTGCATCTGAAATCTCTCTCTCTGCAGAGGCATCCCAAGTGTGAGTTCTAGTAATTTCTCACTACTTTTAATGCCCAGTAAGCTTTTTTTTTTCATGTCTTTATGCCCTGGCAGACTTCAGACAGGCACAACACCTGACCCCTGGGGAAGAAGCAGTAAGGAGCACAGCTAGCTCTTCAATTGGAAACCCACGACAGTCATGATAGTATAAAATGACTTTTGCAGAACCTCCTAAGAATATAAAATCTTTTTTTAAAAAATTAAGCAATAGTTAGTGTGGATGAATCACATGGACTTCAATACTAATCTCTGTTTGCTTTCCTAGCTGTGCAACACACAAAACCAAGCAATCAGATAGCAAAAAACTAGGTGCACATTTTGCCTCCAGTTTAATTCTCTGAGGTGGTTTAAGGAATTCTGCCCAGCTGTTCCCCAACTTCATATGAGAGAGAGTTTTGCACAAGGAAAATATGCTCCTTAATGTCACAGCATCTGGATTTGTAAGCTGTGACTAAATTGGGACCCATCTGCCTTTAAAGGCCTCCTCCCACCTTCTGCCACCATACCTTCTCCTTGTAGGGAGGCTCTCCTCTCCCCAGAATTTTTTTTGGATGGGGATATTTATATGGGGGGGGGTATTATGTATTCCCCCATATAACCTCCCATCATTAGTCAGGGAAGCTAATGATGAAACCTCCTGGGTTTATGCAAGAAGATCCACACTGTCTTTTCTGAGAGGGGTTCCCAACCTCTGTGCTTCAGTGCTGGTCAGAGAATTTCAAGGGTCAGACTATTTATTTTTTATTGATAAGGCCTGGCAGAGACCTTGACTTCTTAACTTTGGCTCAGATGGTTTCCACCATCCTCCGACAAAGGCCTTAGATAAGGGCAATGTAGAAAATAGCCATGAGAGGCTTTGTACAGCTCTGTGCTTCAGATTTTTTTCAGGCAATCCTTCCAACAGAGGATTGAATCTCTGAATCCTAACCATTCAGAGGTAACTGATAGCTGATACATTAGGGCACATAGTAACAAGGACACATTTGCTAATACACCACTGATATCACTGTGACCAAAGCTGTGGGATGTCATACTGCAAGTCTACAGAAGACTGAAAGCCAAGGGCAATGTCAGAGTGAGCCACAAGGCTATTTTGCACTGGTCATTCAAATAAAATAATAAGGCAACAGCCACTGTTCTTAGTGAAAAGGAGTATTGATGTCTTACGCTCAACAGGAGGCACTTGTTTTCCTTGATAGCACCTAGGCAGCCCAGGAAGCCGGTCACCATGATCACTGTGCCAATGGCAATGACTAGGTTGGCAGCTGAAAGCGACGGAAAGCTGGGAGAAAACGTGGCAAAGTTCCCTTGTGACACTGACAGCCAGATGCCCACGCCCAGCAGACCACAGCCACACAACTGCAAAGAGACAAACAAAAGAAAGGTTTCGCCGTTAACAAAAATGTCACTGGCTCTTCCCCTGAAACTCTGAAAAGAAAGAATTTCACCAGCAAGTTCTCAGGTAAGTGTTCTACAGTAATGTTTCAGTGGCTTGATGCTGAAACAAAGTGAAATTATATGTTCTTACTTAGACTTGGTCATGTCACCTGTACTTATAATTTTGTTTAAAAGCCACTGGATGGCAGAATTCTCTTCTGAGAAAGTTAGCACATGAAACCAGGGCTACCCACTGATCTCCCAACAGCAACCCAGTGCAATTTTTCTCAATGAAAATAAAAAATATTATTTGAAAGAATGCTGCATTGGACTTATTTGTGCAGTCATCTGCAATGTCTCAGAGTATTCAGCCCTGTATTGCCTCATCCTAGGGGAGACAAGGAAGTCCCGAAGACATTTACAATCAAAAGCATCATTTCAGTAAATATTTGTCATAAAATGCCCAGTCACAGTAGCCAGGTTGGGTTTTAGTATGGGTTATCATAGCTTTAATGTTGATAGCCAGTGTTCACAAAATGTCACCAAAATCAGATTTCTAGGTACATTATCTACAGGAAGCTCAAGCCTTGTGCAAGATGCTCACAGGCATTCCCAAGGGAAGCAGAGTAACACACGCATTGGGTAACAGAAGAAACATTCACAATTCTTGTAAGGAGACTGAGCAGCACCTCTGCTTCCAATACTCAAAGCTTTGCATTACCAGGTGTGGATAAATGTCACAACATCTGTGTCCTATAACAGAGCTGGATACAGCTGCAACAGGAGTGTGTGTAGCAGCAAGAAGTCAAACACCTGCTATCCCTATGAAAAGACTGGTACAAAACATACACACAGGTGGCAGGAGAGGACTTTTGCTTCTTCCCTCAAATTTGTCCTCTCCACTTAATAATCTTGAATTGATTTCTCGTTGCCTTTCACAGTATGTCAGCAAGGCCAGTGTGAACTTGGAGTAGTGAAGAGCTGTGGGGGCATGCAAAACTGAAACCTTCTGATATTCTGCTGCAGGACCCAGTGGACATGGCCACAGGTTTAAACTGCATGCAGCTCGTGGAATCAGCCACCCTACTGCTCCTGCTTTAAATTTCATATACTCTGTCCTTGAATTGCTGCAGTTTTGGTGCCTGAAGCTCATTCAGGAATCCACCCTCTGGTTCAGCTGTTTCCACTGTTAGATGAGAACCGCAGGCAGTTGCTGGGGATGAGAGCTTAATGGTTCAGGAGGTCAGGAACAGCTCTCACCACACAACATTCATTTAAGGTATTAAATGGCATTTCTAAGCTGCCAGGGCTGCCATTGCCATTAGCTGATAGCACTTTAATCAATGGCTTCATGACACTCCATGGATGAGACTGTAAATGTTTCCAAAGAAGTTTCTACTAAAGACCAAAATGGTTCAGTGTAACTTTCCATCAGATCCTGAATTCACACTTTAAAGGTCATTTACAAATGGGTTCCTTGGACTTTCATACTCTATTAAGTTTAGAAATCACAGCCCTAGCTCAAGTGTTTTGAAAGAGTGCAATGAATTCTGGAATCATTAGCCTAAAAGCAATAGATCATTGCAGATAAACAAGGTGGTGGCAAGAACAAGGTCAGGGAAAAAGGCTTACAGAGGAAGGACAAGCAAAGGACAAAAAGGAGCACGTATGGTTAATACAAAACTCAGCCCATAAACAATCACACCTTAGAATCCAACACCAATTATGAGATTGTAGCAAAAGAGAAGAAAGAAGCCTTAACCAGCATCTCTTTACCATTTAAAAAAAATCCTGCAGCACAATCCTTGAAAGAGATTTGGTCTAGAAGTGAAAGGTGGCTAGGAAATTATTCCAGAAGGTTCATATTTATGTTTACTTAGAAAAAGTTAGAAGCACCTAATTGCTTAAGTGAGGGAAGGTAGAGTTACCTTCAAGTTATAGGAAGTCAGGAAACGGACATGTGCTCCACGGGATGGACATGAAGACAAAAAAAGAAAAAAAAAGACCAAGAGCATAAGGAGAATCAAAGCTAGAAAGCAGAAAAAGACACATGACTGGTGTCCCTTTGGCAGGGTCTCAGTTCAGGTGACCCTCTACATACGCTTCCATACAGGGCATATAATTTCTTCACTTGCTTGTGGTAGCCACACTAGTATTTTGGTAAACTCAGGAGCAAAACACTCTACTTTTTGGCAGAAGACCATTCACCTGCACCTTCCCCTTTCCACAATGTCTTGACCAAGGAAGAAGCATTGACACTTGATGTGAAATGTTTGCAAAAAAAGTCTGGTGGATTTGCAACACACCTGTGCTGTCCCAAGGCAGACCACTACTGAGAAGAATGCCAGACATATGAGCACACCAAGAGAAGAGTCCTTTACCATGCGAAATGAAGTGGAATGTCAGCTGACTGGAGCTACAGACACACCCACATTTGCCATTTCTTCCTGCAATCCCAAAGTCCTGCTGAAGACAGTAATGGAATAACTTCTTTCCAACTGTTGTAGTGATTGAGCTAACACACCAAACGTGCACAACGTGATTACAGTTCCCTTCAGAGCTTTCTGACAACATGCAAGAGAGCAGTGCCACAATCATACCACAGTATCTGCACCCGTCACAGTCACGGAACAGCTCACTCCAAAGCTAAGGAAACTTCTTTTCACATACTTGCTACCTCCCAAAGTAAGATTTCTCCACCCCTAAATTACACTGAAAGTTCAGATTACATAAAACATCAGGTGATAGAGTGACTGTTAAAGGCTGATCTGTGCAATTTGGATTCTCTAGTGCCTGGAGAGTAAAAAGTCAGAAAAAGATTTGATAAAAGACATGACAACCTAAAAACTTCCACAAGGGGGCATCCTATACCAAATAGCACTAAAAGTTTAGGACAAATTTCGTATTTCTTCTCTCCACAGCTCCTCGATTTTTGTTCTTTCTTCTCTGTTTTTTTTTCTCTGCCATTCTACTGCATAGTAGTACTGCTGATGCTAAAATTTATGCTTTAGACTTCAGGTCCCATGACAAATGCTTTTTTTCACTCATGCTTCTTTAAAAAATCCCAAATAATTCCACTGACATGGGACTTAATTGCAAACAACCATACCAACCAAAGCTGGCTAGGATTCTAGCAATAAAATATCTTTTGCTGACACTTTATTCTATACCAGTCTCATTTTTTATACAACATGAACACCACGAAAATGCTCTGACAACTATTTATTCTCACAGGATCCACCACTTTCTGTTAGGAAAAACTGAATCCTGGAGTGTGAAAGCAGCAAGAATATATCAAGTCATCTTATTAATTCCTTTTTCACCATATAATTAAATAATATATGCTGCTTGGTATTTAATTGTGTGAGAGTGATGGCACTGATATTCCTTCCCCAGAGAAATGGTTCAACAGAGTAATAAATTTCACTGGATTTTTCTTCTCAAAAAATGTTGGCTCGTTTCCCTCTCATGATTAGAAATCATCATCCTCTAGGCAACCATCAAATCTCTCCTTCCCCTGGTGTTTATGTCACTGCAGAACACTATCATAAAGTCAGTCACTTTTACTTATAGGGCAATTTATCCAAGCTATGGTACACATATTTTGAGCTTAAAAGCAAAAGAACACCAGCGTTCCTCACAGGTTCTCCCACACTTTGAATTCTCTTCAGTACCTCAACGTCTATCTGTCTTCACCACTGTGTCCAGAAAACATAAAGCATTCTAGGAAACATTAAGAGTCTCAAATGCTTCGAGGGAAATCAGAACTCCAGATAAACTCAGAGAGAAAGAACCCCCAAAACAAGCCTTTCCCTGACAAGTGCTATCACCAGAATAGGAATGGGGCTCATTTATTTTATTCTGCATTTTTGAGCATTGTGTCAACTAATACAACAATACAAACTTTCACAATAGAGCATTTTACCCAGGTTTAGCTGCCTTAAGCATGAAAAGATACAGGAAGAGTTTACAAGAGCCAGGAAAGGACAACACAGATGGTCAGAGGTATGCCAAGACTGACATATTGTACAGAAGGAGATTATGCACAGGATTATCTAGCCTGGGAGGAATTATTAGACAGGATGTGAATGAAATATTCACAACTCTAGAGGTCACTAAGAAAACCAAACAGCCTGTGTCTCAGTCCTTTCCAATAACAGGAACGAGGGGAATAACAGCAAGCATTTGTAGTACATTTTGCTTCACACAACTGAGAAGTAAATTGATGAATTATGCCACAGCTGGTTACAAGAATCAAGCACTGTGCCCACTATTGTCAGTGAGGGCTAGACAATTTTTGATATTGGTAATAGCATTTGCGATTTCTTAGCATTTACACAAATCATGACATTTTGCACTTCTCAGAGTAAGATAATGAGTGCAGAATCCAGCCAAACTACCAAGCAGCAACAAGCTGGGGCAAAGAGGGGATAGGAAATGCCATTCTGGTAATGTTTGTTAACTGAATAATATTCACAGACTTGCCCTTGGAGTCACTGAACAGCATCAGAAAAAGGAATCTGATAAGGAAGGCACTATCAAAAGGAAAAGGGATGAGACCATATTCTTGTTGACTTCTGTAGTTATTCCATCCCATGCAAAGAACGTGTGATGGAAAAGCCGCAAAAATAGGTGTGTGTGAGAGAAAGAGTTTGTTCTTGACATCAGGCTTCTAGCGCTGCTTAAACACCGGGAGAGCTCTTAACACACTTGGAAAAGAATAGAGACATTTAGAAACCAAATAATGAGAGACAACCACGAGGGACAAAAAGAAGTGTCTCAGTTTGTATTCCACCTCGAATAGCGTGCCCTGGGCCATCTGTGGCCCAGTTACAGAGAACAGAAAGCTCCCCACCTTCCTCTATGCTGTGTTAGAACAGGAGATCTTGCCTGAAGCAAAAATGATACAATGAAAAAATACATGGTACAGCTTAAATATGGCCCCATAAAATGGCAAAAAGCACAGGAGGTTTGTTACAAGGAAATACTGACAAGCATGACTGCAAAAGTGTCAGTGCTGGGGAGCTGATTCCAGGACAACTGCAGTGACAAAAAGACACTCTGAGTTAGGTTTGATAGACTTCTGTTGAAACAGAAAGTCAACAGGAAGATGACCTTCATCAATAGAACAAGCAGGAAGAAGCCACAAGGACAAGCAGAACTCACCACCAAAGCCTAGCACAGAAAGGTTTTCCAGTGTCTAGATGGCTCTTAAAATCCTCCCCTTTGTTGGGGTCCTCAACACTTTGGAACAGCTGCCAGTAGTATTAGCCTTCCGTTTGGTAAGTTCCACAAGATAAATGTGACCTTTCTCAGGTCTTCTTTTCAAGACAGAGAGATTTCCCACCATTTCTCCAACTGACTCTCAGACCAGTCAGTGTACAGATAAGATTAGGAAGACAGTTGCCATTATGAAACAGCAGTCTTCTCACTCTGATCCCAGGGTTTGGGGGTTTTTTGGGTGTTTTGGGGTTTGTTTCTTTTTAGTATTTTCCCCTCTCCTTCATTTATGGTATCTTAATGTATTACAGATCAGAATAGCTGTTCTGGAAGGAGGCAGGGATAAGAATTACTTGGTTTCCACCACTTCAAAACACACTCCAGAACAGAGATAGGCTTTCTGGAAATTAAGTTTTTGGATGCCAATTGCCAACTCTGGATTTGGGTGGTTAATCCATCTCTGGAAAGGGCTGGTGCTTAAAGGAGATTTTCAGGTAAGATTAGATCCATTTTCCTGCACTGTCTAGATAATCCTCAGGATTAATCAAAACTGGGACTTAACAGCTGACAATCTCAGAGGTCTCTTGCAAAGCAAGATCATCTTCTAAATATGATCTAAAATACAGAAAGGACACCAAAACCTGGGAAGTTCTTCAGCCATATACTAGAAAATGAGAATAGAGTGTGGAAGTAGGTGAACATACTCAAATAAAACCTACTTAGTGCTACTGCCATAACAATGTGGCAGACTGAAACTCCTCTACAATATTCCTATGAACTGAGCATAGGAAAGACAAGGAAATCATTTTGATGTCTTCTTTGAGTCTAGTTCTGTAACAGCTGTACTGACAGCCTGTGTGTAATAGAAGGTACAGAACTGGAATTTGTGCAAATGCTGAGTTTCCTTAATTCATTTGCCAGAGAAAGCATTTATCATCTTCCTAGAGTCATTCCCCCAAGCAGTACGCCTGGGATGGTCCTGACAAACTCCAGTGAGGCATCAGAGATTGTGATCTTCTGTGGAGCAAGCAGAGGGAGAGTTATCCTGAGGAGCATTAAATTCTGACACTTCTATCAGTCTGTGGTTTTGAAATGTGTAAATATGCACCCAGAAGCCTTAAGCTTCGGCTTGGATGCTCTTCCCTGGTCACTCTGGAGTCTTCAATAAAGGATGTGTTCTGTAAAAGGAAGTTGTAAGACCTGGGTTTGCTCAGTTTGTCAAGGACAGCTTAAACTCCTCTTTATTTAGCTGAAGGGCAGCTTGGGTACTTCAGGTTGCACTTTAGGAGAAACTTTCACTGAGAAATTAGTACAGCACTGGAAGAAGTTACCAAGAAGGTGTCAAAATCTCCAGTCACAGAGGTTTTCAATGCTTTGCTACAGGCAGTCATGGTTGACCTGAGCTAGCACTAGCAGCAGCATCACTTGGTATGACTTGCAGAGATACCTGTCAAGCAACATTTCTATGATTTTATAATTTCCTCAGCTACCATGTTCTTCCTAATTTGTGAAAAATACAGCAACCATGTCATTTCTAATGAACACATGAAATCTCTTTCCTGTGGAAGCCCTGTGGGGAGAGCTCTCTTGCCATGCTGGGGAATCAGCACACTCGTGTGTCTCCAATGCCTGTACATTTTATGGCAGAGAGTTGCCATTTTGTTTACAATTAACAAACATTGTTGCTCTGTGATTAGCTGAAAACAGTCATAAAATGGACAAAACCTTCTTCAGTAAGAGCTAATGGAATAAATAATTCAAGTGTAACCATAAACAACAGTAAAAGGCTGTTTTGTTGTCCCCCACTTTATCAGAGTGCAGAACAAGCCCTGACACGTCTGAAGTGGGGGAAGACTTCAAGAAGGTGGAAGGGGAGCAAAAGGATGATGGTCACAGACACGCTGAGATGTGCCCGAGGGTTACAGACCCCACCTACTGGGCCAATGCTGTTTAACCTCTTCATTAATGACCTGGACAATGGGACAGAATGTTCCCTCAGCAAGCTGGTAGATAAACTCGAGTCGCTGTCACAGCAGATGGCAGCGCTGTCCCTCACAGAGACCGGGACTGGATGAAGAACTGGGCAGAGGGAACACCGTAGGAAGTTCAACAAGGTGGAATGCAGAGTCCTGCACCTGGGGAGGGATGACCTTGTGCACCAGGACACACCATGGGCTGAGAGGCTGGGAAGCAGCTCTCCAGCGGAGGGCCTGGAGTCCTGGTGGACAACAAGCTGATCAGAAGCCAGCAATACAACCTCAAAGCAAAGAAGGCCTACAGCACCCAGGGCTGCTCTAGGAAGAATGTGTCTGGCAGCTTTGAGTGCTATCCTTTCCCCCTACTCAACACCAGTGAATCCAACACGACGGGAATGCCGTGTCCAGTTCTGAGCTCCGCAATACACGACAGACATTGGTGAATATCAGTAAGGGAAAGGAGGCTCTTAAGAGGCTGAGACTGTTTGACCTCAAGAGGAAGAGGCTCAGGGGGTTCTTATTGATCTGTATAAATAGCTGATAAAAGGCATTGAAGAACAGGGAGCTGCTCTCCACTTAGGAGTGCTCAGGACAGGACAAGATGACCACAAACTAAGACAAAATTCTGTGCAAGACCTGTGAGGGGGACCAAACACTGAAGTAATGTTTCCAGAGAGGCTGAGGAGTTTCCATCTGTGAAGATATTCCAAACCTGACTAGACAGTCTACAGCCTGTCTGTAGACTAGAGAGTCTCTGCACTCTCTGCTCTAGGTGACTCTGCTCGTGCAAGGGACAGCAGACAACGTGATCTCAACATATCCCTTCCTACCTCTCCCATTATTCTGTTAGGAGATAAGCTCTCAGGTATCAATTAATAGCTATATTTCCATTCCAGGTGTATTCTACACTAGGCACACATATCCACCCTTGCCCCCCCCACCCCAGTACCCCGTGTCTGCCTGAACAGGTAGGGAATTAATCCACTCAATTATTCACAGCTTGTGTCCAAGACAAGTGCAGCCCTGGTTTTCTAATGATTGTCATTAATCATTTGAGGATAAACACCTCATTCATGAAATTTCTAGGCAATAAATTGTCAGTCTTTAAAACTAAATGTGGAAAAATGTAGCAGTAGAAAGGAAACAAAGGGTTAATTTAAAGGAACATGACCTGTACAATGAGATTGCCAAATACAGACTTCCTGCAAAAGGATTTGGAAAAAGCTGATGCAAAAAAGTAAAGTGTCAAAACAAATGAGGCATTACTTTGGATTGCAGTAGTTCTTCTCCCAAAACTTCACAGCTATTTTGAGTGGCATGCACAAAGGCAACAAAGCAAAAAAAAACCAACAAAATTGTCTCTGCCTGCAGCTGTGAAAGGTCAGATAAGTTGTGCCACTGTCAGCATTATCATCTTTTTGTGTATAAATCACAACACCCAAAGTGCAGTAGGCAAAAAAGACTGAACATCTGAAGAGGATTCAGAGGTGATGTATGAAGAAGGATTAAAATGTGTACAACACAGTTAAGTGATAGTTAAACTCAGAGGGCAAGAAGGAGAATGGAGGCAGAACTTCGAAACTAGTATTAGGAAAAAAAATATTTGATTATACATCAAATACCAAAACTCCTGAAATCAGAAAGACTAGCAGGTCCCTAACCACTCATTTGATGGATGGAAAAACATCAAAGACAAAAGAGAGTTCAAAAAGTCAAAGACAAAATATATAAAATCCAGAAAATAACTAATATAGAAGAAGGAATTATGCAGTCACTCCAAAGACGAGACCTGACTGGAAGAATATTTAACACAAAATTCATAAAGGCTGTATAATTTTTAAAGGCTATATAATTCATAAAGCCCATAAAGGACTTGTGGTTCCTACAGAAACACTAACCTTATGCATATATTAAAATGTGCAGTTATGCTGTCCTTGATAACAGACTGACAATAATAGCTCATTTAAAATATAGTAACAAAGCATTATACACAATCTTCACATTAAACCGTTTTCTCATTAGTAAGCACAGGGATAAGAGCTGAAAAACTCTCTAAGCAATTCATCATAATGAATGAGAATCCATCAGCCTAACAAAGCACCTCTGAGCATTAAGCCCTATTTCCTAAACACACATAACTGAAAAGATATCTTTCTGAAATGCAAAGTTTGGGGATTAAAGGCAGTCTCTCTTTAATTCCTGCAAATGACCCTATCTACAGACTTCAAACTGAAAACAGGCAGCAAATTACAATGCTGTCTTTTAATGCACCACTTTTTGAAGCGGCTTGTCAGGAGATGTACGTTTAGACCTTTTCCCTATGTAATAACATTACTTAAAAAATGGAAATCTGCAATGATTTTAAAATGACTTCATTTACTTTATTTTCCTATTTATTTCCATACAGTTAATTTCACTTGAAGTAAAAATCCAGTCTGAAAACAAGCTGGACAGAGAGATCTCCTGAATTCATTGCTCCACAGGACCACTCAGATCTGAGTTTGAGTACAAAAACAAATGTGTGCTGCTATTTTATCCCATTAGACCTGCAGAACAGAAAGAGAAGTGAATTTTGCTCTCCCAGTCCTTAGAAAATTTTGAAGAATATTTAACTGCAATTACTAATCCCTTGATAAACATAACAAAAGTACAAGACTTGTATATGTTAGCAACCATGATTTGGCTAATAAATTTGCTTTGCCTCATTATTAAAACCTCTTTCCACAACCATTTAATTCACCAGCACTCAAGGCTTTGAAAGCTAGAAGGAAACATTTCAACAGTTTTCATAGATGTCAACAGGAAGAGACAGTTTTACCAAGATGGTTTTCAGAGTAACAAACAGTCCAAATTGCAGTATACAAAAGACCCAAGGGAAATGCATCAGAGAAGACAGGAAATCATATTTTATTCCATTGAGAGCAGAGAGAAAAACGAATGTCATCATGACCAGTTCCCTCAGTGCTGTAGTTTTTGAGCAACTGCATTAAAACCTTCTTGAAACAGAACGGTGTGGCTGTTTAAAACTAGATGCTGAATTCATTTGTTCTATATTTGCACAAATGCAGGGGCATGCGCCTGAAGTACTTTCTTCTGAGATGGAAGCCCCTACTGCTTATTCATGGACACTTTCTGCCCAGCAAGGAGCATAGTCAGATTCTGGTCAATCCATCAAATACACATTTGCAATGCTTAGCACCCACTGGCATAACTCTGTGGAATCTAGGCACCTCTGCTGGTCACATGTTGTTAATCTGTCTCCTTTTTCCTGAGCCAATTCTCCTGAAGCCGCTTTATCCGCTTTGTTTATTTTAACCACAGCTGCTTAATTCTACTATATCTCTTAATACCAAATAAAAGCAGCAGGAAAAAAAAAAATCAGATGTTTGAAGGACTTGTGGTGAGGCAACAGTCAGCAAACCTCATCCAAGTTTGTGTAAAAGGACTGAGGACCTATCCAGCCTCAAAGAAGTTACCGTGACTTAAGAGACTCTCTTGAAGATGTACTCCAGGCCACAACCAAGAACACTGTGCATCTCAAACACTTCATTCTCTATCTGCTCAAAAAGGGTTTACACCACATTCTGCAAATCCACTTGGATCTTTCAGCTGTTGGAGGCACTTCTGAGGAAAGATGTAAGAAAGAAATCAGTGTGAAGAAACTATCTTCAAAAGTTATTTGCAAACCAGTTCACTGTGTATGTGCGAAGTAAGCCTGATACTTGTTGGACTATAGGCATTTTATTCTTGGTCAATTTGCATGTTAAAACAGCACAAAACTCTGGGAAATTCACTCCCCTCTTAAATTCACAACATCTGGCACCACTGACAACTGACTAAGGAGTAAAACTGAGTTCCAATTGTACTTATTTCACATCAGATTGTAGCATGGCTTCCAGTTCCTAATAACTTTATATTGCCTAAGCTGTCAGTAGAACAAGCAGTGCAATACTCAAATAAAACAGACAACAGGACTGAAGTCAGGCAAACAAGTTCTTTGCCCTCTGCACTGTCTGCTCTTCTTGAAAGTGAAGTGCAATTTTGTAACAGCAATGATAATAAACAGCAATAATAAATAAATAGGGAAATAGCAATGATAATAAAGGATGAACAGTTTTGCTCAGCACTCATTAGGAAAAAAAATCAATAAGTCTATTAGATCAACCAGAGAAAAGTTGTATTCAAACTAATTCAGTGCAGATTTACTATTTATTTGGTAATATTTAACGTTATCCTATCTCTTTCTATTAATAGGTTCTATTTTGAAGCTACTACCTAGAAAATAACATCTCCCAGTGGATTGGGAACACCTCCTACTTATTGTTAAATACTCTGTCTAGAGGTCTTCAATTAAAAATATTTTATGTGTTATCCATTCATTGCCTGAATCATCTCTATCTTGTTACTTTCCAAGATGTAAAAATCCTTAGGTATGTGAAACTTCTGACCTGCAGGTTGCTGGAAATACTACAAGGTTGAGCCTAATTCTCTTCAGAGAGACTAACAAGGGCTGACATAATAAAGGGGCCAGATCAGACAAATAAAAAGGGGTAGGAGAGCAGCCATGTGCTACAGTGAGAGGAGTTAGAAGCATCACAGTAGGCAGATGACTCCCCAGTTAACTGCATCTCACTTTTCCCTCCCATCCAGAGAGCTGTCTTAGGGAAATGAAAAACAGGCAATCACACTGGCTCAAGAAGCAACATGAATATTCAGTAAGAAAATTCAGCCAGTTACAGATTTAACAAATGCCTTTGCTATCCCAAAACAAACGTGGGACAGTGGCATTGGACCACTTAACAAATACAGATGCACGCTGCAAACTGTCTTTGGAGTCGTGCATCACTTCCAAGAAAACACATTTTAAAAGCTTTCACTGACTTGTCTGAAAGAAGAATGAGGAATACTTATTGTGGAAGCAAGGGAAAAAAAAGGAAATGTTCCAGTTCATATCTAGAATATTTTAACAATATGTTCATGCCTAACTCACTACAAGAAGAAGGAACCTGCAGAGAAACAGATGCCAGAATGGTTTAGTAAAAGGAGTACTGAGGTCCGGTCTGATCCTGCTCTGTATTGATTAACCTCCATGGTCCAACTACTATCAGGGTGAGAAAGACATGGGGCTGTTTCATCACTAAGATGGTATTTTCTTTCAGATACCATGATGAAACAATTTTTGTATCAGAAGAGCTAGGAAAGAAGCCACTGTTGCCTGATAGGAGCTGTGATGTTATCTTGGTATCTGAAACACTGGAAAATTAGACTGGGACAAAATGATGTCTAGCAACCATCTGTAAATATCTCTGTAAACAGTTCTGGCAATTACTGTACCAAACAAATGAGTATTCATGATGTTTATTTCTTTAGTCTTCTGACAGGCACTGCTAATAAAACAGACAGCACAGTTTGTGATGCAGTGATTTCAAAAGAGTTAGAAGGAGGTAAACCTAAACATCCTAGAAAAGGTGAGGGAAAGCAACTACAACAAACAAGGAGGGCAAACAAGGCTATATGCCATATGTATCTCCTCTTTCCACTGAGGAGGCAGCCAGACTGAGGAGGAATTAGGTTATCAAAGAAAAATCCAAGGCCCTAAGGATTCACAACCAGCAATATAACTTCATACACTACCATGAGGGGGTTCTGCAAGCAGTACATATGACAAGGACACCTGATGTCCCTGATGCCTAGGGAAGAGTGGCAAGGGATGGCAGGCTTATCTGTAGTTTAGGTTGTCTTTTCCCTACTACATGTTCAGTCTGCTAACATGACCAGTGGATGAAGTATTTCAGGTGGCAGGCATTCTGTATTTTCTGTGCCTTTAACAATCTATTTGAACCTGATGTGAAGCAGAGAAAATTGCTTCCCACTGGAGTCTAGTTGCACTTTGCACTTTTGTCTTCCCAAAGACAAAAGCAATCGATATAAATGTACAGGAAAATGCTGGACCCCTAGCAGAAATTTACATTTTCAAAAATATCTAAAAAGTATCCTAAATAAAATTAACTTGTACAATTTGTAAAATTACAGGTCTTGATTTCTACTGTAACACATAAAATTTGGTTTCTGTAGGTTCTCTACAGACCATATGTTCTCATTTTTGGGGCTGGTTAAGGTTCACAAAAAATACTACCAGAAGTAAGGAAGACTGAGTGGTGCTGGCTCACCCTCCCCTCTCTTTCAGTGAGCCAACACTGATTTTCTGACAGCGTTCCATGTGAACATGCTGACAAGACTGCAGTGGTCACAGCTGGGAGGAACTGGAACTACAGAAGACATTCCATCCCACTGTTCGTGCTCTGACAGATCTGTTCGTCTCCACTTGTGCACAGATCAGAACAGGTACAGAGTTTTTACCAACCAAACTGAGAGGAGTAAATGCGTTTTATTTTGCAAGTCAAATCAAATTCAGCAATCAACAGAGCAGGTGATTGCCAGATCAGTGGCAGTAGCATATAACAAGTTCCCCTACACTTTTGTGTTGACAAGAGTTACAAAGTGTACTGAATGCTTTCTTGCTACCTGAAACAGCAGCAAATAAATTAACGAGTGTTAACTACGTTGAGGGAAATATATCCTCAATAACTCATGCTCACTTGACTACAGCTTTGCACTCAAAATTCTTTTGTTTTACTTTGTTCTTTTACCTAAAAACATATCTGACTGCAGTTTAAAATACCCTTTCAACAATCAATGAAGATAACAAATGGCACACTTCATTCCAAAACGTTTCAGGATAAGATTAAAAAAGCTTTAGCCATGACATCACATAGGACATCTCCCAGGCTCTCATCTCTGCTCTGCTGCTTTCAAATATGGGAAAGCCAAAATAAATGTACCAAACAGCAGAAAAAAAAGGTAAAAGCCCAGTTTCCTGATCGCATTTTACTCAAGTACTGCTAACAACACACAGATACTAGCAGAGGCATCACTAATTGAGAAAATCATTATCTAACTGCATTATATGCACACAGAAAAAGAAAAGCAATATTCCAACTCTCTAAGGAACAAAAATCTGTGCCCACAAGCTTCATCTGGGTATGATGCAGTGAGATTACTCTTAAGGGCTCAGGTATTTCGTGCCAACACCAAATCAATATAATATTTCCTATGTATGAGTCTTTCCACCTGCAGAAGGAAACTTCAGCAGTTCCTCAGACTGATTTATCCATTTTAGTTTACAGGAGAGAAATATGTCCTCAACAACTCATACTCACTTGACTGTGGCCTATAAAAAGCGAATGACTTTGCCACAGAAGACGTAATGAAATGTGGATTCCCTCAGATTTGTGACTTATGACTGGAATCTCAGCTTCCTGATCCATTGTGAACTAACCTCCGTTACTGCTTGCCCTCTAAGAGGGCATGTAGAACAATTTGCTCATGTGTGGCTTCTCTGGCATGTAGTAAAGCTGGAGTTCATTCTGCAGGCTTCCTCTAAGGATCTGTATCCCCTACCCAATCACATCTTCATTTTATTTCTGTCCCTGCAGAATTCATTAAAATGTAAATTACATTCTACTGAAAAAAACATAACACTGTTAATGGAATTTCATCCATTGCATTATGCAGATATCCAAAATAGACAACCACTTTGAGTAGTCATGCTATACAGTGAAAGTTATCCCCAAAGGTCATCTCTAGAAGTAAATGCACTAGGTTTGATTTTTTTCTTATCCCAAATGGTATTTGTTTGTGGTTTGGATACATGCTTGACTAAAAAAATTAACAGATGGAAGGAATTAAATCCTTCAAATATGGCCTAAAAATACCTCCTGTTTCCCTACCTCTAATTCTTTACTCACAAGTTAACGGCCCCTAAGCACCTTTTCCTTCCATCTCTGCAGGTCACGTGAAAGTAATTTATCAAGAAAAAGAAAATTTAGTTAGAGTAAGCTGTTCTTTTAGTAAGCCCAGGCCATACTCTCCCGTAAGCTCTAATTTGTCTATTTCTAAGACCAAGCTACCAGACACACTTATTCTGCTGTTACAAATATTTAATGGTTAACAACTGAGAAGAAAACCAACAAAATACAGTCACAGAAAATGACTTATGAAACCCCCTATTTTAAATACATTTATTCCAAACAAAGGATTCATTGCCCTTCTTGTCATCCAACTCTGTCATGAAAAAAAATTAACTGGTAAGAGCAGAACACAAGACTACATATAGCTACTCTTTACATCTACAAGCACAACTGCAATGTTACATGACTTCAGTTCTCACCCAAGTCAACTGCCTTAGCTGGCAAGCTATGGATATATTCTGTAGCTATGGGATTGTCTAGACTCACACCTGCTAATGACAAATGTGTCTTCATGCTTTCAATCTCTAATAATGAAACTCGAATGAAACTATCTGGTTACAAAAATTTTATCCATGATGAAGAGAAATACACGTTTTCAGGTTATTCCTCAGCAAAAGTGGAGGAATTTCGCTGAAGATTGACTTCTACATTTAGGGTAGTATTGCCGTTGAGTGGGAGCTGACTCAAGGACCAAACTCAAAGGTATAAACAAACTTCTGTAAGAAGTCTCACTCCGCTGCATGGAAAGCTTCGGCAACCTACACAAGAGACCTCAATTCAAGTCGCTACTGTTGGCAAAGCAGTTAGAATTTCTCCATCCTGTAATTTCATGTGTTTCCTAAGGCACTTCAAAGTCTCATCATCCTGGGCTGCCTGTGTAAATATGCACACTTTCAGGAAAAGACTCATGCCACCAAGAAGTGGTGTTCATTTTGGATATGCACCATGTGGGTAACAGCCACAGCTACACAGCCTGCAAGTAGAGACAGAGGTCACACAAATTTTGTTGTCTTTAAACCTGTGGCATCAAACTGCAAAGCTGTATTGCCAAACATGGATCAGATGGAACTAGAATTGGAACGTACACCACTTCAGAGTGCAGGACGATTTGGAGCACTGGAAGTATCTGTATTCCACCTTTACAAGTTACACGACTCATGCAGACAGAAATAGAACACAGTTCAGTTCTAATGGGATGTGACTTAGTGTAAAAAAGTATAAATTGCATTTGGAGTCTCATACCCATCTTTTAATTTTTTTCATCAGTCTGGATACTATATATAAATTAGCCATTAATGAGAACAAAGACATTACTGCATGTAAGTACCGTGACTTAAGTGAGTCAAAAACTTTCTACTACTTCTGAAATAGAACATTCCCCATCTGGAAGATTAGAAAATAACACTTCTAGACCCTACAGAGGTATCTTCTTTCTCTAATTAAAACATCCTTATGAGGAAAAGCAAACAATTGAAGCACCAGAATAAATCGGGGAGAGGCTTGGGAATAAAAAGAGAATACCCAGAGTATGAAATACAAACATTTCCATCTTATTACCCCACATATTGCACTCGTTTGTGATTTTTTTTTCCTATTTGTATGGTACTTTCGTTGTGTCTACAAACTTTGAGCACAGAACCCCTCAAGAGGTAAACCATGCCTATTTTTAGTTATGCCAGCTACCTTCATATGCTTGGGAATCAAAGGACCACTGCTCATTAAGAATAATTTCTGAGTGGCAGTATTTCACTCCCTGGATTGTCTTGATACTCCTCTTCTCAGTGATATTTTGTGTTTCTGTATTTTGGCCCACGGTTTCCATGGCTAAACTAATGTTCAACCCTGGTTATTGAAAGCCATTCCAGCAAGCTACTTCTTTAATACTAATGATGGTTTTGCTGGCTTTATAAGGCCAGATACATGCAAGCCATGTGGACAGCTGAGGCCTGTGGAGCCATTAAAGGCGAAAAAGTCTAAAACAGAGTAAAACATAACTACAAGCTCTCCGTATTTGGAGATTTTTGTGAGTTCAAAGCACAAAGAACAGAAGACTCTTCATCAAAATGAAGTTTTTAATTTTTCTTGAGAAAAACCCAAACCATTTCAGGCTAAACTCATTCTAAGCCTGAACCCCCCACCACCATTTTCCCTCTGATGTGTATTCTTTCTCAGAATAATGTTTCCTCTTTTTGAAGCCAGTGGGAATGCATGGCTGTACACAGTCTCCAAAACCAGCTAGTCTTTTACCAAAACCAGCTGAATTTACTGCTGTCAAGGACATATGCTTACTTGTCTTCACTAGCTGCCACAAGATACCTCAGTGTGCATGTAACAGGACTAGTGGATTCTCTGGAAGGTGACAATTCATAACACCCACTACGTGGAAATGTGTTTGTTTATACAGCTCTGCATGACAACAGATGATGGAGCTGTCAACATCAGTTTGAATACTTGATGTCTTATGGTAGATAACCTGCTATGCTTTTAGTGATTGACTTGCATAGCACCCATTCAGCTGTCCAGAAATGGCAACTTCCAAAGTCAGAGGTCTGCTGATCTTCAACTTCTCACAATTTTGTCTCTGGTCTTCCTTTCAAGCCTGGTATACCTGGAATGTCCTTTCCCACATGGGTTTGCCAAGTCATCAGTCTTTATGCATTAAAGCCCATCAGGAGGGACCTTGAGTTGTGCTGAGACTGCTCATTTACTATATTTAGACCCGAGAATTATCTGCGATTATGCGCAGACAACATACTCAAAATGGCACGAAGATGAATCACAGAATCACAGACCAGTTGAGGTTGGAAGGGACCTCTGAAGGTCATCTGGACCATCCCTACTGCTCAAACAGGGCCACCTAGAATCAGGTGCTGAGGACCATGTCCAGGTGGCTATTGAATACCTTCAATGACAGAGAATCCACAACTTCTTCAGGCACCTTGTTCACCCTCACAGTAAAATAAGTGTTTCCTGATGCTCAGTTTTTGTCCATTGCCTCTCGAACTGTCACAGGTCACCACTGAAAAAACCTTGGCTTGCTTTTCTTTACACCCTCCTGTCAAGTATTTGCATAGATTAGTTAGATCCCTCTCTTCTGCAGGCTAAACAGTTCTGGCTCAGTCAGCCTCGCCTCACATGAGAGATACTTCATCATCTTAGTGGCCCTTGGACTCATTCCATTATGTCCATGTCTGTCTGGTACTGGAACTCCAAGTGTGGCCTCACCAGTGCTGAATAAAGGAGAAGGGTCACCTTTTCTTGACCTGCTTGGAACACTCCTAATGCAGCCCAGGATACTGTTGGCCTCCTTTGCAGCAAAGACACATTGCTGGCTCCTGTTCACACTGCTATACACCACAATGCCCAGGTCCTTTCCTGCCAAGCTGCTTTCCAGCCAGGCGTCCCCTGCACACAGTGGTGCATGGGGTTGTTCTCCACTTTGCATCTTCCCTTATTGAACTTCATGAGTTTCCTCAGCCATGAAAACCATCTCCACATCATGTTTATATTTTGGCTAAAGCGGAAGGAACTCACCTGAAATTAAACTGGGCGCCTCTGTAGCCAAAAACCATGAGATGCTATATTTTGAGCTAAACAGTAAGGGCTACCAAAAAGGCCCTGAGCAAGTTGTTCTTCCTACACACCGAGACAGGTCTGTCACTCACATGCCACTACTTCAATAGTTTATGCAGCCCATGAAGCGCTCACAATCTGAAATGCATAGGAATGTAGAAGATAGAAAGAAGAGTTGCCAGGAGCCACATGTGAAAGCGTAAGCAACACCTAAACACCTCAACAAAACCTCTAAATCTGTAAGAGAGGCAGCATTTAAATAAACAGAAAAAAGCAGTTCTACTTATATCAGAGGAATGTGTCATTACACACATTTGCTGTGGCTGGTTACCTTCTCACAGAATCAAGATATCCTGTTATCGCATGTGAATCTTGAGTTTCTGTTACCAGGTCTGTAGAATTCATAATAAAGCTCCAGTTGCTGACTGTAAATCTGTGCAGTGTAATCTGCCCGCATTGTGATGCTTGTCATGATAAAATAATTCTGGGGTAATTTTCTTATATGATATCTCAGTGCTGACTTGCCTTACACAAGGTATCTGACTGGCAAATATAGGTAATCCTAAACTGCAGGCTGTGCTATAGATTTCAATACAACCATGGGCTACATGAACGCATTGACTAAAATAATCTCCCTGCAGAGAGACGGCCATGGGATTTTGACCTTTCCAGTCCCTATCCAAAAAGCTTTCAAAAAATACTTCCCATTCCACAAGCTGAAACAGCTTTTGCTTCAGCTGGAACACCCAAAACCACCGTCCTTGCTCACTTACCTTCCTATATGATTCCATCTCTTTTACCACATACATCAAAGAGAAGCTAAAGTGGCCTTCTGTTATTGTTGCCATTGTGAAATTCATCCAACAAGACCTTCAAGTCAGGAAAGACCAAATCTAACTCCTAATCTGTCTTCATATGTGCTGACATGTTTCTCCAGTTTTCCTCTTACCTCAGACACACTACAGGAATACAGAACTCTGTGCAGCAATTGCTTTGCTGTTCCCAATGCACGCCTGACTGAGGCTTGAGCCCTGTGCCTTGCCCTCACGAGCTCCTAGCTCATGCTTTTCTACAGAAATCAGATTACCCTTGAACACATCTCTTAGCTGCAAAATGGAAGGCAATTAAAAAAAAAAAGAAAATGGTGCTAGATTGTGAATAGCCCTCAAGCCACCTGTTAGTTAAGTTTACTGTTTGTATTTACAGAGTTCAAGGAGAAAAAGTGATCCCTGTAGCAGCAACTAACATCATTTCCCATGGATTAGCATGCTCTTGTATGGCTCAGTATCACCCTGGCTTCACATCTACCTTGCATTTCCAAGGCAGTTCAGCCACCTGCAAGAGGCACAACTCTTGTCTATCCATCTGCTTTAGGAGAGAGGTGAATGAGGAGCTGCTCAACAGTTTGAAAGAGCCCTTAAACTGAGTATCAAATGAAAACAAGAGCACATGACAATATATGTTAAAAAGACTCACAGATCCGCACTCCAGAGACGAAATCCAGCTTTGTCTACTCTGAGCACAAGACTATGAACAGCCATGTACTGCATCAATGACAGCTGGAGAAAGGTCTCACCACTGTCCCCAGACGTGGAAAAAGAAACATTTTGCTACTTCTACCAGGAACCTTTGGAAGTGACCTCTGTTTTCAAAAATGTTTTTCTAATGGGTCAGGCTAAATGCAGATTGATTTAAGTCACAGATATTTAAAACGTCAGCTTCCATCATAATTTAAACTGAAAGAAACTTTGAATAAGTCATGCATTTTAACCTGCATTGCATTTGTACCCTTAACTCAGCTTCTTTCTATAGATAATTAATGTGTCTTTTTGTCAGGCCAGAGGAGAATCTGTTTCTACACACTAAGTCATCTTTTGTTGCTAACTGAATTTTGGTAGAAATTGGTACTCAATCAAAAGCCACAACACATTTCAAAACTATATACTATTAGTTACACAGTACTATGTTTAGTGTGCTGTATGAATGAAGAAAAGGGGATGGTTTCTTATCAAGAAATCATCATAGTTTTCATTTTAAATGGATTTATTTAACAGAGTTACCTGTAGTTAAAGAACGAAATATTTCTCATGACCAAACTCTGTAAAAATGTAGAAACTGTCGCTCTTATATGCTAATACCTCATTCTCTGTATGTTCAAAAATAGAGGGCAAGTCTGCCTGCTTCTTCAGCTGCCAGTTTTTCAATACTAAATAAAATAGGTGTTGAGAAGAACCAAAGGAATAATCTGAAATGAAAGCTACTGCTGCTTTAGGCTTTCAAAAACTGGTTTAGTCTTTCAGCCAAGCTTTGGTTCCAGCTGCTAAGGCTTCCACCAGTTTTTCCCTTGCCTTCCTTGCAGGAATTGACAGCAAGTATCCACTCCTTGTATGTTTTTATTTAACTTCAGAGATTATAGTCATGAAATGTGTTGCTAAGGTTTGGAATGGGGTTAATTTTTCAAAAGAAGTTAAATAGAGTTGAATTAAAGGGTATCTTTTTTTCCTCCTCTAGCTTAGAATGTTAATTAACAAGTAGCAAGAGTCAGAGAGGACTCCGTTACCAGAGCATGAAGGAATTCTAGTAATTCTTTGTGTTGCACTTATTCAAGTCCTTTGCCTTTTCAAAAATAAAAACTTTTTTCACTTTCCTCTTTATTTTAAGAAAAGCCCATCTCCAGTAGGAGTTGAGCTGGAAGGGCACAAAGGTAACAGCAGATGCTATAAGGATTCACACTGCAGTAGCAATGGAACAATATCTCTTCATGCCATGGTCAAAATAGCAGCATGAAATGAGTATCACATGCAAATTCACTCTGCTATAACAAATGAGGAAAAATATTTCCATAAAAAGCAGCAACCTAGGAGTAACAGTAAAATCATGAGTCCATGCTGGTTCTTTAGACACTGTGGTCTGTTAAGCTCCTCTCTCACTGCCAGAACAGCACTGTTTCAGTTTGCTCTGATATTTTTGTCCCAGGCATAGTAACTGTGATGAATTTGCAGTCCTACCTCACAAGTTCCTCTCTTTCCCTAGTAATAGGGACTGCTGAGGTGAGGTTACATAGGGGACAGCAAAGCTTGTACCATCTAGTGAGAACAAAAGTAATGAAGTAAATAATTTTTTGCCTAAAAAATTAGATCTTTAATCATTGTTTAATGTGTAATTTTACTAGTTAAGGGTTCTCACTTGCTTAACTTACATGTCTGACATTAAAGGACTGGCTGTGGCTGTAAGGAGTAGTTTAAAAGCTGAGATTACAGGTATGCTCAGGAACAGAAGGAGAAGCGGGAAAACTCCAACTGATTGTTCCATTATGCCATTATTAACCAAGAGAACACTGTACGTTGTAATCACCCAGCATGTGTGAGAAGAAAAACACACAGATGAAAGACTCTGTGGGTTTTTTCAAATAAAGAAAAATAATCAAGCTTGCATAAATGCAATTTCCATACCTAGCATAGCCAAGTAGCAATACTTAATAGAAAATGACACTTACTTGTTTCACAACATTAATGGAAGGTGTAAAACAAAAATTCCTACAGTTTATCAATATGAAGTGATAAATTTACTTCACAATTTTTTGTGGAATGTTTCCTGAATGCACATATTATTTGATCCTGAGATGTACCACTTCTTTCTCCCTCCCCAAAAATGCTATCAGAATCACTCTGGCATATGTCCAGTACATTTTAGGCAATAAATGATACCTCTGTGATGACCTCTAACACTTTTCTTCCCCTGGTTTATTTCTCTAAAAGTAGGTAGGGCAAAGCTTGCACCATCCTTAGCACTGAGAGAATGAGAGCAATTTCCCTTTACACAGTTTAAAATAGAAATACAAACCTTGCCAGAATGATTTGAAAGCACTGGCAGATGGATAAAATATTTCTGAATCTGCATCGTGTAACATTTGGCAGCTAGCATGAGTACTGAACAGCTGACTTTTATGCAATGACATTATTAATTATATCTCCCTTGCCAAACAAGCACCGTAACTGAGCCTTTGCAGCAGTTTGTCATTAGGCAGCTCATGCATGTCTGCTGAGCTGCTCATACGGTAAGAGATGGAGCTGCCCTCTCCCAGACCTACTAAAAACATCAGCCAAGCTCCCATCTGATTGCAAGAGCTACTATATATGGGCCAAAGACAGCGCAGCAATCAGAAGGGGGCATGTTCCGCCCGTGTCGTCAGGCATGGGACAACAGCCATTCCCAACATTATTCCTGGCTTGCCAAGACCACCAGCAGTGCAAGACAGTCATTCATGCCTACTGACTAATTTGCATAAAATTTGCTTGCAGGCTGAAATATCTTCATTTTGGACATTTTTCATTCAAGGGTGCTTTTATTTTTTTTTTTCTTAAACTGGAATCTGCAGAAGCATCTCAAAAGCCCATGTATGCCTGCAGGCATATATTAACTGAGCTCAGATTTGCAGAGTACAAAACTAACTCAATGAAAAGCCAGCTCTTGTTTCAGGAAACAGAAGAGCTGACAGAAGCCATCATGTCTCTAATCCTAACTGCCTTAAGCCTCAATTTTGTGCAAAAACCATGATCCTTCTCACTTCAAGCCAACATAAGAAACATTGGATAGATGTATTAGACAGATGCATAAGTGTCTGCAACACTTATAATTCAAACAAAATACTCACATATTCTCTGTCCCAAATCCCAACAGCCACTCACATACAGCAGCCATGTAAATCTATCCCTTTGACTTCCCTGTTTCACACATCCAAGCTCTCAGCAGTTCTGCCGACTCCTGGAACCTGGTTCCTGGTGTTTCACACAGAAATTCCTGGGGGAATTTCATCTCTTGAATCTGATGATCTCCCCTCACTTCCACGCTAATTTCCTTTTAGGCAGTCAAAAAAACAGGTGAGAGGCAGCACAGATTTGATTCCTTCTCAGGCAGCCTAAGTTCCTAGCTAGGCATTTGCCTTGAGATCCTATGGAACACACATAACCATGGTGTGGTGTTTGTTGTCCCACAATGACAAGACCCGGCACCTTCAATTATATTTCAAACTTAGTGAGCAGCTTCACAACTTCATAAACTTGACTAATTCTGACAGCAGCTTACTGAAACAGGCAAATTAATAAATTGGATGAATGCAATCTTCACAGAGCCCTGAAGCAAACAAAAAGTCACTGGTAAGTTCAGTTTGCTTTTGAGCAGACCATAAGCATGCATATTTAGATGAATGATAAATGTATGGGTACGAAGAATGCCATAAACCACCACTGTAACCATCATTGTCACTATCATTTCTATACTTAAACATGGAAAATATGCAGTATTGTTCTCACTTTCCAAAGCTACAGATGGAGCCTGTTTTGAATATGCAGCAAAGTATTGACTGCCACCATGGGGTACTCATTTTCCTCTTGCTCTGAAAACTTGTCCTGCTTTATCGATGGGTTTCTTTATTTGTTTAGAATTATATTCAAGTGTATGACAGTGTGTGTGAATTCACAAGCTCTCTGTTCTGTGTATTTCATGGGTCATTCCCAGCACTGTGTGGTAGCTTTAGCTCTGTCATCAAAATGTTAAAAATTGAAGTTGTAATAGGAACCAACATAGAACAGAAAATTAGAGCAGCATCTTGCATAACGGGAAGGCAGAAGATACAGAGACTTCTGCCACTCATAAGCCGCTTCTTACTGCTCTTGTATCTTCACAAAGAGAAACTGCATACACACCACAAAGAAGAGCTTACCTTGTATTACCAGAGGAGAAGAGGGAACAGTGAGAAGCAGAAATACCATGGCAGGAAGCAGAGAATGCCAGTTGTTTGCCAAAACATTGGCATTGACCGAAACAGCGAGAGATGACCATCCATTGTATGTTGTGAAAGAGGCTCCAGAGCCGCCCCACACAGATGAGGTTTACATGCACCCCTGAACAAAAAGCTAAATTGGCTCAAGACCTGCCACATAGCAAAAAGCACCAGAAAAAAAGGTGGAAGAATGCACCATGACATCAATGACTTCTTACCTGTTGGGGTTTTTAATGTCAGACGTGGCCAACTGGAAATTCTGCAATACCCCAAAGTGACAATCCTGGCCAAGGGAATGGGCAGGAGCGCTAAAGGAGCACTTGCCTTAGAGAGTTTCTCCAACAGACACTCAGGTCTGAAATTTCCCTACAGGTACATTGGAGGCATGAGTAGTGGATCATATGGAAGCTGTTAAACTTCCATACATGGCATCTTTAGGGAGCTGAACTGACAGAACATGAATTAAGAAAATACAGCGATGGTTAATTACGTCCCTTCACACCACTCCGAGAGAGATGTTGACTTCCTATGTTTAAAGGATTTGCCTGGGAAAGTTAGTTACATGGCTCTAGCCATAGGAATTTTATACTTTATTATCATGATTAAACTTTATAATCAAGACTCCTCTTTAGGAATGGGGTTGACAGGAACTAGACCAGTCTCTGATAATGGCTTTGCTGTGTTAGAATTACATTTTCAATTTGCTATTTTGAAATTACATTCACTTGCTGTTGCAGTTTTGAAAAAAACCTGAAAAAAAAGCAGCAGTACAGCTCTAAACAGAGTTCTCATTGCTTGGGTTCTTGCAAATGACTTCAGTTCTGGAACTCCTAAGCCACAGTTTTAGTTTAGAAAGTTGGAACAGAGTAATCTGATGGAATGAATGAATGAAAGAATGAATGAATGAAAGAATGAATGCACTATATTGCTGTTAAACCTCCTCCCCAGTTGCAAAGAAGCAGCTATTTAGTCTTAGCTAAAGCAGTTCCCTGTTTTGTCTTAGACTGGGAATATTTTAGAAACCAAACCTAAAGAAAAAGAACTCTGATTCCAGCTGCATGGGGCAAAAAGCAGAGGCAGACAATATTTAATCCTGACAATGTTGTAGCATTTTTAAACAACACAAAATAGTCCTAAAATAGGAAAGCTGAACGAGACCCACACAACTATTATGAGGTGGGGAGGCGGGAGGGGAGAAGCATTAATACTTAATTGGTATTAATGATTTGAGTATAATATAGGAGTCCCTGCTTTCAAATTTCAAGGGAAAAAATGGTTACTGAGCAAGGCCTTGAACACATCTTAAGACAGCATCTTAATGACCACTTTGGCAGACTCTTCATTACTCAAATGAAAATTTAAGAGTCACAAATAAGAACAGCATTCCCCGTGCTGCAGCTCCTTTCCTTGCTGATACAAGAAGCGAAAATGGCAAGGTTGTGCGGTCTCTAGCGGAAAACCAAAAACTCTGTTAGCACAGCCTGCTGGTTTTCAAAACTACAGATAAAAAAACTTTACTTTTTTTTTCTGAAATATTTTTCCTTCTCCCCTTCTGCTCTGTAGACTATGATGAGGTCACCCCTCAGAGCTCTCTACTGCAAGGTGAACAAACCAACTGACATCGGCTGCTTCTCCTATGTCTTGCCCTTGAGACCTTTCACCATCTTGGCTGTCCTCCTCTGGACACACCCTAAATAGTCTGAAATCCTTATATAAAGGCATCTAAAACAGCCCCCAGCCCTCGAGGTGAGGCCACCCCAGAGCAGAGCAGAGCAGAGCAGCACAATCCCCTCCCTTGCCCAGCTGGCCATGCTGTACCCCAGGACAGGCTTGGCCCTCCTGGCTGCCAGGGCACTGCTGACTCATGTTCCACTTGCCATCCGCTCAGGCCCGAGATCTCTCTTAGTCATGTTGCCATTCTTGCTCTGCCCAATTTTAAGCAACACAAAAAGAGCAGCGTAATTGCTGTGAAGAAATGCAACCCAAATGTCATGGCAGAGGCTATATAGCAATTACGTCAGGCACACGGCACTCTTACCCTCAACTTGTCATTTGTCTCCTGACATGTCATATGACCTCGGATAGTCAGTTCTCAACCTGAGCTAGATGCATTGCCTTCTTTGACCTGTAAAACTAGATGATCTTTGAACTAGCAAAGCATCTTCCTTATCACTCTGTAAGCATGCTGACTGCCTCAAACATTTCATCCACTCCCTCAAAGCTGTACAAAACCAAAGTACAGATGTGGATAGGCACATACATGGCTGACCATTCTGTCAAGTACTGGCACCTTCTGCTTATTGCTCGTTCCCCTCCACTCACTCTACGCAGAAGAAAATCCAAGACACTTTTCAGTGCACTGGTTGTACAATGATAGCACAGTCTAGACAAGTTGCCTCTGGAACTGGGTACATGGGGCTCAAAGGAGGCAGTTGTAAAGCTAAACTGGCTCTAGACATGGGCTAGGAGGGCTTTGTAAGTGGACTCGGTGGCACCAACCAACATTAATTTGAAAGGTCTTTCATTCAACTTAATGAAATTAAGTTCCATTGACCAGCATAGCTTGCCTGTGGTTGGAAAATCCTTAAGCAACTTGCTGAACAAAAGGTCACATTTTTGTGCAGTAATAATGTTTCTTCTGCCTTGCCCCTCTGAACGAAGCATTTTCTACGCTGTGGTCCAAAGCCACTGTAAAGATGTCTCCATTCATTCTTAGCCCATGCAGAATTTTTTGTGCACATGCTGAACCAGGCACGTGCCAGCAGGTATAGAGCCAAGGTTAAACTGAACCACCAGAGACAGCTCTCCTACCTTTCAGTAACCTCTGCAAAATGGTAGAAACTGAAAATGGCCACTAAGACTTCAAATTGAAAGCTGACACCACATAAAACATTGAAGGAGGTCAGAAACGAAGCAGGGTTAGCAATCATAATTTAAATGTGCTGAGATTCTTTGTTTATGCATCACTTGCTTTGCGCTTCACAAGAATTAGATCTGTCCAAGTACATTTATAAAGAGGCAGCTCAGGATTAATTTCTGGCTAAATGAATCCTTTCTTGGTGACAAGCAGTACGTGGTGATTTCTACGCCGCAGCAAAAATTTTCAAAGACCACTTCCTTCATGGATTCCAGAAAAGTTTTTAGGGGAGGATGGTTTCTTAGTTAATTTTCTAACAGTCTTTGTAAGAAGGTGAAATCATAAAATCACAGAATGGGTTGTGTTGGAAGGGACCTTTTAAGATTATCCAGTCCAACACCCATGTTTAAAATGTTTCAAGAAGCTTAAATATTTCTTTAATAAAAGTAGCAATGGCTCCCATTTAACATTATTGCAGTCATTGCACTGATTCTGTCGGCAAGAAGTCTTAAGGAACAAATTTGTTAGAAAAAGACTAGTGTCCTTATTAAATACAGTTTTTAAATCACTTTCCAAACAGCGTTAGGTTCAACTTTCAGATTAAATTAAGGCTTGTCTGACACCAGAGATCAGATGTGCTCTGTGCAGGGGAAAGCTGGCAGAAGTTAATTTTAGGAAGGAAGTACATCCAAATTCACTTTTACTAAACTTACTTCTGAACTAGTCTTTTTGATCTCACTGTCACACACACATATGCATGTAGTAGAATGCATGTACTAGCATGTGTGAAAGTCTGTCATATGTATCTGAAATGTCTAGGCCTAGCAAATAAGCTACACACATGACAAAGACTTCAAAACATTTCATTCATATCTATCTTAATTTTCTCATAAAGAAAAATAAACTGGCACATTGTTTTCTGAACAGCAACAAATGACAGGTAAAACACTTAGATATGACTATAATGGGAAAATTAAGTGGTAAGAAGAGTATAAGCATAAACTGTTTTCTTAAATAGAAAAGATAAAACTCTGGCTACAGGGAAATCAAAGTTATAGCTTCAGCTGACTTAACAGAATCACAGAAAGAGGAGTGGAAGTCAGGCTTCCCTATCCTCTTCATTATAAATGTTTCGTAATAAAGACAGATAACACAAAATTCAGAGTAGAAGGAAGAGATGGTAAGAGGGAGAAGGACCCCACCCTACCACTGGCAGCAGGATCCAAGCCACTGTCCCACTTCTGAAACACACAGTTGGTTCCCACCATTAGTTGAACAGCTGTTTTTCAAGAAATAGATTAACTCCTGTTCACCACTTTTAGGAAAACATTTTTGGGGACCCATAAAAAAAGAAAAGAAAATCACTTTTATGCACCCAGCTTCATAAAATGTAGTTATCTATTTTCTTCAGGTTTTACAGAATGGAATGACCTTGCCCCTTGGCAGATTTTTGGCAAGAAAGCCCAAGATAGAAGTGCAATAATGTGCTCCAAGATCTTGACCTAATCTCTACTTAGCACGTTTCTGACACCTATCAAAAGGGAAAGTCAGACATTACCTTTTTAGTGCAACAGTTAACAGCAAGACAAAAGCGAAAGCAGCTAAACCCGGACGTTTCAAATACAGAGACAGCAAAACGAGTACAGAATTGCTGATTTACATAGCCTGGGTTTGCTGTGATATGAGTGCTTAGCTGCACTTGGAGAATTTCAAGCACTTTTGAAGTATGAAGCCTTGCCAAGTATTAGCTCAGATGTGTTAAATACATTGTCAGGTGGCTACACTCTGGTTAAATATAATAGAAAGTGACCACACGTTTCCTACAGTTTGGAGCTTTGCAGCAAGAATGCAGAATGAATGAACTTTACACTATGCAACTGACAGAGAAGGACACCAACTGCTCCACTTAGAAAGAGTAACTGGAAGAACAGAACCTAATATCTGATCCCTTTAGGCCCTGTAATAGCATTAAAAGCTACTGTAAGTAATGTAGAAACGTATTCTGCTAGACACAAGGACAATTCTCTAAATTGCTTAGCCTATGTTTTAGTTTGTATCTTCACCCCAGCCCGTCATTTTCACTTGTGTAACTTCTCCCTCTCAGGGCAGCTGATACCCTTCCATTCCCAATGTGGCTGTTCAGAATATTCAGGGAATCAAATTAAAATAGATACTCACATCAATAGTTTGGATTTTCTGGCCCTAAATGCTAGCCCCTGCCTAGAGGTGCTAAGATTGGTACAAGATTGGAGAGGACCTTATTTGCAGTTTCCTAATTTTAGATCTTCCCTGTGGACTGTACAAGCAGCAAAGAAAGAAGCAGAAGGTCTTTGACCATGCCCTAGGTGATCATGCCCAAATCTATGGCTTTTTCTATGGGCAAAGATGAGAAAAACAGCCCCAGAAAAATCTTAAAAACACATTCTCTTTTTTTTTTCTGTCAGCAAGATAGAAGAATGAAGATGTTCTACACAGCTATTCACAAAATCCTCCCAAATTTTTTCTAGTCCCAACTGAATTTCTAGTAACAACCTGACATCTCCATGAAGAATCAATCAATGAAGGGAAACCAGAAAGAGCAAGTCTCTTGTTCCCTTACGAGCATTAGAGATCGCTTTCAGAAAATTACATTAACTTTTTTCTCACTTAGTGAAAGACTTAAATGTACAACAAGAAGACAGAGTATACCAGCTGAGCTTTTCATGTTATTAGCACCTATAAATCTCAAGTTATGCACAATGCTAGTACTGTATCTATTAAAATATTCAATTTCACAGTATAGATTTGATGAGAACTATCACCTCGCTTCTGGACAAGGGATCAGGAATCTTCACTGCTTCACACAATGCCTTTCTACCCCTTACAATAGAAATTACAGCACATGCATATAAATCCCATCCATCTCTGGTATGAACACTTTCCATATTCAATCATTTACAGAAAAAAAACCCCACAATAGCTTTTAAAGGGAACACAGCCTTCTGTGTCAAAGTATTGGTAGCTTTGAGCATTCAGAACTTTGTATGAAATCAAAACAAACTGAAGGCAATCCGGTCCTTGGTAAATCATCCTGATGTGTTAGTGGATGCAGGAACAAGAGAACAGTGTGACCTTCAAGACCTAGATTCTCTCCTCAGTGTGATGCTGGTCTGCTGGAAGGCCTGCAAGGAGTGATTTCATTGCCTGCAATTTGGTTTCTCCATTAATAAAATTGATCTAAGAGCATTTAGCTTTTTTTGAAAACAGTTTTTGATCTGCTGATGAGAACCACTACAAAAATCAGTCTTGCTAATTTCCTGATTCTGTATTTGTACAGTAAGGACCTACCTACAACTCAATGGTTCTACACCAATGAAAATCAAAGTAAGTATGATGACAGTAATCACTAGGAAAAGATTTAATCAGGGTGGTCATTGCTACTTGATCGTCAAAACCAAACCCCAACCACCTGAAATCTAGTAGCCCCTGCGTAGGTTTACCTTATGTTGCAGTATTAGAAATGAAACAGAATCAATTCATTTACTTCTAATCAGCAGCAAAGTTCTTCTAGATGATCTGCCATCCACACAGCCACTAGGTCCAAACTTGCTTGGCAGCTCCATAGAATGAAAGTGAAATTGTCCATAGCCTGTTTTTCATTGGGAATTGGGCTGACCCCTCACCAAGTCTTTATACACAGAGGAAGATATAAATTAGATGGCAACAGATTTGTTGCTAACAACCTGGGTCAGATTTAAAACTATGACCTGCTGCACAGTGCTTTATATCTCAGATGAGCAGTTCCTGTTTTCCTGTGTCTCAAGTGTAAAAGAAGTATAATGGTGGTATTTCTTCATCATAATATTCTTTTCTTGAATTGTATGCCATTACCTAGACATACGTTGCCCTTTACTACCATACCCTCAGCCAGATGTCTGTCCCTATAAAAATGCTCTGGAAACAGCATCTAGCCAAGACATATATTGATAATGAACAATTTGTGTGTGGATAATCAGATTGTATTAAAAGAAAAAAAAACCCTGCACACCTCTAAGTAGTATGTGGATATTTTTAAGTATCCAAGGCCTAGTAGAGGACCAACAAACCACTCAGTTGGCTTATTAATGGTCTTCATTTTGCATTACTGGATGAAAAGCCCTTATGATGGTTGAAGGGCACACTTGCAATCTTTTCCATAAAATTTAAGACACTGCAGAAATGCCTGCAGATTAAAACTGAAACATTATTACAACAGGATAGTCCAAACACAGGTCAAGGAAACCCAACCCACTGGTGTCCTTTCTCTGCCTCCTCTATCAGCCCTCTGTCCACACTGACTTATACATATGGAATGAGTAAGCCATATGCTCTGTCAAGAAAGAAAAACAACAAAAAATTAATCTATCCCTGCATCTGTTTCATACATGCACAAGCAATGTGTGTGCACATAATTAAAAACTGAGATTACACTTTCCATTTCAGTAGATTCACACGGATGACAGGAGATTGCCATTTCAAAGGTCAACAAAATTCTTAACCATAGGGCTAAGAACATTTCAATGTCTAACCATTAATTCCTTTTGTTAACATCTGCTTAACTAATTCATTACAAATGTGCTGAGGATGTGCCCTTTTCTAACAGCTCCACATTTTCTCCTCAGCCAAGGAGAAAGTCAGAAGATTCCAGAATCTTCAAAGGCAATCAACAACAGCAAGCAACATCAGAGTCATTAGAGTCTTGATTTGTCAAAAGTTAATGTCTTGTCAAAAGTTATGTCATGACATTTGGTTTTAAGAAGGAAAAGTAATCTCGATTTTTCACCCTCTGCCTATATAATAAAGAATGGAATACAAGAGTAAAAAAGGTTTTTATGAACTTTGCCAGTCTCCCTGAATTCTTGCAGCTAAAGCTGCTTTTACAATAGTCCATTTTTACACTAACTGATTAAAAGTAAGTTATGTGATGGAAGTGATGTGCACCAGCTTTTGAAGAGCCTACAAAACTGAAGGCTCCAGTACAAGAATACTAGGATACTTTTTCCTAGTCACTTTAATGTCATTCTTCCTTTTCTGAAATGACCAATTGCTGGCTCTTCTGTGAAGACACAATTCTTGCAATCCCATAGGAGTTTACCATGGTTTCAGAATCTGCATGTACAGCTTACTGGACACCTTGCTAGTACATCCTTAGTTCTGCCTCTCAAGCATCTAGTTTACACTAATCCTGCCACTAAAATTAAAGCTCCTCGCTCACCTCCCCTTGTGGAGCAACCCATTGTTACTGTATTATATAAAGAAAACCCAAAAGAAATGAAGAGCAAGAACAAAAAAAGATCATTAAGCCTGTACTGTTTGCATTTCAACAGGGAGAAGAGCAAGAGAGACCCCCCAAAATGACTACACTTTGTTCAGTATTCTTCTCCACTAAACCTTAGTAGTAAAACCTCTGGGCCATGCTTTCTCACAGAGGTATTCAGAGCATATTTATTCTCCCTTGTTCCATTAAGATCCCTCTTAATTAGTGTTATTTTAAAATATACACCCAGGACCGTTTTTATAAATTCAAGAGGACATCACGAGGCAAGAGCATGATACAGTGAAAGCATTGTTTCATAGCCAGCATGAGAATTCTGCTAGCAATGTCACCTTCATTTCTCCCTGGTTAAAGAACAGTGGTGCTGTAGGCTGACAGTACCTCGGTCAGCCGTGGCATCTTCCTGTGTTAGGTAACTCTGTGTGGCAGAAGCTGCACCACCACTGCTCGTAGGAAGGTTCACAGAAACAGCCTTGGTCTAGTTTGCCCCAACAGCAATTACTGGTGCCCAAGAAAACAAGAGGCTGTCCCTTATTACTGTCAGCAGCACAGGACTTTGCCAAGATCAGTGACTGAAGCAGTCTGACACTACCCCACAGAGGATGGGCAAATCCAAGCAGCACCAGCAGCCACCAGGCCGTGGAAGTGAGGCCATATGGCAGTGGGAAAGCATGGGGTAAACTGCCAACCATACTTCTTCTTCCAAGTTCAGCACCACAATTTCTAGGATTCTCTTACCGAAGAACTGCCATACTGGATTGAATGTTAAGTGCCCACCACGTCAGTAGCTTGCCTTTGACAATGTGGGAAAACCAGACACATTCAAGGGAAGCCCAATAAGCAAAACACACCCATGAAAGTCAATTGAAGAATGTCAGCTGATACCCTAGAGACAAAGGTCAGATTAAATCACAGCAAGTGAGGTTTTTTTATGGCTTTGATATTTGACTAGTGGGTAGTCTTTGCACAGAGAAACCCAAAATATCTTTGAATCTTTTGTTGTAGATATCATCCTATAGCAGTCAATTCCACGACCAAAGTACCATGGGAATTTTCAGCATTTGGGAATTTTTTGGGCTTCGAGTGACTTGAGTATTGATTCTCTACATTTTACAGAACAAGATGAAGAGAGACTACACATTCCCTTCTCTACCAAGTTTAATTATTCTGCACTCTGTTACCGTGTTATTCATTCAACTTGTGTCTTTTCGTTATTCAACTTATTTCTGTGACAAACTTAGTCTTCCAAGCCGTCTTTTCTGGCTCCTCATACTTCTTGTACCTCTTTGAAGCAAAGAACAGCAGAGCAAGTTTTCCTTTCAATGCCAGAAGTCCTGGAAGTGAGAATCTTTCGCCCATCCTGTCCCCAGTACAGATGAAGCTCGAGCGGGAGGCAGCGCAGCACAAAGAGCAGCCCGTCACCTCACTGCAACACATTCTCGGTCAGCCATGAGCAGTTACAACTGCAATGCAAATAACCTCTGCAATTCACCACTCCAAAAGACTCAGGGAAAGACACCACATTTCCTTTCAGCATAGACAAGTGATCTCTAGCAGTTTTGAAAGTCCAGCAGCTTAAAAAAACCCCCAAACAATTATGAGGCTAATCCACACCAAAACGGTATCACAGCCCGTTTTCTGCTCTTTTCATGAAGCAAAGCTGCTTGCCTTCCTTTGCTGACATCCAGTGAAATACAGAGAACTTTTTCAAGGAATTGGACAGTTTTATATCAAGGTCATGTGACTGCCTCCCTGCTGAAGCCCATATATCAAAGCAGGCAGCTGCTAGCCTGAAAGCACAGCACAGCATCTATTTTCACACAGGAATTACTGTGTCGCTTGGCAGAATTCTGTTCTATATTCAGGGGGTGACATAAACCCACAGCAATGAACCCTGGAAGCTGAATCTCTCTCTCTCTCCCCTCTGCACTGCGCTCAGAGGTGAAATACCAGCAAAACGAAACCTGTCCTGTGCCAGGGAACTGTATGCTGAACAAGCATTCTCTCAGTCCTTCTTGGTTCTTCACTCCAATAAGGAAAGGCTGGGCTCAGCTTCATTAATAATTCAAACTAGATATCCATAAATTATGTTCGTGGAAATTATGGAGAGGTTAAGCTGAACAAATTGAGAAATAATCCTCTAGCAATATATATTTCAAAATGCCATACTCAAAAAAACTACTCTGTGTTAACACACTGTATGTTACTGTTCAATGATTCTATCTCAGCTACTAACTTTTAAAAGGATTAAAACAAATTTATTTCTCAATTCTAAGCTGTCACGAGTCATAGCAATAAAGAAAAAAAAATCAGATTTTTTTTTTTTAAGAAAAAAGGGGTTTTGGTTTTTCTCATCATTTATTTAAAAAATTACACCCATCTCATAAAATGTACCTTTAAAATTGGGATAGTGCCTAGGATCTTAGGCTTAACATTTAATCTAGTAATAAAACTGACAGATTGAAGGAGAGGACAGAAATGAATTAAAGTGAACTACAATAAAGACAAATGGGAAGCGATTCACAGTGATTTTGCCTTTTTAATGCACAAAACCAGAAGAAGGGTTAACGGGCTTGGCAGATGTTCCACACAGACAGATCTTATTGACCAGAGACTGGGACTAAATTGAATACTGAATTTCAATGCCAAGATGATAATCTTCCCAAAATGGAAAATGGCAGTGTGGCACAGCAATCTCAGCTGATGACACATGTACAGAGTTTATTCATTTATTCAAACATAAATCAATCTATCAGGCTAGACTATTTTTTTAAAGTTTAAGGGAAATGTGTGACCAATTGTTTTTCATTTCCTCTGTAGCAACCAAAAGGTAGAGGGCTTCTTGTTCTGACAGCCTGTTCACTAGCCAACATAAGCTGTGGCTGCAGGCTGATAGCTCAGCTTCCCAAATCCTGGAGCCAAAGTGCCTCCCTAGGCATTCATGCCTGCAAATCTCAGTAAATATTTTACTTAAAAATCCATAGACGTGAAAATCAATTCAGCAGTGCAACTAAGCTTACACTTATTTATTGCACAAGTCCCTGTATATTGCTTTTGCCCTGACCTTTCATAACTAATTTATGGATTATTCCCTTTCTAGTCTTCATGTTTTGCCTTTCTTAATGAAATGTGGCAAAATACTTGCATTTAGAAATTCGTATTTTCATTTCTTTTTCCTTAAGCAAGTGCTTCTTTCTTTAAATTAACTCCATGCTGAGTAATGCCAGTGAGTGTGGGGCTACAATAACACAACAAATTTAGAAAGGAGATATATGCACATCTGAGAGGTCTATTCAGAACATGGAGGCTTACTAAAAAAGAGAAAGGAAAATCTCATTTACCCATTAGTCAATAGAAACAGAATTAGGAATCCAGTTTGATCAGGCTGCAGCAGAGAAGTTAAACTTAAGTTTTATTTTGTGCTACAGAGGTGAAGAAAAAGGAAATAATAGCAATTTCTGTCAAATAAGTGGTAGACAATGACTGCTAGAAAACTTCTGAGCCATGATGACCCTGGTGACCTGAAAGTGAAAGAATTCTGTCATTCTGCAAAATGTGGGGGGGAATTGAGTATTGGTGGTTAATAATTGAGTTCAAATGTTGAGCACATTCTGAGACATCAGTTTTTCCTTAGTGGTATTTTTTGACAGACAAAAAAAATCCCAACCAACCAAACCCTAAGCTAAGAATCCAGGATGCAAAAAACTCCAAAGTGTTAGAAGGACTGGGAGTGTGTGGTCTTTTGCTCCTATCCTTGGGTATCCTGTTCTTTCCAGCACACAGTTAACTTTTAGCCAAAATTCAAGTGCTCACCCAAAACCTTTTCCCAAGCAAGCAGCCAAGCTTTTAACTAATTCCATTGCCTGCTCTGGTCAGCAGGGAGGAGAACGAGGAAGAAAGATACAATGGCAGAGGACTCTGTATCAGACTGTCTCCTGTCTCCTCACCCCTTGGATGTCTCACCCTTATCTCAGCATGGAACACACTGTTCACTGAGGGAGGGGAGCAGGGCAAAGGAAAAAAGCATCTTGCAGCCTTTCTGTCAGCAGCCTGTACAAGCCATTTATTTCAGCTTTGCCCAGGATTGTCTTTCACTTGCCAAAGCCCATTTCTGATGGTCTTAAGGTGAGTGCTGATGGTTCACTCAACTTGTGGCTGCACTGTCAGATGTGAAAAGCCACCAGCTGACTCTAACATTTCAGCTTCTCCTCTGTCTTCACTATTGGAACAAGGTCACCTGCACAGCTGCCCTGCTTTACAGTGACAACAGAAGACACTCTGCTGAAGCACTCCACCTAAGCTTTTTGTCTTTCCAGAGTTATAATCAGACAGATACCATACTCCATGTTTTGCTGGGACTCTGTTTGTTCACCCCCAAGCAGTGTAGGTGCACACAGCAATGACTGCAGTTAAATCTTTTCAGCAGCTGTAGAGGACACACCGTTATCATGCACTTTGTGAAAACTCCGTCCAATTTCTTTCTCTGCACACCAGCAACCTGTTGCCTTTCAGATAGAAGCTTCAGAAGTTCTTTACTATAGGGTTTATATTACATATGAATTATTCCCAATGAGCAGCAATGACAAGAAAAGAGACAAGCCCCTTACAGACTCTTTTTCTTCCATTAAGAGAGTCAAAGGGACATGCTTTAATAAAGAGAGCTTTCCCAGTTAAATTCCTGTTATTTATTTATGCTTGTCTCAGATGTTTATGTACACATCCAACCCTTAGATTACACATGTGCATTATCAGCAAGAAATGGAGAATCATTCCTGTAGGGAACTGGAATTACAGCAGAGTCTAGTCAAGAAGAAAATGTAGAGCCAGACAACTACTGCTTTCCCCCTCTGGAGTGTTCACATTTGGAGTTTGCCTGCAATACAGAATACAGTTTGTCCATAAACCTGAATTTATGCACACAACTGTCATCATAATTCTACACCTAAAGTCATACTAGACATATGAACACAGACTCTCTGGGCACAAAGCCCTCTCTTTCACATAAATGACCTTGCTTTCCTGTAAAAACACAAGGAGTTCTGCATTTGCGTTTCTACTTGGTCATTTTTCCATTCATCTTGAATAAGGACGTACTAATGAGGTGCTAAGCAATAAATTTTTGTGCCCTTTGAAAGAGAAGTAATTCTAGGTATATTGTCTTATACTGTATTTCTCTCTGTGCATCTGACTTGGACAAAGGCAGAAGTGCTGTCTTCCTCTAGATATACATCAACACCACTGGCACAGCAAGTATAGAGTTCAGCAATTATACCAAAATACAACATCTTTTGTATCAAACCCTACCAGTGAATACCATGACAGGACTGTGAAAGGAAACAACATGTGCAGAGAGTTACAAATTGAAGAAGGAAAAGAGGGAGAGAGCAGCTAAAGGAAACACTGGGAATAGGCTAAGCTCTCTCAGGCTGCAGTGGGCTCGACACAAGGAAAGAACAACCAAGTCTGGCCCCTTCATGCCAGCAAGCATCCTGAGCTGTGAACAAATCAGTCAGCTACAGATGACAGCACACAGATATGGGTACAGAGTAACAGATCACTAAAAACACACGGCTTGTAGAAGTACCTGAGCCAACTGACAGAATTGTGAAGGAGTCTGGGGGCTTGAAGCAGAGCTGTGAGACACCCGAACTGTGCAGCTAACATGAGTCACAACCCAGCAATCACTCATCCCTTCCCAGCTTTTCAGTTCAAAAGCCAATGACAGGCTGAAATGAAAAGTCATTGAACTTAAACCATCAAAGCAATGATGAAGTATTGAGGATGCTGCGTGCACCTATAGTCCATGGCAAGGGTTTCCTTCTCATTAAGGTTTAATAAGGGTGGGAAAAAGAGATGTGTTTGATGTTCCAGTAAGAAAATGTAACCTAAAGGAATGCCAGCCTGTCCGAATTCTTCCCTGGACCAGCAACCTCAAGAAAACAATGGGAAAAGGATGGACTTGACCACTTCACTTCTCCTTCCATATTCTCAGCCTCTTCCCAACCCCTTCCTCTTCTTCTTCCTCTTATTTTCCCTCCTCTTTTCTTTTAAACCACCCAAACCTGCTATTGCAGTCCTCCTACTACGTTATTATGTTGTTTTACTGCTCTGCAGCACTCAAATTTTCCATTTCCCTTTCTGAATATTTCACTACAAGCATGTTGCCTCACTGCTCTGTCCCCTCCACACCCATTATGTGACTGCTTTGCATAAGAGAGAATGAAACTGCCTGTCTTATTACTGAAATGACTGGCAAGTACACAGGTACATTGGTTATTAACAATTCTCAGACAGGGCAGAGGAGATCCCCAGTGCCAGGTCAAGGAAAGGGAAAGGAATTGCCACTAGGGAGCTGACAACTCTGCCCTGGACAGAAAGGTTCCCTTGTGTCCCTCACCACAGAGGTGGAGTTCCTTCTGAGAGCTACTGAACACATCCGTGCTCTTCCCATAGTTACGGTGAGTGTTCTTCAGCTGCTTTTATTCACCAGAGTTAGGAAAACGTGTCGCAACAGCTGCACTGGTAGAATAACCAGAACATAAATGCTGTCAGTGTTTAGCAAGGCTGAAATGAAACCACCTCGGACTAACAGAGCTGAAGCAGAGTTCTACACGCACACTGAATCATGAGAACTATTTAATTCTGAAGTGTGACATACCACAGAGGGATTATTTTCTCTTCACCCACAAAGAAATAGTCTGAAACCTTATCTCTAAGAACAGTCTTTTTACATGCAGATGATGTTAAATGAGACCTTCTCATACTGGCAGCAGGAAAGGGGCAAAATACCTGGAAAGCTGCTGCATACTGTCATGAATCACTTCAAAAATATCTGCCACAAATACAAAAAATAAAAATACTTCTTTTACGATGCTAATACATTTTATATGTATCTCTCTCCTCAGTCTTTTCTATCAGCATTCTATGGCACCAAAAGCTGCTAAAAAAAACCCCCCAAAACCCGAAAAGACCCAGAAACTGGAAAAAAAGCCCAATACAACAACCTAGAGAGAGCTATTAAAAAGGAGTAAGAGGTTCATATGAAACCTGTAATTTTAATAGCTAATTATTTTCTCAGTTTTCGAATTCCAACATGCATAGAACACATTTACAGTTCATAAACATGATTAAAGAGATTTTCTCAAAATTCATAGCTGCCACAGATGGCAACAGTTATACCTTTCAGCCAGACTGCAACAGCTGGCTGTGTGAACTACAAACAGCTGGATGGAATCCACTTTCAAGGCAAGCAGTAAAAACTATGGACAACCATACTACTGGTTTCTGACAATCAAAAAGTACACAGAGGAAAACATAAATCAGAACAAAGCCTAACTGAACTATTTCAAAATCTACCTTCTGAAGAGCTTCATCATCTCAAAAAGCTGCCATAAAACAGTATTTACAGAGTAGACAGAAACTCACTTGTGCAGGACATACAGCACTAGTGCATTCAGATACGTATCTGGGAGGAAGATCACTCAGAACAAACTGCATCTGGATCCATCACACTCAACAAGAGTCATAGACCTCTACAAGATTTAATCTTATTATAAGAAGGCATATTTGCTATAATTAATGATGTTATTTTAATGTATTTGACTTCTGTCCTAATGTCAGTAAATTCGAATTCAAGATAAAATAAGTTCTAACATCTATTCAACCTGAGTACTAATATTCCTTTAGTCATTAGAGATAATAACTCATTACACCAGACAACAGAAACATGCTCATCAGGTTATTAAAAAATCAATTTGTCATACATCTCATATGACCACATCCTATGTAATTTAAATTTACAATTTTTAAATGTACAATCACGAGGTAAGAAATGAAATGAAATTCATCAAATGCTCTACTTTATGCTGGCACACTTTTGAGTGCCTCAATATAGGAAAGATACAAAATGTCCAAAGGAAAGCCATGGTCAGATGGAGAAAGGTCGGGAGGTGAAGCTGTAGGAGGAGTGCCTGAGGTCACTTGGTCTGTTCAGGCTGGAGAAGAGGAGACTGAGGGGAGAGCTCACTGCAGCCTGCAACTTCCTCGAGAGGGGAAGAGGAGGGGCAGCCACTGATCTCTGCTCTGTGGTGACAGTGACAGGACCTGAGGGAATGGCCTGAAGTTGTGTCAGGGGAGGTTTAGGTTGGATATCAGGAAAAGGTTCTTCACCCAGAGGGTGTTTGGGCACTGGAACAGGCTCTGCAGCACAGAGCTGGTCACAGCACCAAGCTTGACAGAGTTGAAAACGCATTTGAACCACGCTCTCAGGTACATGGTGCAGTTCTTGAGCTTGTCCTGTTTACGANGGGGTGGTCCTGTGCAGGGACAGGAGTTGGACTTGATGATCCTTGTGGGTCCCTTCCAACACAGGATACTCCTTGGTTCTGAGTACCATCTCTGATACTCATCTGCTCTTCATGATTTCCTAACATTGCATTTAAATAAATAAGCACTGAAAATGGAATGTGCACTGGACTTTCATACACTGGAGTAAGGGTGCGTTTCTCACACTCCTCTGCTTCCATTATAAGCAGGATTTGTCTAAGTTATCAGATAATTATTCAGCCAGCAAATTTGACTGCCCCTGGCAATGGCCAATCATATCTAGTTGGATACAAGCACATCACTTACTGTGCAAAATTATCCCCAGCTGAAAAGCAGAGTAGTTAGAAAACACGCATTTGACAAGAAAACTCCACACTTCTTTATCTTTGAGGATGTTCATTAATAAATTCCAGAAGAAGATTTCTCTTATCAAAGAAAGATAGTGTACGACATATCAGCACAAAGGAAGGAATCTTATCCTGTACATCCTTAATTAGGATAATGAAGCCTTTGGGTTCTGTGGGACCACCTCTGCAAATAAAGACTCCTCAGGCAAAATGCAGGAATAAGTCCCACTCTTAGAAGTCAAGTGTTTTCTTACATAACTCATACTGGTGAACTTCACAGGAAGGTCATTAAAAATCCTCAGTAACTGTACAGATAACTTAATTTCCAGAATGCCAGGGGCCAGACTAGCTATTAACTCAGGACAACATTACTGCAATGCCAACTGTTAAGTGAATGCCTGCTTCCTGTAAAACAGAGACAATATTTTACTTTGTCTCCCTTACAATGCAGACTGCTTTCACAACAGTTAGCACCCCAAAAAGGATTTCTAGGGTACAAGCCTATCACCATATGTTGAATCACTGTAGAATAGACAGCATTGTAACTAAAAAATGCTTGGTGCCTCCTACTTGACAGTGACAAGGGATATTTACAGTGATAGGATGTGTGGGAATGGTTCAAAGCTGCCTCAAGGGAGGCTCGGAATTGACATTAGGAAGCATGACTTTACTGAGAGGGTGGTCAGACACTGGAACAGCCTTTCTGCAGAAGGTGGCCAATGCCTCAAGCCTGTCAGTGTTTAAGAGGCAATTTGGGCAATGCCCTCATCAACCTCCTCTAACTTCAGGTCAGTCCTGAAGTAGTCAGGCAGCTGGACTAGGCTGCTGTAGCTCCTCTGCAACTCAAACATGGGCTGGAGCCTTACGCCTGCGTTTTTCCCCCCTTACACCTACCAGTTGTGCCCCATTTCTCATTCTGGAGTTACCCCTGACAAGCAGAAGAAGTAATAAACTTGAATGAGGTGTAGTGGAAGACGCAGTGCACCTCCACATGGCTGCCAACAGGCCTGCTGTCCCTGCTCCAGGCCACTGAGCACTTTGCCAGTTTCCTGAGTGCACCTGAAGTGTGCAATAACCTGAAACATGACAAATCTCCAAAAACAGAAGAGCACTTAGAGGACTCATAACTCCAAAACGATTCAGTTCAGCCCTAAGACCCACAGACCTTTATAGTGTTACTTTGTGTTCCATAACATGGACTTTAACTGCACATTTTACAGATTTCTCCAGAATGGGATTAAAACTTCCTTCTCCCAGATGATCCTTCTGAACAGTAAAGCCAGGCTACATACTGAATGTGTGAGTCAGAGGTAATGTATGGTATGAAAGCTGTGAAAATAATTTGCCATTCCAAATAGATAATTTCAGGTACAACATGTAAGATAACCTGCATACTGAAAAACACAGGTGTGACTGAGCACAAATGATGCCACGCTGTTCTTACCCAAATCGGAAGCACTACAATTTAAGCCATTTATTGTCAGCCCATTAGCTTGAATTTAACTGATATGGGCATGCTCATCATTTTACAAGTGGCTATTTCACATTGATTATGCAATCAATGAAAGTTTTCTTGTGATTCAGAGGAATAAAAAACCCATAATCTACAGTCTATACACCGAAGGAAAACCAGAAACTCAGAGGAGATCAATGCCCAGATAAAAGGATTACATTTAGCTGAAGATGTACCTATACCTCAGTGTACATGACACAAAAAAATACTAATCATGCTCAGGTCTGATGAATAGAAATACTGAAACTGATTGTACGTGCAGAAGTAACAAGCAGGTCTTGAAATGCACAGATGCTTACTATGGCTCTCTGAAAGTCTGTTTCAAATAAAAGGCTAGTTTAGTAACTACCCAAGGAATATTTGCATGTCATCACAATCACTGTATCTTAGGAAGAATATTGCTGCAGAAGCAAGCAATTGAGATTTACTTCATTTTGCGCATCTGTGTTGAGAAAGTTGATTATTCAGATGTGGCATTTACAGGTCTGACAAACAAAAAGCAGCAAAATGTTGGAGATAAACAGACTGAACAGAACTGACATCAATAATCAATTTCAGATGGTATCTAGTTTAATCATAAGTTGAAATACAGACAATATTTCTGAACTCCATAAATAAATACACCTTAAACAAGGTGAGTAGAAGTTCACTTGCTTTTGACCAAGATCCTTTCTCTTCTCCATCACCAAAAAAATATTTCCTTTTTAATAAGATTGCATTTTCTAAAACTAAATGACTTTCTCATCCTCTGCAGTGCTGAGTAGGATAGATGCAAGATAGAAGAAATGAAGAGCAAATGATGGACTTGTAAGCAGGGGGATGGTGTCAGCACTGGCAAAAGACACACCTGAGGAACAGATGGGTCTTTCAAGCCACTGGTGACAGATGGAAGCAACCAAGAACATCAGAGAGGCCTGATGGCATCTTTCAAACAGAGTAAATTAAAAGGTTTCTGATTAGTTTCCTGCTTGGACTTGTCACAATTTTTTATTTTTTACTTTTTTAATAATGGAAACTAGAATTAAAAACCAGAAATCCTTTTATTGATTTACTGGTCTTTCAATCATTCCTTCAGAGCTGTCTGAAGTACAGCAGGAAGGAATGAAGCCGCATTGCATTCAGAACACCTGCATTCACAGAGAATGTTTTCACACAATTCTTATCTTGCTTTCAGGGTTTTTTTTTTAATGTCCCTGAGCAACCTGCCAATTTTAAGTGTGTTTACTATTTGTCACTTTTTATTCTCAGTTCAAAATTTTTGCTGGGGCAATGTTTCAGTTGATAATTACACACTAAAACAAAATCCCTGGGCCAACAGCATGCCAGTATTTACAAAATGATGCACATTCCCCTCAAAAAGATTATAATTTTCCATGGCAAATCAACCTCCCCTTCCTCCCATACCCATCGAAAGTGTCACTGACTTATCTCTAAACAGGTTAACTCTATCAACCAACAAAATCCCTCCTTACTTTCCTCTCCCTCCTCTAAACTAACACAGGGGCACAAAACGGGGATTGCATATTGGAAAGCAAAGGCAATCATTACTGACTGCCACGCTTTGCATTCTGCTCTGTGTTTTCCCTGCACATTATTAGGGATGGGAAGCTGGCAGGCCAAGTGGAATGGTTCTCTAGGCGAGATCCAACCCTGAAAGCTGAAATAAAACTGGACACTAGATAAAGAGATTGCACATCGACTGTGAAGATCATGTTTGAATTTTCAGTTTATTTGGGGAATGAGAGGCAACTCATTTCACGGCAGAAGTTGCACACTTAGCAAGTAATTTAATATTATTTTTTATCTCTACATTTGGGACACTATTCAAAACCTTCCAAACTTCACAGCTTCTACAAAACATGATGTCCTGGGGAAAGGACAGATGTATTAGATGATGTTCTAGAAGCAAAAGCAGATGGAACAGCAAAGCAATAAATGTATTTTCATGGATATAGTTCACACAGTCAGAAGGGGAGGAAACTGCATCAATATTGAGAATATGTAACCAGTTAATGGGAAGCATTTTCTCTAAACAGGATGTTTTCCAAAATTTTCCCAGGAAACAGGTATCCTAACTGAGAGCCACTGAGGAGGCTGTCACTGCAACAATATCCTTAACAAGCATGTAAAACATGAAAAGAGAATGCCATAATTTATAGCACAAGAGCAATATTGCTACTACTGATCTGGGATGCAAAGCCTGCTTCCTATAACCTTCAGCACCATTGTATCCAGCTCCATCCTTAGAGAGATAAAGTAGCAATGGGTGTAGGACAGATTTAGCACTTTAAAATAATCTTATTCCTTCAATTTTACAGTCCCATTTGCCTGGCAGAATGCCACCAGAGTATGCAATTTAATACAGTCATTGCTGTCACAAGACGTACGAGATTGCTCTATCCATGGACTGTCTTCTATATATAACTGATAAGAGCTTGCATAATTAAGGGTGCATTTAGAAGTCTCAGCTATGTAACTAACAGCTCTTTGCAGTGTGCTTTCATTGTACATGAAACTCAAGCTCCCCTCACAACAGTAGTTTTTCTTCTCCAAGAATATTCTGTTGCTGTATTTGCAATGATCTTCAATGTTAACAAGGGCTCTAGATTTAAAACCTGGGGTAATTTCTTTGAACTTTTATTATTAAACTGCAGATGTTTTCTTCATATAGAAGAGAAACAGAATTTTATATGAGTGTTGAATAAGGAAAATTATTGGGTATTATTGTTACTATATCCTGGATTTTGAAGCAACTGGAGACTCCTTTGCCTGAGACTCATCAAGTAGTCCATCTCACTTCCTACACAGCACAAAAAGAAGCTGCCAAAAGGAGGAATACCTGGCAAGCTACCAGTAAAAAGTAGATTTTGCGCACAGTTGTGGTACTTTTATTCCCAGAGGAAACCAAATGCATCTAAATGTGACAGAAGACTTTCTCTTCCCAGGCAGTAAGAAAGTACTCATAGGAACAAATTTTGAGATGACAAATACAAGAGGTACAACTGCACCTTTTGCCTATAATTCAGAGGGCTTTCCCCATCAAAGGAACTCTGGTTTGTCTGCTTCACTTGTAGCAAGTGAATTGGGTAGCAATCCACAAAATGACACAAAGCTGTTTCGAACCACGAAAGCTAAACAGACTCAATTAACTTCAACTTCAGAACAGTCCAATTTTCTTCTTCCTCGCACAAGACAATGAAAACAAGTTAGGTATTAAAGACTCAGTACATCTTTTACAATCAGCGTTGTACAATCAGTTTCCAATCACAGTACTTTTGCAGGAGAAACAGGCCACTTATCAGGTGATTAAGTGATTCACTAAAGGTATCTGTTTAATTAGAAATAACAGTTGCAGGATCTGAGGCATGCCACAGCTTTACCATTATCCAAGATTCTCTTGAATCTCCATTCAGCAGTATTTATTCTTCTGCTGTTTCTAAGAAGTTGGCAGTAAGCACAAAAAATACCCTGAAAATGAGCACGGGGTCTTCTAGGAAACTTCTGCAGCTACTGGAACAGAATTCAGCTCACTGGTTCTGCTTGATGGAGCATTAGAGTTATGCAAGGGCTTCACTTCCAGAGGCTTTCAGGATAAATTTTGGGCAGGTTCTACTTTGCTCATTTTTAAATAATGTTAGGAATAGTCTATGAACCTCGGACAAGTGTGGGCCATTTTGACTCTATACATATTCAAAGCAGCTGGAATTCAAGTGAATTGAATTCTCCATTCTGCAACTCTATTTATTGTCCAAGAGCCAATAAGACAGAGTTCTTCTTTTGCTTCCTTCCTCTGTTTCGAGGGGTAAATATGTAGTTTGAGTATACAGTAATAACCCCTGTAAGAAATTTGTGACTGTTGTCCAACCACTTTGCTTTCACTTCCTATGGCATAAATTCCTACCATCACAGAAATTAAAATACTCAATACTTAGAATAATATTAGAAGAGCACACAATACACTGTACCTTACAGCTGACCTACCACTGACATGAGTGCATGCTGAGACTTTAAAAAGTGTTACAAGGAGACATCTGTGGTGAGTACCCAGATAATCTCATCTGTAGGTAGTGTAATTTGCATTTATTTATCAATCTAGATACTTATACGGCTCCCTCACTGCATTACAAAGGCATTTCACAGGTAGCAATGAATTTTCCCAGGAAATACCCTTGTAAAAAAAGCACAATTATCTCCAGGTGGGAGATGAAGGACAGCTATACAAAGGAACAGAGTGCACTGCTGAAGGTCAGTCTGAAAGTCTGAAACAACCATTTAAAGCCTACAGAACAACAATAATCAGACCAGAAGTCTCCCAAAATCACAGACTGGCTGTGACTCCTCCTGTGCTTGTCCTTCCTCTCATACAGTTTTGGTTGAACAAAAGTCAAAAAGAAACAGTAACATGGCCTTTTGTGCCTCAAGCTTGGGACAAAATTATTCCCTCTAACTGAAATAAACATAAAATGTTACAAACACTGAGATTTTCTGTGTCATGCAACTGCAAATACCTTAGTGTGCATTTATCCCCAATATTAATGGCAAAATGCTCATATGATAATTATCCTACCAATCCCTACTGCTGCTAGTGGTAGCTGTGAGAGATGAGTAACAGAGGCTATTTTCATCATGCAGAAATAATTCTCCAGCAGCTCATACCGAGTTTATAGCATTTAGGAGCAAAGACGACATCAGTCTACAATTCAGGAGTTTGTTAAGAGTCCTTGCCCTGAATGATCAATTTTCATCAGCTTTAAATCCGGGCTGGGTGTATGCCAAACCTAGCTGCTTCCTAGCTAAATCTATGCAGATGATTTGAAGAAACATAGGGATGAGAGGAATTAATATCTAACAAAGCAGTTGTATACCTAAAATCATCCCTTTTTTTTCTTTTATGGGTTGTTTTTTTTTTTTTTTTTTTTGACAGAGTGAGGAATCAATCATAATAAAAGGAGTATGTTTTCCTACAAAATATTAAATGCTTTTAGCCTCTGACCTTTACAGTAGCATAATGCTAATCCTTCCTGATTTTGATCCTAGACCACTAGGAAAAAACCCAATGCTCGTTTTAGAAATTCCCCCACCACAAACAGCCTGATAACCCTAGGAGTGACATTGGTAAACAAGAGAATTTACAGCTTGGTTTTGATGGGCGTCTCTTTGGGAGCATAAAACACAGACTTCATGTGCTTGTAGTGCTCCTAGCACTCCAAAACTACCAGGAAGCTTAGAGGTGTGAATTGATTACAAAAGCAAAGCAGACAGAAGCACAGATTTAGGCTCAGAAAGGAGCTTCCTCAAAGCAGGAATTCTAGGACCTATGGGGGTGATTTGCTTTCTCTGTATTGCTGTCCACTCAAAAGGAGCACAGGGTCATTTCTGAATAACAACGTCCATACTTCTGTACACACCCAGATGCCTAGCATTTTCTTGGAGACTATGAGAGCTTTTTTGTCTTTTTCATGCTTGGTACAAAAGACATTTAGTCTGATCCAATCTACCAGAGTGTTTTATGGCTTGCACACGTGGAGGGCAGGCCTACAAACGTGTGTTGAACGAGCCTTTCTGCACCCTGACACATCACACGTTGCCTGCCTGAACAAGTCTAATGGACTTTATTTCTCCTGAGTTCTTACCCCATCACCAAGCCTGAGAAAAAAGTGGGCTCACCCTGCCCATACCAAATCTGTCATCAGAAGGACTGTAGAAACAGCACAGATGTCCATACAACTTGGAGGATGAAGAAATAAGAATGTCATTTAATAATCTGTGAGCTCCCAGCGACACACCACATCTAGCTGCGAGCAGCACTTCTCAGGTGCACTGCTTCCCTTGAAGGAGCTCATTAATGATCAGAGGCACACTTAATGAGTTTGAAGCAGCACAGGTTGGGGATAACATAGCTCAGGTTGTCCTGGGGAAGACATAGATTCAAGCAGTAACATTTAGTCTCCCTCTTTGCCCATCAAACAGAACAGCTTGAGAAAATTCTAATTCATAATGGCAAAAATCATCAGGACACCTCCATTTCACACCAAAGAGAAACCAGCTAATGCAGAAGCTGCACCACAGCACAGTCAGTGTGTGATCCTCTCACACTCTTGACAGTACTGCAAGCAGCCATTAAGCCACCCAGCCAGCCCTTCCTAATAGCTCATAAATCAGCACCACAATTCCAACACCTGTCAATGAGACAGCACGTGAAACTAATGGGAGCACTGAGATTAGAATTTGGTACTTCTCTGGGTCTTTCCTGTGCCAGAGAAGGCTTAAAAGGACATACATAAACTCCCTGAATGAAAACTAGACAGGTCAAAAAAGGACTTTATCTTACAGGGATGACAAAAATAATTCAGCTTGAAAATATGGCAGCTGTAAGGAAAAGCAATACATCATCCCAGCAATCTTCCCATCAGGATATTGTGCCTTACTGCAATACAGCATATTTAACTATTTCTGAATGGGAACACAGAGCAGCATCTGCTGATTCCCAGCATCAAATCCTGCAGCAAACAGCTTCCCTTTAGGATCACCCAGTTGAGCTGCCACCATGCCCAGCTCCAACACAGATGGCCAGACCAGCTCAGCCCATGGTGTGATATGAGATTCCACAATCTGGTGTGACAAGAGGTGCTTTTTCATTAGAATTCTATAAATTTGCTTCAGTATGTATTTACCCACTTCCTCTAGCAACTCTTCACCCTCATTTTTCCCTCTGGTAAGCATCTAGAACAGACACCAGACATGAAAGATCTTCTTTTCTCATCCTCTGACACTTTTCTATGTGGTTAGGATGAGAGTTTTCACCCTTATTTACCAATTCAATGTCACCTTTAGCCCCAGTCCCTCCAACAGATGAACAACTTACTGCATCCCTCTGGAGAACTGAGCACCCTGGACCCATTCCTTTCTTTCCATCATCAGCTGTGGAGAAACATTCACGAGCAGTAAACAATTCAGGTTTTTTTAAATGTTCAGGAATTTACTACAAGAGTGATGGCACCAGGGAGAGACCCTGTCTTTGCATCCCTTTTTTTGCCTCCTTTCTCACGTACGTGAACTCACATAAAAGATAGAAGTGCTTTCTTTCCCCTACATGTAGCCTTTAATTAAGGAATGTTCCTTTAATTTCGTATAGTACTCCACACATCCTTTTGATGCACTAGTGGATCACTACTACCATTTTATTAGTACTCCTCAGCAAGCCTTAAAAGACTGCAAAACAGAATGATGCCGTATTTTTGATGTAGATATTGAATGTTACAGTCCCTTCCTGCACAAAGGTGGCTACCTGCACACACTACATACTCCCATGGACTTGTTTATATCCTTCATCTTTCTCTTCCACAATGACAGGCTCATTGCATTTCTTTATTAAAGCCCTTCAGTTTTCCCAAGTGTAAAATATATTAAATGCAAAACTTCCGCAGGATAATAAGGCTTAAACTAAGTTAGCTTCAAGTCAATACTTCCACCCTCAGCTTCTGGCTTTAATTCTGAAGCCTACCACTAAGTGTCAACACTTGTACCCAGCTCTGGTGCTGATATTCAATGGCCAGCAACTTGACCCTGGCCACATCATTTCAATTATGCTTCCCATCTTTCTCACCTGTACGGTGCTTGTAATTCTCTGGCAGGGGAAGCCATTCATTCCAAATATTCTTACAGTAAACATGTCACAGTACCATGATGAAAGGTACTATGGAAGTGTCAAGTGATAGTAAAATGCTACTAATGTGTGTATGAAGATACCATCACCTGAACTTCCAAGTACATTTTCAGCCCTGGAGAAGACATCAGAACCAAGAAACAGTGCTGCAAGAAAACTAGCAAGGGTATAATAAAGGGTACGATAACAATAACAATTTTTTTTCTAAGATCAAGACAGAAACCTTTTATTTTTTTCTTCCAGTGCTAATGCAAAACATTACTGGCATTTTTACAGTTCTTGGCATTCATCAGTACTAAGAGTAGTAATCAAAGTGTTTTCCCTCCAACTGAATGAGACCAAAGAGAGAAATAAATTCTCACATTGAAAAAAAAAGTAGCAAAATACTGACACACTCACTTAGCTCTAAGTTTATGTTTGACACTCATATTATTAACTTCCTATTCATCTAGAAAAAGAATTCCTTTATCTTTGTAACAAAATAATTTAAGTTTTGTGCAGTTGCAAAACTTGAATCTAACACTGAAGTCATAATACACACAGGCCTGCACATCTGTACAGCCAAACTGAGCAATCACCTCTTGCAGCTATACAGTAACTTCCATCTTTTACATTTTGGAAAGTGGAGGTGTGTAGAAACATAGCTGGGCAAATTGATTTTGTAATCAGGCCGAACCTGAAATTAAATGCTGTGTGACAGCTGTCACTAATTGTCTGCCACGCATCAGAGAACATCAGGCCCTACTGTGACTTCAGCTGAAGAACATCCATCCTTCTGTCTCAACTACTGACTAGTCCAGTGCCCTCGTGACAACTCTTGTGCACATTTCTTATACCTTTAATTGATATCCAGCAGGACATGACATGTGAAATTCCACTTGCTTCTTTTCTGTCAGGAGAATAAATATTCATAGGGTCTCAGCCAACCTTAAGCCTTGCCAGGTAAAATGCAACAGTACAACGCAGAAGCAATCTCCAGACCCTCAGGAGCCACTCCAGAGGCCTTCCACTACTTCTGTGGATTTGCAGTTACCATTGTTTGTTAGTCTACCAAAAGAAAACCCACAAACCTTTGGAGAAAATTACACGGCTGCACATTCCCATTGCTTGTACCACAAACTTTCTCCAATTTGCAAACCAGGCAAATAAAAAACCCTTTAGTCAAAAACTCTCCATTAGACTGAGCAACTTGCTTTGCTAGCAGGCAATGTGCCATTTGTAGGGAGAACTTGGGAATATGTTGATGTACATATACCAAATAGAACTGATCATATTTCTCCACAGTACAGGCTGCTAAAATGGCAAATTCAAGGAAGATGGGACCAAATGTTAAAGTTATCACGGAACACAAAACACTGCATCCTAAGGATTCTCAACATGACCAAATATTTTATTCTTTAAGACAAAAGAGGCAGCAGATCCTTGGAGACAGACATCTGAAGAACTGCATCTGGAGGACAGAAAACAGCATATGGGTCATAAGCAGAATGCTGGTGCAATATTGTTAATCAAGATAGCTCAGCCTGATGTTTTTCATCCCTTTTTCTACAGGAACCAACCAAGAACTATACTGTAAAATTTTGTTGAAATTAGCTTGGAAATGGACACGGAATTTAGCTGTAATAGCTTGTGTTTGTGCCAAGTGTTGCTGCTCTAGCACATTTCTCTTGTTAATGTCTTTAAACCATGAGAACGCTGCAATTACTCTGCATTGATTTTAAACACAGACTTAGCGTAGTAACGTCTCCAATTTGTAAGCAAAACATCAGCACTATAAATCAAACTGTTAAAGTCACTGTTTGAGCCAAACATGAGCAAATTAATAGAGAACAAGTATGGAGATGTGTCTTTAGATTTCTATACATTAAATCTGTAGACTTTGGCACCCACTGCTTTGTGCTTTATGTCATCCACACAGCAGAGGAAGGGAATTGCTGAATGACAGTGGCTTTATTGCTGTGTCCCTCACTGTTAGTCCATACACACCGAGCTGAAGATGACTTGCAGGTTCTTCCTTCTGCAAGGCTGAGAAGTGCAGCCACAGGAAAGCCATTTGCTTGACATTGCAAGCCTTCCACACACAGCCTTACAGTGGAAACGGTGTCAGAATCTCTAAACACTGTGCCATGAAAGAATGCCAGAAGAGCAGAATGTTGAATGAGCAAGTGATAATTACTTGATATAAGATTTGATTAGATCAATATCTCTGTGTAATGTAACAAAACACTTTGTAACAGCACAGATGAAGCCTCCAGTGCACTGTCAGGGCAATGAAACTAGAGAAATTCGTTATATATAGAAGTTTCTTGCCCAGAAGACTAGTGATATTTTAAGGTTAAACTTGTGATGCATACAATAGCAACACCTTAGAAACAGGCAATGAAGTCAGAAAAAGATTCCAATTAAAATTAGGTTCTGACACCTTGTCATCCACACCTGAGCAAATGTGTCCAGAGCAAAATGAAAGGCTTATTTTTAAATCTGCCAGCTTCCAAAATGACACTATGGTTCCAAGAGATGTACTAGCTTCCTGATTTTTGCCTTATCCATAACAGAGATACCAAAAATTCTCTTGTCTGTGATGTACACCGCTGAAGAGAACCCCAGCACTGCACTGGATCTGCCTGGACACTCCATAGACATTGGAACATCTCAAAGGTGCCTCTGGTGCTCTCAAATGTGCAGCTAACACACAGCCACGGGTGGGGGCAAATGCAGCCACTCAGACAAAGCCCTGCTCACAGGGAAGAAAGAAAAGAAAGGAAAAAAGGAAAGGCGGGGATGGGGAACGCATTTCTTCTGAGTGTCAGTACCAGAGAAAGAAGCTGTTGTTGCTGCACTCTAACCGGGCAATGACTGCAAGGCACTTAATTTTCCAATTAATTAGATCCTAACTCTAAATGTAGAAGTAATTGATGTGTCAACACAGACAAATGAAACAACTCTCAACATAAAAGCAAGGACGTTGCTCTACCCCTCAGTACTGGATGATGGATGCTATGATTTTTTGTGAAGAATTGTGTCAGTGAGAGGCAATGCTACTGCAGCTCAGCAGCCATGTAGTGGCATATTTATTATATAAGATGCCTCCACATCATTCCATGCTTTTAGCAGGCAACAAATCCCTACAAAACTCACCCCCTCTTTTCTTCACCTGTAGAAACTCCTTTATCCTGGTTTCAAGATGTCGTTCACCTAAGTATTCACTGACACCATTATCTTCCAAACATTATTTGCTTTCTTTTGTCAAACACACTGTGTGACATCAATTCAACACTTAAAATTGCAAAGGAATTTTTGCAAAGAAATCTTCTTTTAAGAGCTCTCTGAAAAGTAGCAGCAGTATGCCCCCAGTTAGCTTGACCTGGTTGTCACCAACCAAGACGTAAAGCACTAAGAACTTAACACACACCAGGGAAGCTGCTACTTTCCCTTAATTTCCCTTTTGCCTGGGCATCATCCACTGCCATTTAATCAAATTTCTTAACTACAGTCTTTATGGGGCAAGGGGCATTTTCTTTGCCTTCATCTGTAACAACCACTAGAACGGGGAGTTTTACTGGGTTCTACAAACCCTACTGAAGTAATAAAGCCGGCAGAAAGAGGCACAGGGAAGCCAAGGCAGGAGTTAGTTGGGAAGCTTACATAACATCAGAGCAATTCCTCCCTTTTTTTCTCTTGTTCTGTAAACACACACCCACACGTGCACACACA
>WAAE01004288.1:0-28031 GCA_013400495.1 Nicator chloris | reverse complement strand
AAAAGGTTTTCATTATTTTTTAAATCTGTAAGTTACACAAACACATTTTACCATATGTTTGCTAGAGCCCAGTCACAGAGAGTGAGTATCTGTGTAGGAGAAAAGTTTGCAGTGCTGCACTACTGGGTCCTTGGATTGTTTGAAAGCCTGCTAGCATTTCCTGATTAAGCTGGTTCTTAAAAGATACTTTAGGCTAGACAATGAGCTCATTGTCACTGTGCCTATTTACGCCATGACTTCTGAAATGATTTTAAAGTCTCTTGCCCAGGGTTAGTATTAATATTTATTCCATCTCATACATAATGAAAGTAACGTGGTAAAGTAATGCTATACATGTGTTGATTAAGATTTGGTTTCTGGAATTACATCTTTGTTTCTGACTAAAAAGTAGTTCAGCCAAAGAAGACACACAAGATCTAACCACAAATAGATTTTCTTTTTGTTCATACAATAAACAAATCCTCTCTTTTTCTTTAAAGGAAATTGAGGAGTGGGAAATAATTTTTTCCTCTTTTCTAGTTTCTCAAGGGCAAAATAATAGAAAAATGTATTCAGATCAGATGTGAAAATCTTATTAGAACCATCTGTGCTAATCAATGTTTACAAAAAATGTAAATAAATTATACAAGGAGGGAATATTAGAAAAGACAGTTCTTGGTGTTCTCACTCTTTAAGCTATTACATAGATAAGACCTGATCCTCCAAATCTGGAGTCATGTAAGCATTGTCTTTGAAGCTGATGCACTCATCGAATTAACATGAATAAATTGCTACTCAGATGACTCAGAACTTGGATGACTGAAGTTCTGATATAAATATTTTTCTCCCTTGCACATCAGATTGAATAAATCAACAAAAGAGAGTTTTTTCAACTTTTTGAAGGCTAAGACATCAGTTTAAATCTGTTTGCTATTCCTGGCCTTGACTTCAGCCTCAGCCTTAAGTCTAGCCCTGCTCCAAAGACAACCAGCAGTCCAGAGAGATCATCTACCTAACTGGCATCAGGGAACAGAACATTTTGACTCTCTCCATGTGGCTTCAACCATCCCATGTATTAAATAACATGCAAAAGCCAGGACAGTGATATCAAATACACCCTAAGAGGAAATCCTTTTGTACCAAAGTTTTTATCTAGCCCTTACCTGGGTGGCCATTTTGCAAGGGTGATTAATCTCTCCCGGCTGAAATTTATCTGTGGCTAAAGGCAAAAAGGATGGTTTTTTCTCTCTCCACCAAATGTGGGATCATTATTCTGCACTGACATTCACTAGCCAAGAACAATCTGATGACAAAATATACAGCCTAGGAAAAAGTGTTCCTACTCTCAATTGTTCTTTGGATAATTTCACTAGCCTTGACTCAAGCAGAGAAAATGTTATCAAATAACCTATAAGAACTCACAAAATATCATGATCTAACTGGCAATTCAGAAAACTTGGGTTATGTAAACTGACAAAACACAGAGATGTGTCTGCCGTGATTCCACAAACACAACACCAACATGATTGGAGTAATGCAGTGGTCAAACCTATTGATTGCCTTCTACCTGGATTATTTCTGGGATGGATGGCCACAGGGCCTTGATAAATGTCTATATAGACCAGCTGGTGATGAAAGACACAAAAATGGTGCTTTCAACACTTTCCTGGGAGCAAAGGTTCGCTGAAGAAAGATAGATCCGTCAGAGGAAAAATGTTAGTTGCCTGTAAATGCCAAAAATCAACGAGTAACACCCTTAAATTGCAATCCATGGTAGATTCTCCTAGCATTTTGAAGCTTTTTACGTGTCTAGCAATTTTTTTAGACATGAAAAGCTGTGATCTATGTTAAAATTGGGTAAAATTCTCATAGCGAATGGATTTTTTATATTTGCCCTCCTTCAGATTATACTACACTTCTGTTGATTTTTATTTTCAGAATACAGAATATTCAGTCATATGATCCTGGATTAATGATTCATTTTGCACACTCTGGAAAGGAGATGCCATACTGGAACAGACCAATGATTGTGGGTCTCCTTCCTTTCAGTAACCGTCTATACCTGGTGCTTCAGGGGCATTTGAAAAGTTAGCACTATAAACAATGCTGGTAATGTATTACCCTGTTAGTAATTCAATTTACCATCATTCAAAACAATGTAGAATAATCCCTACATGATTCCAATTCTGCCTACCCTTCAGCTGTGAAGTTATAGAATGTCAAGAAAAGTTCATATTTATTTTCATTCAAACACTGTCCTTTTCCATTATTCTCGTTGACTTCTTAGGTCTGTTCACAAAGGAAATGAACAGGTCCCATCTATCTTTCAACATCCATTTTCACAGAGGAGTGTTAGACACAACCTGATGATGATGGAGGTGCCGGTGTTGACTTTTACTACCATTCAGAGATGTACAACATACAATTAGTGCACAATACAATGTGTATTAATATATGCTTACACTTAGCATTTAAGTAAAGGCTCTGAAATAATTATTGAGGTTTATTATGACAGAAATGTCTTATTTTTCTGTGTACAGACATAAAAGAAAAAGAAAGTTTTGCTGATATTATCCAAGGATAAGAATCAAGTATACTGAAATAAATTACCCAGCGGTAACATTTCCTCTGATCAGACTGAATCCCTCATGATGACAGTTTTGTGGAGAAGTCCACATTTATGCTACACCAAAGAGCAGGTTATTTAGGTGGGAGAGGAGATAAAGATATGGGACATCTTCTATATTCTGGGGCAGATTGTTGCCAGCTGTGCCATAATTTCACTGGATACTTATGCAGGTTTGGATAGTTTACCTTGCATTTGATTTTCCAGCTGGCATTTAATAGTTCCCTTCTCCAAATCAAGCTGTCAAATATTCCCAAGGTACATCTCCAAGGTTAGTTGTGACTTTTACAAATCTGGCCACCAACTCTCAGATCTTATGTTTTCGGCTGTGGATATTATTGGTGTCTATTTCTGAAAGAAAAACATGAATCTGAAGCTCCTTGTCTCTTGGGTTTTGCTGTATATCCTGACCAGCTCTTACTTTTCAACACCACTACATCACCACTATAAAAACTTTCTTTTCTTATTCTTGCATCATCACTGCAGTTTCCACCTCCACTTGTGTAGTGCAGAAGCAAACAGTTGAATGGTGCTTAACTCAGAAGAGTACTCTAGCCTTGATGTTCATGGCACTTAGCAATCACTGTTCATTCACAGTTTAGGTACTTATTCTATGGGTATCCTTTGCAGTGAAGCATTTAGCCCACGTTGTGTTCATAAATAAGCTACAGTCACTAGAATCTTGGAAGTCACAACTTTAAAATCAATTTTATTTACTGACAAGTAATGACCAGTTCTGATTTATGAAGCTCAGTTAAGGATTGTTGAGCCTTCTCAGAATACAAAAGGAATTATAATCAGCTACAGCCCCACTCTGGACCTTCCAGCCAAGAAAGTTTCAAGTGATGTGATTTGCCTGCACTATTTGTCGAACACGTTTCCATGTCTCCAAGAAACAAACAATCTTGACACAGTGGAAACTTAAGGCTTACTCCGTATACAAAGAGGAGAAATCCTGCCTTGCCAGCTTCATCCCAGCTGTAAACCTTTTCAGTAGGCTCTCTCCGTGGCATGTGGAGAGCACAGGGCCTGCTCTGTACACAGGGCCAAGACTCACTGTTCTTAATCCTCCTGCTGCCAGTGTGGAGGGACTCAGTCTCATTCTCCCCTGGACTGAAGCCAGGGACTTGCACCCTGGGGAGCTGAGAGGTGTTTTGGCCCCATGTTCTCACTTCTTTCTTTAAATAATAAAAAAGAAAAAGAAAAAGAAAAAGAAAAAGAAAAAGAAAAAGAAAAAGAAAAAGAAAAAGAAAAAGAAAAAGAAAAAGAAAAAGAAAAAGAAAAAGAAAAAAAAAGAAAAAGAAAAATTGGTTTGTCTTTAGAAGCTTTAAACCTTCCAGTAACATAAGAAAAAAAAAGTCCTTTTTAACAAGTCTAGTTCTTTGTCAAGTAAACAAGTATGAGGAAGAAAAAGCTCTTCATCCCACACAGAGGCAACTTCACTTCTCAAGGGAGCACTTCAGGGAGCAGATGAGCCCAGGGCTTTTGATCTGGACACCTACAGGCATGAACAGAATAAGGACTGCTCTTGGCTCCCAGGTCTGAAGGAAAAAATCATCATCAGCTCCACAATGAAGTCTCCCCTAGGTCCCCTGGTAAAAGTTTGATATAAATCAAGGGTGTTACCATGGCAGGGAGCCCAAGGCTTCTGGGAAGCAGACTCAAACAGCTGTTATGCCAGAGAACTCAGCAACACTTCCATGGAGAGTGAGCAGGCTATAATTAAGATGTTAAACTACCCATGATTGTTTGCTCAGGAATCCTTTGGAAACTTCAGACAGTGAGAAGACACTCACAGTGTATTTTCTGTTCAGGAGCAGAGAACTGCAACAAATCTCCTTCAGGTGTGAGCTAATGATTACTTTATCATCCAGCCCTTTGTTTTAGCTGTCTTGCCCCACTCTGCCCTTTCCACTATGCCTCCTTGTGCTATTACACAGATTTTAGGTAATCCTCCTTAAGACAGAGATACTCAGAAAGTAAACTTCCTACTCATGTACTACATCACTCCAAACAGAGCCAGCATCCCCACAGCAGGACTTTAAACTCTTCTGACATGTTTCTTGTGTCAGTTTTGTGCTAGTATGTTATCTCTTATACACTCCTTTTATTTTTTCTTTTATGGAGTGGCTGTATTTTCTATTAATCAAATTTCAGAGGAAAAATTACCATAATCCTATACTCAGGTGGATCTTTTTGTCCCAGTAATACCTTCTTCCCAAACAACAGAAAATCTGCAAAGGAAGAGACACTCATCACTAGTAAGGTAGTTTCAGCCATAGCTCTAGTAATCTATTTCTCCCATTGTCTTTGGATGGGTTTTCATAAAACTCAAGGGCATAGCTCTGCTCCACAGGTTTTCAAGGAAAGCATTCTGTCAAACAGGACTGGCAAAGCTGAACAGCAAAATCCCCCTTTCCCCACCACACATCTGGACATAAAGACACCACTCTGAGAATAGGTATGAGAGTGTCTGGAACAGCAGTATCTACACAGTGTGTGAAATTTGGGATGACACCTCCCAGTCTCAGTCCCCTGGGCCATGACAGGTTCTTGCAGGGGCAACGGGAAGAGATGGTCTCTTCTTGACAGGTCTGGACCTCAGCCCTACAACAGCAAAATGTATCTTTGCCTTCACTGGAAATCTTTTTGTCAGATTCAGGGAGAAGTTCACACTGGAAGAGCAGGGTGTGATTCACAAAGCACCGGCTGCCCTTTGGTGTGGGTGGGCACCAGCACCACGGCTTTGCAGGACACTCTATAAATATTCATGACTCGACACTATCTTCTGCAAAGGGAACGGCTCCTCAAAGGCATATTCAAAGAATCAAAGGAAGGTTCTTGCTTTGAATAATTTTTAGTGGGAACCTCACTCCTTCCTTTGAATACAGAGGAATCCTAGAGGCAAAGATGCAGTAAAGTATTTTAAGGAAGTACTTATGGAATAGAATCATCTTCTTGTAATGGTCAGGGCTACCTGCAAAATGTTCCTGACCAGATTTTAACCATTATATTTTACACTTTTTGATGGCTTGGTAAAATTTGAGTAGTCATTACAAATATCTTTAAGCCAGCGATAGCCAGAATGTCTGGTTGTTTGTACCAGTAGCAATTTCAGTGTGTGACCTTTACCTGCTGCTCCCAAAGATATGGTGAGTTTGTATCCATTTCAAAGATCAGATAATTATTAGATGGTTTTCTAGGAGTAATTCTGCAATAAAGCCTTTGGTTTTACAGTCTCAGGGCATGACTGAGGAGATTAGAGAGTAGTAATTCACACTCTTGATACCTGAGATTGATCTTGGAAGGAGCAGCTGTTCTCTCCCTCCTACACCCTCCAATCAGACACTTTGCATATATATCACACCATTATTTACCCTCAACAGTGCTATCGTCATGTGTACTCTGAAGAAATCATCAATGTTTCAGCTAGAACTATAGTGAAAAATTAAATACACACAAACAAGTCATTTATCGAGTCCATCTTTCATAACATCAAATCAAAACCCACAATGCACAATTCATAAAATCTCAGTACTAGAAAAGAGTGATGAAATTTGCTAATCCATCACTTTGACTATGTGAGATTATTTCTGGCAGTGTGTAGTGTTCTGATACTGTCTAGACTTACAGAATTAAATGATCAGCTGTGCAGAACTGAGACCATTTTGTATGTTTGTCTGTAGGTGTCAAAAGCAGGATGATTTCTGGTATTTATCCCATGTGTTTTCTCAGTAAAGACAATTTCTTTGAATGACAAGAGCATGATAAGGTGACAGTTTTGGATAAGCAAAAAGATTTAGATGTTCAGGTTTCTTATTTTATGTTTCACTGCAAATACTTTGAACGTGCATGTTTCTTGACTTGTGTCCTGGAGTCAAGGAGTTAGCATGTGAGTTTACTGCATCCATCTGCCATGGAAGAACAGCGTCTGTTTACATTTAAAGACCTGTACTACCAACTGTTAGGGGAGATTCATCACCAGCATGTACAGTAGGATAATGAGGCTTATTGATTTTGGGAAGTTAAGTCGCCATGAAATGGCTTAAAATTCTTTTTGAATACGGTTGCAAGAGGTAAGTCTCAAGTCACCCTTGTTTAAGTTTTTACCATGTTAAAAGCATTTATAAGATATTAATTTTAATAAACTCTTTTCCACTTCTGAGCCTCTCAATTTCTTTTTTTTTACGTACAAATTTGTACTTGCCTATCATAGTGATAGAGTATTAAGAGAAAAGAGTAAAATTTCATTTTTCTGTGACAATAAAAATGATTCATAGTTCTACTAAGATGAGAAACATCTTTCAAATGTTATTCAACTACTAAATACTGTTCCAGCTTCAAACTGGTGTCAGAGTTGAGCATGATTTGTTAATTACATATGATAAATCTTATTTTTTGAACTTTTTTTTTCCAGAATTCCTGGTTTCAATATACTTGGACACTGGACAAGACACAGTTCAGAGGTGACACCGACAATGGCAATTCTTGCATTCCTTACATGCCGTGCCAAATGCCTGAGACTGACCAAAGTGGCAAACTGAGATACCCCAGTCTATTAACTGTGGTTTTAATGGCAATCCTTGAGCAACAAAAACCCAGTGAAAGAAAATAACGCACTAGTGCCAGTGTGATTCCAAGGACTGGCCAGAAATAAGTAATCTGAAATGTAGTTTTATTTATGCTGTCATAAAATTATGAACAAAAGTGCTAAGGCAGCACATTCCATTAATATTAATTAGTTAGAAGAACTAAAAGTAGAGACCACATGAACTGCTTAAAATGTGAGTCATTTTTGTGTGTATCTGCAACACGGAACTCAGATTTTGTCCACTCTGAAGAACTTCTTCTCTAAGAAAATTCACTTCTCATCTGTGGTAGGGAACGGTTATGGGGTATTTTCATAACTGAAAGCAAGGACAAGACAGTGAAAGCATACGTTTTCTTTTATCATGCTAAATTTCTGCTTTTCTTCTGAACAGTTTTCCAGTCTCATCTCCATATACTTTAGCTTTTTGCTTTGCTGAAAAATACTAATCTGCTTGTCCACCGTTGAAATATGTGTGAATTAAATATATGAAACTAAAATTGATCTATTAACATATTTAACAATTCCAGTGCCAAATGTGAGTGGGCTTTGTGATCTGTGATTCAAAGCCCAAGTGCTGCAGGTGTCTGGTGAGAAAGAGCCTTTCTGTCACTGTAGAAGCATGTTCTGGAAGAGGATGTTCTGCTCATTCACTAAAAGCTTAGAGAGCAAAAGTGTGAGATGGAGCCATCCCAGAGCTTGCTTCCTTGCTGAACTCACAGGTAGGACACAAAAAAAGGAGGCCAAGGAGAAGTAGAAAACATCTGGCAGCCTCTACTTGACTGAGAAGGGGGATTGCCTACTTAGATTAACAAATACTCAGGATCCAGCCATCAGTTCTACTGCCCAGCAATGAAGGATCCCAGGCACAGCCTCAAGTTAATTTTCTGAGCCCAAACAGGTGATGAGTTTTGGTAGCCTCCACAGGAACTTACATTTTGCTCTACTAGTCAGTGTGGGAAAGGAAGAAGAAGAAATCCCCCCAAAATACTCACATGCATTAGCTTTTTGGTGTATCACCCACCAGTGTTTGCATCCTGCTCAGAAGCCACTGTGAAAGGTCAGATCCTGATAGAGACCATGATGTTGGGAGCAAAAATGCTTCCTCAGAGGGTCTGGCTTATAGTTATTGGCACAGTAATGAGAAATAAACTGCCTTTCAGGATCCAAAACCCAGCTTTCCCTCCTAAACTCCAGGAAGCCAGGCATGGACATCAGTGCCTTACACTTATTTAAATTTCATTACACCGCCAGTGTAGGAGGGCTGCCACCCTCAGAGCCACACAGCCTTAGGTATTGCTACACATCCTGGTAGTTAGCATGGCCAAGGACAAGTGCAGAGGCATGCTCTGAAGTTAACAAATACATCTCCGGATTGCAAATCTTTATTACTTTTTAAGTGAGCCAATATACTGTAATGTAAAATGGCATTATCGCTAATGAAATAAGATAATTACACTAATGGCATGACCAGTGATGGTAAGTTCACATTGTACAAGTTGTAATGAGGCTTCTGGATCAATAAGCAGCTCTTTGGCTGGTCACATCTGATGCACAGGGTACAACATTTGTGAGAAGAGCATTTAGGGAATGCAGATGGTTAACTCTAAAGATGCTGGTACAATTCTTAAAAGTCCCAGTTTTACTGTAGTTGTGCTAATCTGTCTTACTGCATATTTCACTAAATGAAGTGATACAGTTCTGTGTTAGAAAACCCAGTGAGCGAAATGGTGTAATTTTTCTCATTTCTTGTAAATTATGAATGGAACAGACATTGTTGTTATTCTTTGGAAGACTTAAATGCTATTCATTCATTTAGGATGAAAAGTTCACTAATTTTTTTTTAGTAAAGTCTTCTTGATAGAACCTTTAACAAATGGTGAAATATTTTTCAATGCTTTTCTATTTTCTTTCTGAAGACAAAAAAAAAGAAAAGAATCCTGTGCAAAAATATTTGGAAAAAAATGTATATTTCTCTGAAACAGCCAGTTCAGTAAGCAAAGCATTTCTCTGTGCCTCTCTCCCTGTCACTGCTGATGGGAAAGAACATAAGGACAAAGAGAATGAAATATTTTTCCTGTCTTTTTCCCTTGGTGGTAAAATCTTTATTTTCTTTTCCAGTGGAAAAATTCTATGTGGTCCGTATAGTTATGCTCTCCTTCTTCAGGAGCCAGACAAGAAAGAAATAAGTATCAAAAGCAACTGGTTGGAAAGCAGCTTTGCAGCTTTTCCCTGTCCTCCAGCAGAACACCACAGTGCCCACACCATGGCCAGCCCTACCTCGCACCCAGCAGCAGCACAGAGGGGATGTGCAGCCGACAGACTTGTCCTCCTGGGAATTGGCTGTGCTTGGTGAGGGGCTGAATGCCTAAGGAATCAGAATTAGAGGGAGAAAATGGATGTGGCTGAAAGCAAAACCATCTGAGCACAGGAGCTGTCCATGCAGAACAAGATGACCCCACTTCAATCAGCCAAAGAAGTCTCCAGGCTGCTTCAGCTGCAGTCCTGGATGGTCTTGGGATATTGCTATTGATGGAAGCAACGTGAATTTCCTTGGCAAGTTACTCATGGGACTTGAGGGCATTCACAGGACTAAATAAGACTCCACTGCTATTGCCAAACAGCAACAACAGCAAAAATAAGTACAGGGTATGACTTGAAATATCCCAGTAAGGATTTTTGTTTCACTGAAGTTCTTCATAATGCACTTTCCACAATGCAGAAAAATTTACAGCCTTCTGTCTCAGGAAGGTATTAATAAAAACAGTGCTCCAGGCATTGTGTTGGGGCTTTGTGGAATGACTAAAAGGCAGGAGAAAATTATAAATGACAATTTTATTTAATAATAAACAACATTAAAAGATGTTCAAGTAGTGTTTTGGTTGATTTTCCTTTATTTGCCATTATTGAACGGAGTTGGAAGATGATTGCTTAATTGCTGTCCCACTGAGCCCATCTAGAAAATGAGATGTGTATCTCAAAAGCTTATCCCTCAGAGTTATGTTTTAAATAAGTTCCATGTCAGCTAGGAGATTTAGATGTAAAACTGATGCTGAGCAAGAGCTTACAAAATGAAAGTGGTGATAAATGGGAATTTCCAGGTTTAATAAGAAATTCCATCATTATGAGACATGTTTTTATCCAGTTTCAAAATATTTTCATGACATATAATCAGATGTTTTAATTGCAAAATATTTTAAATCTAGAATTTTATTGAAGTTTAATGTTATTAGTATTCCTTTATTATAATGTAATTGCAGGAAAATTCTATTTAATGATAGTTGCTCAAATTGGAAAAAAAATTTGTTCTTATGTCTCTTTTGTTTAATTTTTGTGTGTGGAGTTTCCTACAATTTAATAAAAAGGAAGTAGTTTGGTTTAGGACAAGCACTAAAACATAAGCAACAATTCTCTGGTGATTCTGAATTAAAATTAAAAAATTATAATCTGTCATTACAATAAGAGGCTGTAATTAAGTGGCATGAGACAACAAATGTTACAAGCTTTACAAGCTGAAATTAGGAATGCCAAAAAACAATTATTTGGAAAGAATTTCAGTTTCAGGAAAAACTGTTTTTTAATGCAGAAGGCTTCAGTCCCACAGCTATTAGGAGACACAAACTAACAAACCAAGGCAATACCTTAGCATGAGATGCACAGCATAGCTCACACACTTGAATGGGTCCTGCCCCTCTTTAGATTAGGGACATCATGCAGAGTTATGAGATAGGAACTTTCCTTCTGAAATCTGTGGCTTGAAGGTTCCCCAAAACAGACACCACAGCTTTGCACTTCATAGCTGTTTGGGTCCCTTTTCTTCTATGAAATTCTAGTTGAATTTTTAAGCAATTCATGTGTTTATCACTCAGAATCCATTTTGTCATACAAGTTTCTTAGCCAGATTTTTCGTCAAGAATATCCTTACAAAGGCATTCAGCAATTGACCCATATTTACAATATAAAATAATAGAAAGGATCCTATCTCAAATCTAAAACTCAAAATTTAAGTTTTTCAGGTCCCGAGTCTTCTCAAATGCCTTTGTTAAAACTCATTGCATAAACAAAATGATGTCAATAGCAATTCCATTATATACAATCCAAATCTATGGATTTCAGGTGGTTGAATATCTCTCAGAACTGAGTTTAAGGAACTTTAAACACACCTGTCATTTCAATTAAAACCCATTTCTACAGTGGAAGCTAATTCAGAAAACAGAAATGTGAGGCTCTGTATTTCTAGGTAATTTCTGATTTGATAAAAAATCTGCTCACGTCCTAAGTGGGGAAAACAGAGTAAGCCTTGATTGAAGGGAATTAAGCTAATCACATTCTGCAGTTATTGAGGACAGTTCAACATCATTTATAAAATAATGATTGTGTAAATTATCTTATTGAATCCATTTGCCAATCCCTAATAATTTTTTTATTGCTGATCAGAGGAAATAGCTTTGCTATTGGCATCAACTTGTCTATGCAATAGATTTTAGCAAGAAGCAGTTAAAAATCTATATTAATCAACCAGCCTTGCTTTGCTCTGTTTTTAATTTATTTTCTTAAAAAAATTTGAAAAAAGGAAAAAATTTTTCAGGTTCACACGCTGCAAAATAATTGTTCAAATTCTGATGTCAAATAATTTTTAAGGTGTGTGGGGTTTTTTTGTTGCATATTGCCAAGTAAACAGATTAATGTTTATGACAATTCAGATCATGAAGCTAAAAAATATCTTTTTGTGACTGGTTGTTGTGCTGCTAAATCAGTTGTTTCTATTCCCATGGTAACAAAATGAGTCACCCCAAGCAGCCTTTATCTCAGCAATTCCTGCAATGTAGAAAGATTCTTGCAATGTAGCAGATCTAACTTCCTTAGATTTTAAATTTCCTATATTTCCAGGAAATCACAGCCAAGATAATTTTTTCTTTCTTTGCAAATTCAACTGCTTTTCCTGTTGAGAGAGGATGGTGGGAAGAGAGCTTTTATTTCTTCTAGTCTTAATACAAATTTCTTCTATGAACATATCTGCCATCAACAGCAGATAAATTCTACCCCTCTCATGACTTTTTTTTGCTTTTCTCTATCAACTCCTACTCCCTCCCACTACTGGCCTGGCCATTCATCCCCTCAAAGTATCTGTAGAGATCTTGCTCTCAAATCCTCTCCCAGCTGTGCAGGAACTGCTTTAAATTCACTGACAAAGGCTATGGCTGCTAACTAAATTATGGCTACTTGATAGTGTAGAAGACTGAAATGACGACTCTAAAAAGGCAGATTCCCACTTCCATAGTCTTAGTTAAAACATCTTTATTATAGTTCATATCCTCTACTTATGTGCATGTGTCGATAGTACAGCTGCATGACAGCCAAGAAACTTTTATGTTTCAGAGGAGCTTGAATTCCAGAAAATGGTTATCACATGTGATTCACTCAGTGAGACAGACACAATTGTCATGTCTGGTTACAAACAACAGCAGAAACAAAATCATAAACTGAAGAAATCCTGGCTAACTACACATATATTAAAGTCTCTACTCTCCACAGACTGCAGTTACGGATTTTCCCATACAGAAAGTTATCTAATTTTGTCCAAATGGGGAAAACAGTGCTATAAGTTATCTGTATATTAATTATGTATATAGATCTCTTCCATCATTTTTTTTCATCTCCCCCTCTGAAAAGCAAGCATGGTCAGCTGACCCACGGCAAGAAAAATCCCTTATAAAACATTTGTAAATAGGTGAGAAATGTGATTCACAGCTCCAGGAAACGAGGGAGAAAATGCAGAAGGAAACGAAGACCAAATGAAAGATGTCAACGTTACTTTGAGCAATAGAGTTGAAAAATCACAAAGAATTCCAGGCCTTGAGAAGAAACTACAGAATCAAACCTGTCAGCATGATGGAGACCTTGGATGCTACGGCTTTCAAAGCCATCTAAGAGAGTTAAAAGTACGGCAACATGAGATTATTCTGACTTTTGGCAAGGGTTACAGAGCTGCACTTTGAAAAGCAGCAGGGACCCGTGAGGGTATTACTTTACCATTCAGTCTCAACAGGCAGTTTGCAAGATCTTGCAAACTTTCCCGTGAGCGATCATCACGTTCTAGTGAATGGTACTTAGTGGAATAGCTGGAGGTTAATTTTTAAATCCCTCTCTGTCATGGTGAATTGCACTGCTTGTAACTGGCAATAAGATAATACACAGAGCAGAGTCAGGAATGGCACATGTAGAATTAGTGAGACTTAGAGTGACTTTATGTGTATTGCATCATTCTAGTTTCCTGCAGTATAAGGGGTGTCAGTTGTTCATTTTCGGTTTGTTTAGATCTTTTTGGACTTCGGATGACCCTGTGTGGTAACATTAATTAAGCACAGTACAGGAAAATATTTTATGAGCTATGAAGCCACACACATATCATACATTTTATGCTATATAATGGCAAGGAACAAAAAAAAATAGGGTTTTTCCTACTTTCCTGCCAAAGAGAGACAAGAAAGAGCAGGGGAAATGGTGCATAGCTCTCAGGTCTGTTCTTCTTCCTTTTAACTGCATATGAAACTTTTTTTATGCTTTAGATATGCAGCAATAATAAGTGTCTCCTATGAGAGGTAATATTTCTGGAAGTCTAGAGAAACAATCAGTAGCTGCTGGGTAATTTATGTGCCTTTGCTTCAAAATGGCCCTAGTGTTTTTTGTTCTAGTGTCTAAGAAGCACTGTTATAATTAGAAGCTTTTGAAGCAGGCAACCTGGTCTTCTGGTGGTGTTTGCAGGGTTCCACCTCACATGTTGCTCTGCTCCCCAAACTTGTCATCCCAGATTTATTTTCATTGCTGTTTTTATGTTTCCACCATGTAACATTATTTTGATCTATTTTACAGGCCATAAAAACTGTAAAAAGGTTTTTCATGTGCAAATTCCTTTGAAATCATGGAAGCTGATCTCTGAGACTGGTGCACACCTGTGCCATTCCTTCGGTCCCAAACATATTCAGCATTGCTCTGTAGTCCTGGATGGCTGCATTGCCTCAGCTACCTCTGGAGATGCATTTTTAATTAATTAATTCCAGCAAAATGATACAGCTTTCTCTTGTTCCTCCGAAGTAATAGTGCAGAACACAGTATGCAACATATTTGATGTTAAGACCAAACTTAAATGAATCACGTTCTGACTGAAAACAGACAGTTCACACCCCACCCATAAAACTAGCTTTGCTTCACAAACACCGTAGAGATTTAAAAAAATAAACTAACAAAATAAAGTAAAAGAACACTCTGTTCAAGTTGTTTATCCAGGCTTTGTGCATAAAAAGGAAAGACACAGTTTTTATACTTTGATCTAGCAGCTTTAATGTGAAAAAACGGAAAGACCTAATTTGTTAGTTTGAAAAAGAAATGCCACTCATTAATCAGAGCACTGAAGAGATAAAACATAAAGTAACTTGAGTTGGCTTTTATCACACAGGTCTGATGATAAAATATCCACTTCTACTGGAAACCCCTCCATCCCATTTTCATTGAATACAGAGTAATTCAATCATGACTAGGAATAACTTATATGTAACCAGGAAGGTTTCTGTTTCTCCATAATGAGTTGATTATATCTTGTCAGAGAAACCTTAAACCCATCAAATGTCAAATGAATTATATCAAATATATTATTTTCATAGCAGCTGGATATGAGTAACTGGTGAAACAAAGCACTTTACTTTCATTTTGTACTTTGAATGATAAAATGTAAAATGGAGCCTGTGACACAAATTCATGTAGGTACCTAATTTCCTACCTTTAAAAAGTCTGTTTCATAAATTTGATCTACTCATTTACTCAAAATATTAAGTTATAATTTGCTGGGGGAATTGTACATCAAAATTTTTCTTCTAGGATTTTTTTTTTTTTACATTTAAATGAAAGTAATTCCTGTTCATGATGCATGCTCTGATAATGCACTTATCCAAAAATTAAATTTGAGATAACATTTGATCCCATCTGTCTCTAAAAGCACTTCCTGGAAACAGGAGTGTGGCAGGGGGACTGCTGCTAGGCCAAAGGATGGGACCACTTGGGCATCTGTGCCAAAGAAAACAGATGTGTGGGTGGCCCAAGGGGATGAGCTTCACCACAGCCCAGGCCAGGGTTCACGGTGCCTGCCTGCTCCACCCTACCTGGCATCTACTCCTGGTTAGACCTCTCTGACCTGTCCTGCTGCTCCAAATCACTGAAACAATCAGCACAGGGAGGGAGAGGGAGAGGGAGAGGGAGAGGGAGAGGAGCTCCCTGTGAGCATAACTGGAAGAAGAATCACAGAAAAATAGCGAACAGATCAAACACAATCTGCAGCAGCTTCCAGGGGATCATTAAAGCAGATATTGACCTGTTTCAGAAATAGGCAGCCCTTGTTCACTGCTAGATGAAGCACCCCACTTTGCTAAACTTTTTGATGTATCAGAGACAATCTTTGAAGTAGACCAGGTTCAGCTCTCAGAAGGAAAGAAGAGGGTGCCATATATACAAGGAACAATTTTACCTGGATGAAAGTTGGAGAAAGCAAGAGAGAGTGGGCAGCTCACACCATGCACCTGTCCACACTCCTGGTGTTCATGGGCACCAGTGCCTGCTCTCTCTTCACTGCTACATCTGAGCAGATAAAGTTTGTTCACTGTTTAAGTAAAAAAGCCCAGCATTGTCCTATATTTGTTTGGTGTAGAATTTAACATTGAACATTAACTCTTCCATAGGAAATGGCTGCTGTGGAGAGATAAAAATTGCAATCCCACTGTATGATCTTGGGAATAGTAGCTTTCAAATAGGATTTTTTCTGGGCTTAACACTACGTCCTTTCAACGCATAAAATGCTGATCTTGCCACAATCCCCTAAGAGAGAGAGGGAACAATGGACAGCAGCTGCACATTGGAATGAGTTGTTTGTCACTCTACATAGGGACAGCAGAAAATGCAGTTAAGAGATGAAATTTTCTTCTCTTTTACCTTGATTGACAACCTGAGGAGCCCCCAGAACAGACAGAAACTCAGATCTGGGAGGTAGCAGGACTGAGCAAGGCAAGGTAAAAGAGAAGCCAAGATTCACATCTTGTTGAAGGAATCAACTCTGTGACAAATTATGCTTTTGACACATCACCCCCTGAGAGTTTTGTAATGGGATTTTTCTAAAGATGGTTGGGCAGCAGGAGGCAGCATCAAAGATGTTTCTTGCTACAGATGACTGCAACAAAATTGAGTAAATCCAGGTAATAATTCAATCAGGATCAGTAAAACAAAAGTCCGTGCAACTGTTTCATACAGTGATCCAAGAAACAATTCTAGAGACTGAAGACAGACCCTGTATACTTGGACCATGCTGAGATCCACCTCCAAAACCATGAGATGTATATGTCAGGGACAAAGAAAAGGAAGTGAATGGGTTTTTCTTTTAGGAAAATCACATCTTTGGACAGGGAAATGAAATAATGTCTGAGTATCACCTTGTGTTTGGATTTTTTCCCCCAAACCCTAAGGTCATTCTCATTTATAAAGTATTTCCTTGTTTTATACAGAATTCCTGTTCCTATGGCTACAGAAACACCACTTCTGAGGAGAATCTGGGGGAGGCATTTCTTTATCATCTGTTTCTGGAAGTGAGGTTCGAGCTAGCAATATTTCTCTGTTTTACAAAGAAATGTAGATGTTTTGAATTCATCTCTTCTTGCTTTCAGTAATACATTGCCAGTAACAAAAATATGTCTGGGTGTGGAGTTAATAGGAACTGCCTCATCTTATTCATATTAGCACATTGCAACATTGGTAACTGTAAGTTTATTTGGGTTGTTGACATCAGTAGTGGGTCATAGCAGGCTGTACTTTGCACCAGGTAGCACAGGACTCAATTTAGGAAATAATGTGGAATGACATGAGGGTTGTCACCCAGCTGTTTCACCACTCCTCCCTATATATTTTGGTGGGGTCAATGGGCAGGCAATAGAATTGGAGCAGGGAGGCATCTCCCTTCAGCAATTCTGATTTATTTTCAGCTTTAAGTATCTTACTTGGATACAGAATCAAATATACTGTCTGGCTTATAAGGAATCATAAGGAATCACATTTGTAAAGAAAAAACAAAATTTCTTCCAGTCTATGCTAATAGCACTGAAAAAAAAATCATTTGTGAACAAGAAGATATTTGAACATTTAGTAACTAGTCTTCCTGAACAGAATGCCAGACCTGAAACCCAGTGTCCAGAACTTCTTAGTTGTTATATTTTTCCCATTAGAATAAGGAGATGAAAGAATTTTGTTAAAACATTTCTGTTAACAAAACTGCCATTTTATCAGTGTGATCATTCTCTAAGTGAATGGAAATATTCTGGAGTTTCCAAGTGGTGTAACATTTTAAGAGAAATTATGCATGTATCTAATATTTTCTGTCACACTGGTAGCCTTGGTCCTTCATTTATACCAGGAAAAAGTCAGAATAGGTGTGTACACTTCAGTGAAAGCTGTTCTGTTTCCTACACCCTGAAAGTGAAGTGGGCCTCCCACTTCTAGAGTCAGCCCTTCAGGAAACCTAGACGCCACTGCACTTTAACTGTCTAGATCTAACTGAGCTGTGGTTGTAGTCAAGTATGTAACAGCATTTCACACTTCTCCTGTCATCTGGATTACATAACAAAGTGCTGATTTTATAAACAGCAACTACTCATTCTTGTGGTCGAGTTTTACTGGATGCACAAGAGAAACATCTAACTAAATAAAGCTGGAGACAGGAAAATTGAATGCAGAGGAAGGGCAGGCATTCCTAGGCACATGTAAAACCAAACGGTGCCAGGATTTGCAGACTGCAGTGCCACCACACAAGGCCCCTGCACACGCTTCCAGCCAAGAGATCATAAGAACTCACTTTCTTGTGGTTGTTGAAAGTTCTTTTGCTTGGCACATGCTCTTAAAAACCCTGCAAATGCCACTTATACTATTAAGTGCACAGGGGGGAGGGTAATTAACTATTCATCTGCAGGAGGCTAGCAATGCCAAAAGTGTTAAAATCAAAAGAATCCACATGTATAAACACAAATGTTTAGAGTGTAGTAAAACTAGAGAGGCAAACCCTCAAGCAGTCTAAGCCAGGCTCTGCTGGCTTCAGCAAAGCTCCATCAGCCTGGGTTAATTTGGGCTGTGCTCTGGTAAATACCTCCAGACCTGGCACCTGTATCTGTGCTGGAGTTGAGCTCTGCTGAAACAACTTTCTCTCACCAATTGTCTAAAGAGTGTGATGACTTCCACTGTGTGATTGTTACTACTACTGCAGCAGCATGAATACTCAGGGAGACCTTTCCTGGAATGCTTCATTCTACACAAAAGGACTTCAACTTCCACGTCATTGTACTATGAAGGTGGGAGAAGATACCTGTGCTGGATATAGGCCAGCTGAAAAAAATGTTCAAGGACATTTATGTACTCATCTCCCACAAAGACATTCTGCAGTATCAGTATTTTGCAGATCTTTGGAGAGCCACATGAACATATATACTCTGGACTGAAAACAACATTTGTAGTCTATACTTAAGAAATATTCCATTGAAGTGGGCTGCTCCTCTCAGCCAGGGAACAATTCAGCAAGGCCAAGTTCAAGGACCTGTCTCTGGGTCAGGGCAGCCCCGAGGGTCACTAGTGGCTGGGGGACGAAGGGGTTCAGAGCAGCCCTGCCAAGAAGGGCACAGCAATGAGCGGAAGAGCCAGCTCCTCTTTGGTTACCTTGTAAACTGGCGGGCGGTGTGAGCCATGCAGGAAAGTTTAGATGTCTGCATACCTGTGAAATAAGAAAGAAAAAATGACATTGTGGGATTCCCCTAAGTCAGAATGCCTACAGTTTAGGTATTCACAGCTGAGAAAATCATCTTGGATGCCATTATAGTCAGTAAAGAGCCTGCCACTGAAATGTACGAAGCTATCTCAGTTTAAATAGGTGCTGTGAGATCAAATGAATGCCAATCAGCCTCCACTGGCTCTTATTGATTACACCTTAATGAGCTTTAGCAGGAGTCAAGCAGGTAGGTCAGAGGCAAAGACTCATGCTCTAGATACCTAAACTGAACTGTATTTACTAAGCATATATTAACATTATAAAGGAGACTTGAAATACCTACATCTTAGAGGGAAGAAAGCCTTTTTGCCTATAGTCTCAGAGTTCAGGCAAATGTGTAATTGAGGTGAAGTGTCTGTAATGTTCTAGTGCAGCAATAGGTAGTGTATGAGTGATTTTGACTCCACCTTTGGTTCCCAGTTCTCATTATTTCACTATTGTATCAAGATGCAGCCTTAGGAATAAACCACGTTAACTCTCCATTCCCTTCCCTCATTTGCTGTAATGTTTCATTCTGATTCACTCTGTAAAACCTAAAGTTGTCAATTTAGCTGGAAGTGAACAAAAATAAAGCTAACCAGTTTTGCTGTTTATTTTTTTTTTCCCTGAATTACAGTGGAACTCTGAAGATGATGTCTCATGGATTTAAGAATGAGGGTTTCAGAGCTCACTCTGGATTGAGTCACTTAGAAGGATGGATTTCCCCTCCTTCCATGTGGGAAAGACATCACTCAAGTTAGTTCACACCTTTATGGGCCTGTGACTTATAAATGCCTTAAGGGCAGTAGCCCAGTGACAAAGTAAGTCAGGCACAGATCTTTGCCACTTACTGGATACTGTTTATCTCTAGAGTTGGATTTCAGCTCCTGCATCCAGATCAAAATTCTTAAATTTGATGTAGAGGTCACATCTGGGGCTTCTCATCCCCTTTTTTGTTTGTGATTCCTCACCAGACAGCACAGAAATGTTAAATAATCTCAGGAAAGCTGCTTGGAAATGTGCTGCTAGAATAACTTTTAACTGAATAGGGGGGGATTTTTCAGCACAATATCTTTTTATTCTTTAAACAATAAATGGCCAAGTTTAAGGGGAGCACTCAAGTCTCTGTGATAAATATACACCAGAGTCTTCCACTTGTTGTCAATAGATTTCTCTTTGTTCCAGCTGTCTGCAGCTTCTCATCCTTAAAACCCAGCTTCTTTTGTTGCCAAAATTTCTGGGTATGAGAGAAGGTTCCACCTTGTTACAGTAATTTAGACACACCTGTCACCATATATTTTAATATGGCAGTTACACTGGAACTAATCCCTATATAATCTTCTTAATATGAGGTACTATGGGCTTACTCTATAGATAGGGGCTTTGCATTTCATGTCTCACTAGATGTAGAACCTTATTTTACTTCTGATACTTCCACAGTACGTCTAAATGTGTCTTTCCTTGGCATGGTTGATTTTCCCCAGTTCCAGGGAAGAAAAATAAACCCTACACTTTCATTTTTCTCTTTTTAAATACTAGTTATTCCCACCAAGTGATTATCACTGCTCTTCCTCCTTTGGCCTGCTTGAGCATCAGCCTTTGTAAGCAGCATGGTGCTGCTCACTTGTTCCCCATGGAGCAGTGAGGAGCTGTGTGCTCACACTCTCACTGTCTCGAGGATGAAGAAAAACACTTGACACATGCTTGACGTGAAGCATGATTCCACATCCTGTTGATAGCCAGACACTTTCAGTGTAAACAGTAGGATAATAAACTTCAATTCAGAAAACAATTTCAATACGTCATTTGTTTTTCCATGCTATTAATGTACCATTATCACATTTGTAATTAAACTTGTTTATTCAAAATCCTTTTGCCTTCCTTCCTGACTGAAAGTCATCAGCTATTTGAACTCTCATAGACAAAATTTTATTTTATCATACACACTGTTGGTCTCATCTTTATTTCTGATTCATGATGTTTCCTGGGTTTTAACATCTATTTTGATATATTTTAAAATATTTTAAAATAATTTAATAAAAAATATAATTTTTAAAATTATAAATTAATAAAAATAATTTAATTTAATTATAAGTCAAGAATATCTGTACACAGTCTGTATGCAGAAGACTCTCTGGTTTAGAGGAATATGTATATTTTGGAGTGTATAAATACATTAAATTCAACCCTTTTGTTTAAAGAGCAATAAGGTGGTAAGATCAAGTAATCATCAGTTAGGAAATGCCATCATTAAGGATGAATATACAACTTCAGTTATACCTTGTGTGCACATTTTATCAAATATCCTTTAATTACAGAATGACAGATTTTTTTCACGTGCCCTCTTTACTGTGCAAAAGCAATTATATTAATTGAATTTACATCTTGCATTTTCACCCTCCAACCTCACTAATAAGTGTCTGCTTTCATGTTTGTTTAGCATACTGTCTACCAACACTGCTCCAAAAAAACCTCTGGCTTTTATCTCATTTCTTCACAGACATTAGAACGCTACTATTTTTGTGATACTTTTCAGAAGGAGTATCCCAAATTGTGGATTGAGATCCTTTGAACACCTGGACTAAATACCAAATGAAACAAGGCTACAAATTTTGCTTCACTCAGCAGCTCTTTGAAGAAGAAGCTGTTATTCTCCTTCTACAAGCAAAGTGAAAATAATCATCAACCATGATTTATCAACCAAATCAATCATGATTTATCAACCTCCTGGTGCCCAGGGTTTTTTTTATGCACCATGTCTCCCAGTCTCTGAAAATCAGTGTCAACTTCAGATCACTCCCAGGAGTGTTGGTTTCATATCTTGTCCATGCTCCCACTCCAAACTGAGATGAAACAGCAGAGAGCATCAGCTGTCTGCATATTCTGCAGCTTCTCAGATTTCCATGAAAGGTTTCCATGAAAGGAAAGATCAAGTTTTAGGCCAGAAGATAACTATGAGGTACTCAGAACAGACTGCTTAGCTAGACAGTAAAGTAGGGGAGTCTGGACCAAAATATTGCACCTTTCATGGTTTCAACCTTCTTTCCTGCCAGGCTTGCTCTTACTTAACAACCTCTTAGTGAACCCTATTTGCTTTGTATGCATATCAAGATTAACCATCTCATTTACCTCAAAGTCTCCTGGGTCATTTACCCAGCAAAAAAAACAGCACTACAGGTTTCTTCCCAGTTGAGAACAGTGTTGATACATTGCAGTGCTCCATGGTCAATAAGAACAACAAGAAACACGGGGGGAAATTGCTGAAGTCCTGGCAAAGAAACTAACTAAATTCATTAGTCAGCTAAATTCAGCTAGTGCCTGTGTTGTTTTGGTACGTGCAGACTCATTTGTTGTACCTGTATGTTGCCATCTCTCTGCTTGGTCTGGCTTTTGTCCCACCGGAAGCCGAGGGAAAATACCCTCCTGTCCCCACACCAGGATTTGGGTATCAGGACAGGGGATGGAGGATCACATCGACACAGTCTGGATCATAAGTTGTGGGGAGAAGTGTACTCAACTTGTGTTGTGCCATCTTAGCATGATATCCCTGAGGAGAGAGGATTTGGAAGGTCATCTGTCCAAAATAGAATTCAGAGCAACAGAGCAACTAAGATTTTTCCTTTATTTACAACTTAGCTACTTATGCAGGGATTTCCAACATGACATCAGCAAGAGATCGATCACTAAGAAAGTTCACAAATCTCCAAATTTGAAACAATCACTTCAGAACATGGTTTTCATAAAATGTGGTTCAATAGTAACAAAACTTCGTATTTTTTCCCCCTAATTTTTTCATTAAAATAACGGAACATCTTTGTTGGAACTTACAAGTAAATCCCTCTCAGGCACATGCACAAAAAGAATCTTCTGAAACAGAGAATTGTCCAGAAAGTTAAATAAAATTACCATTGGTGAAGCTAAAGTACTGAAATCAGAGTCACTGTGAAATGTCAGACAACCATCACCATTTATTTTCAAACCACCAGTCCTTTACACCTCATAAAATGCATGCAACGCTATTGGATCCATACACAATTACACATATACATTAACTTATGCGTTTAGGTTTCAACTGATCATTTTTTTCCATGTTTCCTGAGTTTCAAGGAGCAGAAAATAGAGTTTCTGGCACTGTACAGAATGCTGCAGGCTTCTGCTCCATGTAATGTTTGCGTAGCTTTACAGCAATGCTCTGCAGGAAGGGAAGCCTACTCCTTCTTTGGAAGGGCTTCAGAACTTCAGAACTCAGAACCATGAATGTCCTTTCAACAAATCACCACAAAAATGGCACTAGTTTCTGCAAATGTATAAGGAGCCACTCTTGAACTCATTTTACAGAAGCTGTAATACTTTAAGCTTGTATTTCAACTGAAAATTATAGCCTTTGCAACATTTTGGACCATTTCTCTAAAAGAAATACCACTTATTACCCTTCTCAATTTCAGATGTTGAAAATAATGAGATTCAGAGCTGGGGGAATGGCCCTACCACTTCTAATGTGAAGCTCACCAAATACAACATACAAGCTCAGTTCAACATCTGTGAGAGTGGACCAAGAGCTCATAATACACATAAGGCTTTCTTCTCTTCATGCCATGTTCCCCTTACTGTCAGGGCCCTAAGCACACCTCTTTAGAGCTAGGAGTAATAGCCTGTCCCTCCTGCCCTTGGGATTTGCATTTAAACTGAGGCTTTGTCACTGGCCCTGCCTGTGCTGCATCGCATTGACATCACAGCTGTGTCTCTGCCTGGCCTTATACCTTCTCTCTTCAGCTTTCTTCACAAAAGAAGAAACAACAAAGGTAGGTAGAGACAGATTAGCTCCTTAACTCTGGAAAGGAGATGCACTCAGGGTCTTGAGAATAGCACATGCATTCATTCTGGTAAATTACATTAACAGAGGTTTTCACTGCAACCTTTAGAATAACCATTTTTTCAAGCTCCATTTATACACTCTACTCTTTGATATCATGGCCTTTCTAGTTAATTTTCATGCTCATGGAAGTCTTTGCTTTCCTTCAAGTCTCTTACTCTTTAATTTATTGCTGAATGAATATTCAGAGATCTCCATTGGTCCTCCAGGACTTCATGACTGTTTGTAACCAGTATTTTTTCCTTCCTTCTCATTAACTTCTTTGCCTGTACAACTAGACAGACTTTAGCTCTCAGCAGTAACCAAACTACTAAATTAGTAGGACAGCAATGTCTTGCAGTTTTTCACAGTTTGGTTTTGTTTCTCTGTAGCATTTCTTAGAGGGAGCTATTTACTGTGACTGTGAAGCCCAATCCATTGGTGATTTAGAGCTATAACAATATTGATGCAGATGAGCCTCTGCAGAGATATTTAATGGCATTATGTAAATGTAATCAATGGGCTCAATAAAGCAAAACAATAACAAAATACTGTTCACATTATATATAAATAAATGCACATGGACACATCTATGTGCTTCCTACATAATTACTGTAACAGTGCCTATTTATACTACTGATCTTCCAGCTCTCTAGATGCCATTTTGATAGTGTCTGTTTATACAGCCTTATTGAATCCATAACATTTAGCTAGCTGATTAGGATCCTGACTTATGCCAGAAGATCATGAGTCTTCTGAGAGGAAGGGAAAAAAGCTGAAATTATAGCAATTCAAAATCATCAAATGTTGCTGTTCAAAACTTTCAAGTGTTTCTTTTTTTAAAAGAGAAGTATTTCAGAATTTTTTGGTGACATTCTGTCCACAGTTTGATTTCAGTAGAGAGAGGTGAGTTTATAGTCTTCAAAAAGAAAAAGAAAAAGAGAACAAAATACTGCTGGAGTTTTTTGTTGCCAGGCTATACGACATTAACTCTCTAATCTAAAATGTCTACAGTTATGGATTGAAGCTGGATTATTAGGTAATACAATATTTGAGTACATTATGGAAAAAAATAAAGGATGGAGGAAGCTGTGATAAGCCAATGTTTGCCCAGCTTCAGCTACTGGCTGACTACAGACTGTATCTGCACAGACTTTTGGGGGAATGTATAGATGTTAAAATGTTTAAACATGAATCCTGATCTCACAGTACTGAATTACATCTCTCAACAGGATGACAGGAAAAGCCCTGGTCCTTCATGTTCCGTGCTTTCAACTACATAATCAATATAGTGTGTCATTTCAGGTAACTGCTTCGATTTGTGTTGGAAGTGATCAATAAATTGGGCATCAGTGTGATCAAGCCTAGAAGATGATGCAATATGTACTATATAGTGAAAATACATGGCGCTTCTCACACCATGTGGTATGATATGATTTCAGTCTTGAAGGTCATAGAAGGATGACAGCCTCATAATATTACTTTTAGGACTCTAATGGAAGAAAGCTGGTCCAGTGATTAAGGCAGAAAAATAAGGACAAAACTGGATAGAAAAGAAAAAGTGTATTTGGCAAACTGCTGCTATTTCAACCTTTGCTTCCATATTGCTTCAGGATATACTTTTTATAACATCCTATAGCAAAAAACAAGATCACTCAATCATCGAATAGGTTGAATGATGACTTTCATCAGGACACCTCTTTTGATGCAAATACTCAGGGAGGGTTCCCCGTGAATGAATGAACACACAGGGTCTCCAAGTGTGGTCCATGGGGCTGTGCAGTCTCTCTCTGACCTAATTGAAATTGTTGCTCAAAATGGAGCATGTCCCAAAAGAGGGGGTGATGCCCTGCCACCTGCTAGGATGCTTACGTGGGAAGTGGGAACTCAAAGTTCACTTGTCTGTTCTGCAAAAGCCATAAAGGCTATCCAGGATGTTTCACTTTGAACAAATCCTGCATCTTGACACAATTTTCGCTACAATAATTTGGCATGTGTCCAGGTCTTTTCTTTGCCTTTGGATTATCTGAGTTCAAATACTGTCTCTTCTTCTTCTTTTTTTTCTTTTTTTTCCTGTAGGCATTTTTATGTAGATGGTAGAAGGAGATAGTAGTTGACAACTTGGATTAAGATGTAGCTGGGTTGAGGAGTACTCTGGAGATAATTATCTTTTTCTGATAGCTATTTAGTTGAAGCAATGTTGACTACACTCATAACTTAGTTGTCTCATTTAGGGTTTTAATGTTCTCATCCGTGAGTTTCGTCTCTTCTTTTAAAAAGTGTAATTCTTCCTCTCCCTGACATGGAAGCTATAAACAAGCAATGTAAAAATGATCAAAAACCTGATGATAGATGCAATTGTTTCTCCATTGGTATCAGAGCAGAGAAGCAAACTATGTTTTAGTGTGACACAGACAAAATGAACAATGGCAATTACCTTTACATGGGACATTCCGGGGGGGGGGGGGCAAAGAAAAGAAAATGAGAAAGGATTTCAGAGCCACAAAATTCACAGAATTCTAACAAAATGGAAGACAGTATACTGAAGAGAGGAAAAGCTGAACTGAAAGGAGGAAATGAGATGATGAATAGACATGGGACAGCACATTTAGACTGACAAAAGACAAGAAGCAATCTTTGTTACTGTGTTTCAGTATCACTTGACTTCAAGTGCCACCAGGAATGTAAACAAAGGGAAGTGTTAACTAAATTTCCATCCCTTTCTTCCAACCTCTTAAAAAAGAATTTGCCTCAAATTTCAGGAAAGAACTGCAGGGACTTTTTTCTTTACCGGGGTGAGATCTTCGTCTCAAAATTTTAAATTGATGAAGGTAGCTATGTTATTCATTAAAACATTCCTTCTCTTTTTTGGGTTTAATTATCATCTGATCAGCAACTTGGAACTTGAGATAAATCTCAAGGTAGAAGCTGCTTAAGAAGAAGTTCAATCCAGTGATTATTCTTCCTTTAAAAAAAAAAAAAAAAAGTAGAAACAGAGGGAAAGAAAGACGAGAAAACCATAGAAGTCTTTGAAACAGCTGGGGTCAAAGGAACTGTGCTTTCTTCTAATTGCCCCAATAAATTTTAAAGATGTTAGTACTCTGTAGTGATTAAGAAATGGTAAAAAGAGATGCAATGCTGTAACATCAAGGCCATTAAGCTTAATAGTCCTTAACTGATTGTCACCCCGCCCCAACGAAAATAGACACGCTGTTCCCTGCTCTCCCGTCCCTCCTCCATTACCCTTCCCCCTCACTCGAAGGCTTCTAAAATCACCTCCAGCCAAACCAAGGGGAATTTATACTTCCTGCAATAAAATCCAAAGAACAGAACAGCTGGCAGCTGAACTTAAGATTGCTAAAACAAACATTGTGACATTGATGTGGGGAGGGATTTGGTTATTATTACAACACGGTGTGGCTGGTTCTGCAGGGAAAAGATGCAAGCGGGGCTTTTTTTTCAGCATGCAAATGAAAGGCGTTTTAAAAAGCCAATGAAACAACAAAAGCAGCACTCTTTCCTCTAAAAATACCTAGAGGGCAGAAAAGAAAAAAGCATTGGACTAAATTCACAATATTGGCTGCCTAAAATTTAGATTCAAATGACTGAAATTATAATAATGTTCCATTGAGATGCTGTTGTAAATAGGCCTAGCAGGATCATTATTAATTGATCTATTCTGACAAGTAGAAAATATGCAAATGAATACATTATATCATAACAATCCAATATATATCATGCTCAGCTTCTCTGGTGTATTGAGTCTTGTGATAACGGTTAGCAATCTTCCAGAAGCCACCCAACTTTAACTTGAAGGTTTCATCAGACAACCCATGACCATAAAATCTAGGCAAGTAGTGAAGTATTAATAAGTAACTAAAGGTTGGATTGCTGACAGGAGGTGATAGATTTATACCAATAGCAAGTGGATTGAAACTCCAGTATTACATGCTTTTTTGGTTATTATTTCACAGCAGAATATCTTACACTGCAGATTCCGATGAGAGTATCCTTTTTTTCCATAAGGTTCAAAGACAACCCCTAAACTTATTTAATCACCCCCTAAAATTTGGAATTCCCAATACAGGAGTTAAGAGATTCATTTTTCATTCTTCCATTAAGGTTAAGAACTTAAACTAATGATCTTTATAATAGATAGATT
>WAAE01004287.1:0-56662 GCA_013400495.1 Nicator chloris | reverse complement strand
TCTACCTACAAGGGTGTGATTTGAGAACAGGCTACAGCAAGAGGTGGTAAAAGCTTTTCAGTCATGATTTCAACAGTGGAACCATCCATGGCCTTGGGCAAGTAATCAGATTAATGGTATCTGAAACCTTACCCCGAAAAACAGGTTGATAACATTTATCTCCCATGCTGTTGTGAAGATTACTGTTTGTAATGCACTCTGAAGACCCAAAACACTCCTGAACTATGAACACAGAACACCTTTAATTATATCTCAAAGGAGACGTAGACAAATAACTGTTCATAAAAAAGTTGGAATTCCAGTTCAGAAACTGTACTTACTTCAAGTCTTTGAACAATTTCTCTGATGTCTTCAGTACAATTATCTGCTGCAGACAGAAGAATACATTCTCCTCTTTCATAAAATATTTTGATGCTCATTAATCCAGATGTCCATCCAATAACATCTCTGCAGGAGCAGTTGAACACAACATTTTTGGATTCCTTTTCAATCAACATGATAAACTCATTGGAGATTCCAAGGAGACATTCAATGTCAGCAGACTGGCCAAAGTCTCGGGCAATCACATTCCACATAATTGCTCCAACGCTGAAGAGATGTGCATCTTTCCTTGGTTTCACTTTTTCCTTCTTTTTTGCCCCTAAAGTAATAAAGCTGAACTTGGCTGAAGTATCCACTGTAGCTGTGGTAACAAAGTTTTCTGCCAGATCTTTCAGGTATTCTTGACGTGTCCTTGTGGCCATGGCTCGAAATTTTTCTGACTTATGTGCTGCATTTTCAGCATTAATAACTTTGGCTAAAAGGAAGTCCCTAAAGACTGCAGACTTGGGGAAAGTTACTCCTTTGGGAATGGGTGGACCAAACGAGGGAACATCTTTTGATCGTGAAACACCAACACTGGAAATAGGGAAAAAAAAACAAAACAAAAAACAACCAACAAAATTATTAATTCTCTAAACAAAAACAAAATCAGATGATAAGCAGAACTGTGATCTCTGTAATCCATTTACACAATTAAGTACAGCTTTGACATGCCAATTTGCAGACATTCCAGACACATCAAAGAAATCTGATTGGGTTGTCTGTTTTAGAATGGCTTTCTTCTTTTAAATATATAAAGGACATTATGGAAGTATCTTACTAAAACAAAAAATATCAAAGATAACTTCTTAGGGTGTCAATGTCTCCCTTCCTTAATGTAATAAATATTAAAATGAATTGTGAGAAATAAGTAAGAGAAGTATTTTTTTTAAATTATGTTTATGTAAGTCGATAATTTTCAGCTCTCACTCAGTTGCATTGTCTTACAACTAAGAAATGTAAAAAAATAGAAATAGAATTATTTTTTATCCTCAAGTCTTCTTCTACAATGAAGTGTGAATTCAATGAAAAAATATTGGTGGCAAATGTGACTATAATGGAGCATTCTCCACCTGCTTAAGCTGCCTACTTTATGCTCATAAAATTGGAAAACACAATTCTTGATCTAGACAGTTCGCAGTAAAATGTAAGAAAAATAGGAATATTTCCTAATTGATACAATTCTACCTCTAATTGATACATACATATATTTCAACATTAAAAGATTTTCAAAATACTGTACACAGTAGGTATAAAAAAAAAACGTGAAGTGTGAATTCAATGAATATTTCATTCAAATATTGGAATGACAGTCAAATTTGGAATGACAGGTAGAGTTCAATGGTAAGAAAAATATAACTTGGGCAATGTCATGTATTAATCAACACAAAACAGTTAATGAAACAAAAATCAAGTCCCAAAAGACAGTTTAAGTTCCAGTGGACAACTACAAGACAGTAATATGACCCAGCCTCATCAAGTATTTTAATTTCATTCTATACAATGAATAAATAGCATTTATAAACAAACCTCTGTAATTATGTTTCATGTGTTTATCACTATTTGCACAATTCAATTACCAATCAATTCAAAATGTGCTTCCATCTTGGTTACCTTGCTAAAATTCATGATGCAGTGACTTAAATGTGAGAGTTGACAAAAGCATCTCAAATTTATGAATTTTTTCCATTCCCCAAAAGTCCTCGTTTATGTGCTTAAAGGCTATGACTCATCCTGGTGTCATACTGTCATACTCAGGGATTCATACAGGTTAAAGGACCTTCTGAAATACTTTAAATCACTTTCTTTAAAAAAAAAAGGAAACATGCAATACAAATTCTAAATTAACTTCTAATGGTTTGTCTGCAAATCTTATTTTCACTAACTTGGTGGGTATCCCCATTTTGTGGCCAACAATCATTAACATGGAGTTCTGCACAAACCCCTTTGAGTCTACAAGCTGTGCTCCATAACTGTAGATGTGTGCAAGGGGGACACTGGGATTTCAAATTCACAGGAAGTGCAGCAGAAATTTTAAAACTGGGCACATAATATCTATAAGAAATACAAGGCATCTAGAAAACACGGTTGCATTGTAGTCTTAGCAACAGACTTAAATAGTTATAAGGCTCTACTCACCTGTAACACACATTTTCAGTGCAAGGATTATGCACTTTGACAATGACAAATACATGTTGGAAGTGGGAACGAATATTTTTTGGAGTAAAAGGAAGTGCTCCTGGCTCTTGGAAGACAATGGTAACTATGTCATTTCCTATATGCCTTTTCCTTAGCAGCTAGACAAGAAACATGCATTGAAAAATTAGTTATTAAAAAGAAATAAAAAAAATCACAAATTCATCATCTTAGGGAAAAAAAACCCAAACAAGCCAAACCGATACTAATAAATCGTAATTTTTCAGAAATAACTTTTATTGCATCATGGATAACAACATGTAAAGAGTATCAGAACTGCAAAAATATAGGGAAAGGAAATTGAGCTAAGTTCACAAAAATACTAGTGAATTTTCTCATATCCCCACATGATTTCTCCATAGTATCTGCTCATTTATATTTAATCTATGACAAAAATGTATTTCTCTTATTCTTACTAATGCATCACTTCAGTAATAAAAAAGTGTTGCATCACTTGACATTTCTCACTGTCCAGAAAACTGTACATTTGTTCCCTCTTTACAGTGTAATATTTGTCTCTACATTAAAAATATAATATTGCTTCTGTCTCAATAAAACTTTCTTTTCCATGTCACAATACTATTAATATTGTCCTTAATATTATGATCTTAATTAAAAAAAATTATCATGAACATCCATCAAAAACATTAACAACTGCATACTTAAGGAACAGAACCAAGACTCACAGAGAAACAACAACTATTAGGAACTCTTTAATTAAAAATTTGTTCTTGTCATTGATAGCTTTTATCATCAAAATACATTTAAGGACTAATTTAAAGTACTAAATCATTGTTATAGGCTAAAATTTAGTAAAAATTGCAAAACATATCCAACAATAAGAGACTACTACTCTTTCTCACAAAAACCCCCAACAAAATAACACAGTATAATGATGCTCACTTTCCTTATGGAAGAATATTGTAACTTTGAAATTTTGTATATTAACAGACCAAAAAAAGCAGTCTACCAGGTGCTACATTTAAAATATTTACCCAAACTCTGCCAAAGATCTTGCATTGTCAGCTAACAGCACTAAGACACTTAAAGCTGTACCTTAGCTCATGTGTAACCAAAAAGGATTTAAGAATAAATTTACTTGAAAACTTTATGACAGAGCAAGTAAAAATTTCTCTACCAAGGTGATTTCACAGAACAGAACCTTTCTAACAAGAGTATTTTGTTGCATTTTTCCAGTTCCACTGAGAGTTAGTATTTCAGCTATCAACAATAAAAAGCAAAGTTGCACATGCTAAAGTCTAGAACCCGTAAGTATGTTTCATTATAGCCCTTAAAATAACATAAAGAATGATATCCTGAAGGTAGTCAGAAGGGCCAAAGCCACAATTTTAAAGCACTAAGTATATCTATATTATTTTAAACATAATCAAAATCCCAAATACAGATAAAGAAATAATGCTTCTTATGAAACTTTACAACAGACATAGAAACAGAAAACAGTATTTGGTAAGTCGTGTGGCTCAGTCAAGTTTTCAGGTTTGTAAGACTAAAATGAAAATGACTGGTTCTTTGAGCCATTTAAGATACGCAGACCATTGCACACAGAAGTGCACTACGAGGAACTGATCACAGAAGTAGGTGTGCCAGGTATACTTTAATTTGCTCATCTAGTGAGCCATACAATTAGACCATACTAGGGCAGCACAGGTTAATGTTCAGAAGTTATTACTATCTCACAGGCTGGAATTTACAACTCAGTTAAATTTGTAAGCAACCTTCCAATTATGAAGTACAAGGTGATTAATTTCTGCCCTTGTTATACTACTAAGTGCCCAATTACTTGTTCTTGCTACAGTGGTTCATGCCTAAACATTCCCATAGAGTAAATTACAAAAATGAGAATGCAACCCTCTTTAAAGGTATATTTATTTTTCAAGACAATCACTGTTTTCAAGAATATTTTCTGCTTTTGTAGATGCCTTTAGAAGGTTCTGCTTGGCATCATACATAGCATAAGCAGGAACAGCATTCACTTAATTAGAGGTAAGTTTGAGAACTGCGTGAAATTTTACTAGCTAAGACTTTTAAAAAGTATGGCAGCTCCCATATCTTATCCCTAGGATATTTTTCAAGAGCGGAAACCTCTACAAGGCATAAAAACAGAAACAGGAAGACAGGTCATTATTTTTAAGAACCTTACCAAGACTGTAGAGATCTTAGTGACTTCTTCAATTTAAAATAAAACCAGTGTAACACTTATAAACAGTTGTCATGCATAAGTGGTCAGTCAACTTCAACACAATGCAAAAGGCAAAGCATAGTTGTGGCTGTGCACAGAGGATCATAATGCAAAGAACTTCTAAAGGGGGGAGAACTAAACTGGGATTATCTGGAACATGGAAAGAAGTGCTCTGGATAGGATAAAGGAACAGGAAAAGAATAAAGTACTGAATGGAGAAGAAGGAGGGAACACATACCTTTCTGGGAAATGTGAGATAAGGATAGCATACTGAAAATGAAAAAGGAATGGAAGGAAACCGGAATTTAGCAAAATGATCTATAAGAAACCCTTTTCTAGTTTCCATTCCATAGCCTAGATTTTTCTCCCAACTTTTACCTCCTAGTTTGCTTGGGTGTTCTTTTCAGGTTCTCAGTTTCCCCTTCCTCTCCCATTTTGAGGTCTGCTCAGGTTTGGGGGTTTTTGGATGTTGTACAATTATTTTTTTTATCTGCCTTTCTAACATAGTCAAAAGAATCTCAATGCCAATGTTGAGCACAACAGGAACTCTCAGCTGGGTCCAGAGATTACAGAAATTATTTGCAGTAAGGAGACATCATTGTCATGTTGGAATTTGAAAATAAACCTGATCAAGTATGATAGGAAGCGAAAAGGAAATCAGTGAAGTGTTATGTAAGAATACAAGACACACAAAGCTGAGTCCAGTAAGGAAAATATGTTAGAAAAGCAGAATCCAATAGATTAAAATTATTTGCACTAAATGATAGTTATTATATTGATTTTCAGATTTTAGTGACTCAATTCTTAATTTTCAGATATGCATCTCTGAAGGAAAAAAGCTGTCTTAAAACTTAGCATATTAACAGCTTGTGCTCAGCCTTAAAAATCTACCCACTGCTGTAGGATTAACTACTTTGTCAAACAGCAAAACAACAAGGAATTCTTGTTGAAATAGCAGTGAGATATACTCTTCATCCCATTAAATGATGAAGTTTTAAGAGTCAAATAAGAAAAACTCCAAACTTATTTTAGTACATTTCTAAAACAAGTGGTTTCAAAAGTTTTATTTTCAATTTGTGTTCTTAGCCAGTGCCAAAACCAGAAATGAATGGCAAAAGCCCTTTGAACAGATCTGATCAGCTGAGTTTGGTATAACCACAAGTCTTGCTACTCAACTATTTTAACAGTAGTGAAATGCAACAAGCTTATTTCATTATTGCATATCTGTTTCATTTTTAAGTTTTCATAAAACCAGGTGAAAACTGATTATTTGAACAGATTTGGATTAATCAGGTCTGACCACGTGTACACAAGCAGACTGCAAATGCGTGAATGGGAAACTTGCAAGGGAATGATTTGGAAAGGGACATTGCAAAGGTAAAGTTTAAAGGGGAAAGCCTTGAACTGCTTTGAAGAAAAGGCCAGTAAAGGAAAACGAACTGGCCACACCGGGGCTGGTTGTCTTCTCCATCCTAGGGAAGGAGCAACTGACTTGAAAGTTCCCAGCCTATGTTGCAGCCAAAACAAAAATTACCTTGCTCTTTGGATCTCCTGCTGGTTCTAAAACTAGAGGGATGTCCTGATCAGGGACCAAGCAGGGCGTAGTTATATCCTGGAAGAAGCAACAAACAGTTCTGGTGCAGCCTATTTTTGGCTCACAGGTTTTTGGAACACAAGCAATGCTCAGCGCTTGCTCACTGGAGGTCACCGTCGTGGATTCTGAGGAGTGACTGAGTACCTTGCCCAGTCATTACTAAACAAGGGACACAGGGAAAGGATGCAACAACCTCAGCCAGTACATACATAATATGCTAGCAAGAAATAACTATTGAATGGGGGGCTTCATTCCTAACATAACCTGGCAGGAAATACACCGTGGTCTCTGACTTCCCCCTACTCGGGCATGCAGTGAGCCAAACCCTGAAGAGACTTCATTATGTATTTTGGAACTAAACAGTAAGAGAAAAAAAACAAATAAACAGTTATTATAGATCTGTTTTGCACATTAAGGCTGGCTAAATTCTAGGAATTTGGGTGCACTGGTCACATTTCATTAAGACAGTGTACATGCTGTGCAAACACTGATAGATCTCATCACCTGAAAAATAATGTGGTGGGTCTTGAGATAGGCATAGTGCTTGAACTTGGAAAACTGCCACATTATTTTGATCCCAAGAAAGCCATGAATAACAACATAGTGCTTCTGCTAAATATTGAACCTTTTAACGGGACAATGATGAGAGCTTACTAAAACACTGTGGAAAGGAGTGCTTGTTGCCAGGGAAAACCACGGAGTTAAAACTGAACGATTTTGCTCTACACAAGAATCAGCACCTGACTATAAAGAAAGACACATAAGGAAATGATAAGAATGAAAGGAAGGCACAAGAAGAAGTGAAAGGACAGTAATAGGGGGTGACTGAGCAACACAGCAGTGAAGCTGACAGGCAAACAGCAAAAAACTATGAAAATAAGTGGATCATGGCAAGAGGATATCCTGTTCTCACAAACAAGGAAAATTCACAAAAGACAACAAAAGTAATAAACTCCAAGTAAGGCCATATTTACTGTCAGTGCCTGTGATTTGCCATGAAAATATTAATTTTATTCTTTTAAGGCAAGCTCATTCAGTGTACTATATCATTTTAACAGGGTACTGTTTTCCCTATTCATGTATTTCCAGTCAAAGACTGTTAGAAAAAAAACAAATAGAACAACTCCCATTTTTACTAAAATTACTAAATTTACTAAATTAATCTGGCTTTGTAATAAGATGTAACTGAAAGTTTAGAGAAGCAGAACAATCTGAAATCAGCGATGAAGATCCAATCTCGTGATCACTAGCTATGCCACCGTTGAGTGTCTGATGTAGCTGAACATTCTGTCTCCTAAAAGCCACACATTTGAGGAAGTGACTCATCTAAACTTGGTGTTATTCATATGCTGAGAAGTTTGTCTTTCGATTCCTAATTTAGTTTCTTATCGTTCTTGTGGTTCTTTAAACCACATCTAAATACTAAGTGAAATGTCTTAACTGTTCACTTGAAACAGCTTTTCAAAGTGTTCAGAGCTCTATGCAATGATTATTTAAAACACATAAATTGATATTCTTTCTTCCATTGTTGTTTTTATTTATCCCTTCTGAAGAATTTCAGTACTTTTATCTTTTTCTTGCTGCCTTGACACATCTCTTTCTGCTCACACAAGACCTACTGATAGGACAGACATGAAAGATACAACTCCTGTATGGTTCAACAATCAATCAGTAAGCATCTTTTGTGTGCTGCTCAAAACCAAAGTGAGACAGCATCCTTATTTCATGACAACCTTCCACAATGGTGGAAATAACTTGCATGGCAAGGTGAGAATATTCCAAAACGAACTAAATAAATCAACACTTACTTCTGCACACCTGGAAGAACACAGAGTAGTAGCACAGAAAGTTACAAACTACCATCAGCCTGATCTTTGAGCAGTTCTAGTGCTTTTATTTCAAGCATTAATGCTGATATATTATACCAAATGTGCTTGTACGTTTTAATTAAGTCACAAGAAGTAGCTTAGACAGGCAAGACAGAGTAACCTTACTGGTGCACTGCACACTTTGGATGCTGTGCTGGTTTTTAGCCATCCTTAATGCTTTGAAGACATTCTGAATTATTATATAAGCAAAGGGAATTCTTCAGAAATAAGAAAAATATGCTGCAATTTTCTGTTTTCACAGACATCTTGAAAGACACAGTTAAAAATTATTACTAAGCTCACACATTAATAAACATTTCAACATATGTACACAAGGATTAAGTGGAATAGTTTTTAAAAAAATCTTATTACATGCATATTTTAACTATAAAACTATTTTCAAGATTCATTCCATTCAATGTTTAAGACATACATAAGATGTGAATTCAGTCCAAACTGAAAATAACTCATTCACCAGAGGCAATATTACCTTTTAATAATATAATGGAATAGGATACACAGGATAAGTTCCTGAGCTATACAGAATAAAAATCTTACAAGATTTCTAATGTCTAACAATATTCCAAGAAAACAAATATGATTGAGTCGTACTTCTTTTAAAACAATTCAGTTTTCAACCAATACTATTAAAAAAAACCCCAAACACTCAATGTCAAACATTTACAACGTAAAATTACAATGAAAAGCTAACAAAACATACCTGTTGCCTGTTACTGGGCATGTATGGAAGCATTGTTGATACATGAAACATTAATTCATAATCTTTATAGGTAGTATAAAGGGAATGAGTTCCGGTTGAATCAGCTGAAAATTAATTTAATAGCAAGAAGGTCAGTAAATAAGAACATTCATACTACTTTTTAGGACACTACTCTGCATGCTGTGATTTAAATCTATTGAAGCAACTTCTATCTCTTTTACAATTTAACAAAATCAGTTTCCATCAACTAAAAATCTAGTCTTCATTTCTGTATTATGCCATAGAGGGGTCATGCAGAAAAAAACCCAAAGAGTTCAATGTCTCCGAAACCTAAATAAACAAATTTTAAATATATTGGCATGTCACAAAAAACCCAAAACACTTAGCTACTTGGGTGTAGTTTTATATAACATATATTTTCATTATTTAAACACTAATAACGACAATTGACTAAACCCATACATTACCAGAAGTGAAGTGGCTATTTCAAATCTAACATTAAAACACATGTTGCAGATCAGACATTTTTAAAACATAAAACATGTGCCTAATACATATATTTCAGATTTATTAAAATAAATTTCACATATTACATAAAATAATATTTTCTTTTATTTAGAAAGTTTATTAATAGTTAACTTTTTGTGATGTTTACAGTAAATGAGCTTTACATTGTAGTAATAAGTTAATTCTTTTTATTCTTTTACTTCAATTTGAATAGACTATTTAAGTAAGTACAATGAACTTTTAAAAAGTTTAAGGTTTAACTCTATTGAACCTATTAACCCTATTGAGCCAAGACAACTACCAATTTTTCTTCTCTTTTTCCATGTTCACTTATTTTTTAACATCATTTTATGTTATCTACAGCAATAAATATTCTCCAGTACACTCTTTAACACACTGTTTAAGGTTTTGGAGTTTTGATTTGTTTTGAATAGTAACTATATTTAAAAATGAAATCAATTAGCCATTTCTCCTGTTCTCCTGTTTAGAGTATATAAATGTATATAAACATATACTTCTTTATCTGCAGCCCTAAATCATAGAATACTTGTGTGCATACAATTAGGAGTCCATTCATATGATAACTGAGTGCATCAGTTATGTGTGAGTGGTAATTAAATTAACTTCAGTTATTCAACACAGATCACAGTCGCATAAGAAATAAAAAGCATAATTTCAACTGAAGTTTGTTACTTAAGTGTTGCTAAAAAAAAAGAAACCTTATCACACTCTTCTATTTCAAAATCTCAGCTGAAAATCTAATTCCGTTATAACCTTTCAGTGGCATTTTAGAAAGTTTTGAAGAGATAGAAAGAGAAAACATGCTCCAACAATAAAACTTTTTTTTCCTCATTTCTAGTAGACTGATATGTTTTAAAACATACACAAAACAAATTATATCGTATTGAATTGACAAAGTTGCATTTAACGTTCTTATTTCTTTATCTGGTGGTTTGGAACTGCATGCCACTGAAACTGCACTGAAGAAGGGCAGAAGAGAGTTTTTAGAGTTAATACATTCCATATGCTCTTGACATTTGCGCTGGGTCTGGCTTGGATGCAGCTGGAGTTCCTCCCAGCAGCCCCTAGGTTGTTCTCGGTGTGCTCTCTGTGTGAGCAGAGCAGTGCTGGTACCACCCCGAGGCTGCAGCATCGGCGCTGCTCTGCCCCCTGCCCCGGAGTGTGCTGGGGTGCCCAAGGGTTTGGGAGGGGACAGCCAACCAAACTGACCAAAAACACATCCCATACCCTGTGAATTACGTTCTGCAGGAAAACTGGAGTGGGGGGAGCTTTTTCAAGGTAGCTGCTGCTCAGAGAACGGCTGGGCATCAGTCAGCTAATGGCAGGTGGCGAGTGATCGCCTTCGCACCAGTTGTACTGTTGCCTGATTGACGTAATGGGGGGCTGTGGGTTCTTTGTTGTTTGGGGGGGGTTTGTTGTTTGTTTTGGAGTTTTCTTGGGGGGTGTGGTTTTTTTTTCCTTTCCTTCCTTCACTCATCAAACTCAATCTCGACCCACAAACCGGAGGGTGGGTAAGCACGCAAGAGGTGGGGGCTTATTTGCCGGACAGGGCAACCCATCACAACATTCTACCTTCTCTGTTACATAAGAAATGGACCAATTGCTTATCCAAATATTAAATAAACAATTTTTTCAAATTAACAAATTTTTAAAAGAGAGCTTTTTAGAGAGAAACCTCACAGCTAGTCAAACATTTGAGAATATAAAAACTTAATAAATTTGACTGCTACAAGAACTAAGCAAGATTTATTACTGAAACATTGTGTCTATCAAAAATATAGCTCTGAGAGACTAAACTATTACACTCCTCTGAACCTGCAGGCAGTCAGAACAATGTATTATCTAAGTCTAAATACGACACACAGTAATACCTCTTGCATCGTTATATTTAAAAACAAAGACGTGATACTTCAGCCAGTACTTTACATTTACTATAACACTAAAGACTGTATCTTTTTGAATTCTTAATTCCATTCTGCCTGTTGCAAATGATGAGAACACATTATGACAGGACAATATAGTTAATGGCACACAGACTCTGTAAAACATTCAAATCATGTTACTGACTGATACATACACAATGCTGATCAGCAATGGAAGTTCATACTGAAGCACAGCAAATATAGAAACTGAATTTGCTGACAGACCAGCATTTATTTTCATATCTACAACTTATTAGGTGACATTCAGTCATGCTCTGACTGGGGGGGAAAAAAGGAAAACCCAAAAGCCCTTTACTCCTTTCAATTTTTCATCCCTAGTTATCAATTCATTCCAGAAGTCTGACATCCACAGCATGTTAATACGTATTTCTACAAATTAATTTGAAAAATTATTTGTTATTATTCTATACTGAAATGGGATGAAATAGTCTCTAAAAGTCTTGAATTATTAAAGGGAAATGAGCATGGATTTAAGCAAAAAGCCAATAACATTATTGGAAATAAATGTGGTGCTTATACCAGGTTGACACTATGTTAAAATGAAGTAGATGAATAACTAGATATCCTTAGATCACAGTTCATATGATCAGCTGTCAAAATCCTGTTAAAACATCATTAAACTAAGAATGAATTTAAGTTAAATTTAAGGGCAGTGAAAACAGTGCTAATGAAGAAGCATCTTAACATATCATTGACTTTTTTTTAACATCAATACTTCAGTTCCTATTTTGCTACAAAATCCAACCACTTTATACAATTAAATTTTTATACTACTGCACTTAGGGAAACTGAAAGACCTGGGGAAATGGCAGTGCTAACACAGCACTGAGGTAGATTAATAATTATCAGGTGACAAATGAGGACATGCTTACTGTGCATGTGTGAGAAACCAGCAAACTTGAATGCTTGTCTGTGTTGAGTAAAAGTAAGCACATATGTTTAGCTGAAATAAGGGAGATTACTCCATATTTTGAAATACATATATTTTTATTGCCTTTGAAAGAATAAGATGATAAAGTGTACCTGGGGAAATATTACTCATGTAGTATAATTTTAACTAAATGAAAACAAATGAAATAAATTGCTTTGATTTTCAGCTCTCCTAATGCCACAGAAAAAGTAAATGACCTTTCAGAAAAGGTTTGATACATGCTTTTACCAAATGCTGCTTCTTCCTCATTTACCATATAATCTTACTATTCAAAACCCAAAGTCAAAAGCGCGAAAAGACAACACAATTTACAGAAGATCAGCTGGATAATGACCTTTTCTCCCATAGCTGGAAACATAACTTACTTTTATTATCTAGCTGAGCCCTGTATTTACTGAATCCTTTTAGCCGTACTCTCTGGCCCAGTAGATCAAGGAACTCTTCAAAAGCTGGTCCTGCCATCTCATTGTTATACATTTCTTCTTCTGTGCTTTGGCCTGCTTTGCAGTAAAGGATACCAATCTTATGTTGAAAACTCAGCTGAAAGCAAAAATTAAATAAAAAAAGAAAAGGAAAATTTACAGACGCAAAGGAAAGTCAATACTAGAAAAAATATAAACAATTGAAATATAACACTGTTATAACGCCTGACAGAAGGCATCTGAAAGTGAAAAAATAAGTGTTCTGATTTGGGAAATTAAATCACCACAGCCTGAAAACAAACACAACACCAAAAAAACAAACAAACCCCACAAAAACAACAACAAAAAACACACCACAAAAGACACCCTCCAACTCTTGAAAGAAAATTGGATTGGCACTATTCAAACACAGATAAAAAGCAGTACAAAGACTTTTCACTTCATTATCTATAAAAGCACACTCTACTTCATGCTACAATATGAAAAATGTAATTGGCAATATTTGTATATTGGTCTTTTTTCTCAGATTTAAAAGAAGGTGAGTTTACCATCCCTCGCTTTTGCCCTTTAAAGTTCACTGTAGTTCTGTTGAAACAGGCCCTCAGAACAGTCATTTCTATTATATGTAATCTTTTGCCTTCTTCATGAAATTATGCACTGTTAAAAACTATCTGCCATTTTTAAAAGTATGCTTAAAACAAGAAATTAGATTGCAGTCAAATATTTTTGTTACACAGATTCTCAGTTATGGAACCTTAAACAGATAAATCACATCTATTCAAAAATAAAGTACGAAAACAATAAAACATTAGGTATCGAGAGTTCATTACTTCTTGAGCAGACAGTTTTCTTCTCAGCTTTTATGCACACTTAAGCTGACAAAGAGGAAACATCCACGTGCAGGGATCAATCCTATTATTCTTCACTGACACCTTCCAGAGCTTCACGAACTGCCAGAGACCATCAGTCACACCCCATCCCCTTCAGACACTTCTCTACACTCATGACTCAAATCAGCTCTCCAGCTGCAGACCTCTCTTAATCAAACTTCAGGCTTAGTGTCCAAAATGCACGTCGTGCAAAGGCTGGCTGTGTTTCTGTCAGAGCAAAGGTGCCAAGAGCAGCCTGCTTCCCCTTGGCTGTGAGGAGATAAAGGCTTTGTGCAGGGCTGAGCCCTCGTGCAACCTGCTCGGGCGGAACGCCACCGACCGGAGCGCCCTTAGGAGGGAAGGGCGGGCCTAGGAAGGACACGAATAAGGAATAAGGTTTCACCGGGCCAGCCTAGAACACAGAAGAGGCAGAAGCTGTAAATTTGATGTGGAATGGGATGGATGACCGTCTGAGAGAAAAGGGGATTCTGGGTTATGGATGCACTGCAGGAGCTGCCCGAGTCAGAGCGATGAAATCTGGAGCAGGGCAGGTGAAGATACTGGTTTGCTCCTGTCATTTCCTTTTGATTGGCATGAGGTGCCATCCCCATCCAGAGCACTTCCTTGATCCCCACTTCACAGAGAGTTAGATATTTAACAAAAGGTTCCAGATTGCACACTGGCAACTATTTTATTCAGCAGAAAGCTAGCATGAAACATTAATGGAGGAAACTGCAAGATAACTGGTCATATAAACATTAGATTACAGGAAGCAGTGCTGTTACTTGACACATCCCAGCAGAGACTTTAAATGATGGTGACCACACTGTCACCTCTACACCAGCCCTGTGTCAAATAGTTTAACTTAAACCACAGGGAATTTAAGTTGATTTCCTTGACTTCACAATAGAATTGACAAGTAGAGAAGTTAAATGCTAAACTGAGCCACCAAAAATAGGGACAAGAACTAAGAGTAAAGAGGCACCTGGCAAAATATTCGGTCTAGTCACACTTTTTCATTCTGCAGATGCCAGTCATTCCTGCATTTGTTCACGACTATCAGTAATATTCCAAATAGCAGTGAAGTATACACCTATCTTAAAGAACAATCTAACATCTCACAGTTTAAACACCAAGCTAAGAGACATTGAAAATGAGGATCTGAGACTCACCAGCCCAAGACATGAACTAATCCTGGGATTAGTGGGTAGACAAGCACTGTAACGCTTACACAATTTTGAACAAAGTCAATACTATAAAAAACTACTATTGCTAAACAAGCTGCAAGCTCATTTGCAGTAATCTGAACCTCCTGCCCCCGTGCTAGAACCCTTCACAACTATGAAACTGGAAAACCTGAGTAAAAGGACTCTTAGCCAAGATCATGGTGGCTGTGCAGAATCAGAGATCAAGGCACATTTAGAATGTCGGTGCCTAAAGGAGAAATAACTCAACAAGCTTTGGCAGGATCTTCTTATGTCATGCGTTTAACTGGCACGATGAACTATCAGAATATTTAAAACTGATAAAGTCTGCCAGTTTTGAAATGGTACCACATGCTTATTCAAGTCTTTTAAAGTAAATAATTGCAGACGTGGTTCTGATTTCATTATTTCCAATCAGAAATTTTACATTTAGTTCTATTTTACACTGAGAACCATTTAGTAACAGGACACCACAAAAAAAGCTTCTAAAGTCATTAGCTACTTGGGTATGTGATATATATTGAAGGTGCATAGCAGTCTTTCCTGACTCAAAATGATGGTGTTCTTGTCAGAATCACTCACTACTAAATCTTGGCATCTTGTCAAATTTTTGCACAGATTATTTGTCATGCAACAACAGCTTGTTGACTTTCATCATGTGAAGACTTTAGATTCTTCTCTGTCAAGGAACATCAAGTGATTAGACACACAATAGCCACTAAATATCACTGCAACCAATCTTAATTTCTTTGGTCTTTTTTAAACTTCATCCTATAGCTTAGCGAGAAGTAAGCATCCCTAGGGAGATGTGAGGGGAACTAAAAAGCATTTACAATAAACAACCATTAGCAGAAATTAGAAAGGGCAACTAGGGGGAAGTTGGAGAAAGCTTAGAAAAACAAAAGTAGCAGATAAAGTGTAGATTTTTCTTGCAAATTTACAGCTGAATTTAATGACGAGCATCATATGGCAGAATAAATTGGGAAAAGGCAATTTCTTTATACATTCAGATTAGGTTAACCATCCCCTTTACATCTAGTTTCTACTGTCATTTTTAGAGACAAAATCTAGCCACGTTTCCTCCATAATCCATATTAGATGTCACAGAAAAATTATCAAACAGGTAGAGAATGAAATCAAAACATCAAAGTAATCTTCAGTTGGCTACAGAACTATGCAAACATTTAATACTCTGTTAGACAAAATTCATATCACTCTGGTGAAGTACTAATCTTCTAGATCATAATTCATATTTTCAAATTCATGGTATTTCCACCAGTCATCACCTTCAGTTGCCAAGCATAACTCTTTTTGTATCTACTTGATTAATAAACTGAAAGCATTAAGTACCTAAGAGGATTAAAACTACAAATGGATCTCATGCCAGGTTTTGCACAGCTTTCTGTCTGTGTTCAAGTAATTACCTTGAAATAAGTGGTACATAAGATATATTACATTTTGTCGGGTGACAGCCCATTCAGTAATAGGACTGAATTTCAGAACTGATCACACAAAAGGAAGTGCTATATACTGCTGTTTCTCAAAATAAGGAGATGATGATTAAAGAATCACTTTGGTAGTTCAGTGGACAATCTCCATTTCCAATTTTTGGGAAATACTGTTTGTGAGTTTGGGAAATATTCAGATCAGATCAAACACAGTCATAATCAATACTGCCTTGAACATACTGCCCCTCTGAGAGTGAATATTATTTACTACATTAACCTAAACTCACTTTTGAGCTCAAACAGCAGAGAGCAAGAGCACATCAGGAACTCTTGGATTCAGAATTCAGTGCCTCTGACTTCCCTGCATTGCTTTACCAAGAAAACTCACAAACAGAAGAAAATAACAACATTCAGCAAAATTAACACCATCCTCAAACACCAATGTGAACAAAAGTACTAAAACTAACACATAAAAAAAGATAGCTTAACAATCCATCCAAAAAACCCCAATGCTATTCCTCTACAGGTGCTTTGTATCGAGCAATGGTTACAGGCACAAGGAAGGACAGAGGAATTCCAGTAGATGCCACCGATGTTAGACGCAACCACAACACTCAAAACTGAGTTAGCAATACAAAATTAACGACAGCACCAACATCATCAACTGCTTCAACCACGGGATGGGACTTCAACAGATAGACACTGACTTTCACCTAGAAAGCATAATCTTCACTTTAAATGAACATTTTTTAAAAACCATGATTTAAAAACCATCACAAGCGTGTCCTTCACAAAATATTCAGAAACCTGAATTCATAATATACATTTAACTACTAGCTTTGAATGAAGCAGATTCACTTTTATTGAATCTAATAAACCTCACCATTTTTGCTCAAGATTTAAGCCATTCAAATATTTTATTGCCATGCAGTTAATTCACTAGTCTCAATCACAATTTTGGTTCTATGAATACAGAAGTATTCTATTCTAGTATGAATACAGCAAGCATATCATAAAATGGTACTGTAAAAAACAACTATAAATTTTAGATGTACAGACTTAAGACACAACATGCTTTTGCCTCCTTACCCACAGACAACACTAATAAAGCGTTAGAAGTGTTTCCGTTTGCATTCAACATTTGTACACATGAAAGTGCAAATACAAATTGTGAAAATCCCTTCTTACTGATGTTAAAACTTCATAATCTTTCTCTCAGCCATTGAAAGACAATCTCCATAGGCCAATATTTATTTCCTTCAGCTGAAACGTATTTTAAGCAGAACTTGCTTAGAAATGCAAACCTCATTTTGTCGGTGAATATAGACAAGCTTCTCTAAAACCAAGAAACGGAATGCTTTGCATTACAGATCCATGTTAATTAGCACTGCCTGCAAAACATTTAATTTTTTTTTCTTCTATTTATCTAAGGATTAGTCACTAAAAAGAAGGCCATGTGCTACATACCCCTTGCTCATCCAGTTTAAGCAGCTGCTCGGGTACTTTGGGCGAGTTGGACGCCTGTCTCAGGCACTGGATGCCCAGCTCTGGTATTACATACTCCAGCACCTCTTTGAGAGGCAGACCTCTTGCCGTGCCATGACGAGCAGTGGATGGTATAGCATCTTCTAAAATTGCTCCTCTAAGTGTAGTAAGCTGTAGTAAAGGTAAAACACACAAAACATTTTTAGCTCTAATACTCTAAACCCTAGAGGTAAAAACTCCAGATTTTAGCAAAAGCATGGAAAAAAGAAATGGAAAGAAAAATATCTTCATTTTATTTTTTAACCAGTAAAAAAATTACTAAATAAATTACTAAATTACTAAATTACTTTTAAAGAGCTGACGAGATTTCACTCCCTAAGTGACAAACACATTTTTTGCTTAAAGAAATTCATGAAGCATATTAACAATTTATTACAATTACTAAAACTATTCATTTTCTGGGGGAGGGGAAAGTATTAAAGACATCAGTAAACCAAAAATAATTAATTTTGCCATACTACCCTAGCAAACATAGTAGTCAAATGTGAGGCTGGACATGTGAGATAAGCTACAGTCAATTGCAACTTTACTTAACCCATTCACCTATTATATAATGCATGTTGCTTTATCTTCACTGGATTTGACAAAAAGGGAGCAGTTTCTTAGAGCTGGGTCACCTGGATCACCTCTCCACACATACATACATGGACACCCTCTTTTTTGGCTGTAAGAAAAACCTAGACTGAAACAAAAAATTTTATCTGTTTTTACGTCTGTTTGCAAAAGCACAAGAGCCCAGTGATATCAGGAGGTCTAGCTAACACTCCTCTATATCCTAGTCAAAATAAAAATCAATAGTCATAAGGATTCTGAAAACTTACAGTTGTTTGCTGTAATAATGAAATTGTGTGTTTTCATACAAATCTAAGGTAGCTGCTGTGATGAAGGAATTATTTAGCAAGAGGTATTAAATTGCTTGAAATAAAAGTTACGAGACTTCACACACAATCACAAGCAAACTCTTCTTTCAAATAAGACCATTATTTTATGAATACATTAATACTCCTTCTGCAAATCATCCATGTAGAAGTACACAGAAACGTCACAAAAAAGCTTCTAAGAAAGTATTTTGAAACCAAATGAAAAAATACGAACAAGTCCTTATACTAGTTTTCATATTTTACAGCTCCCTTTATCCCTGTATTTCTTAATCTTTCATTTCTATCATGAGAAACATAACATCAAGCAGCTTGATCCACACTTCACTTTAACTGTGTTGACATCTGTTCCCTTGCTTGCACCTTGCAGCTCTCTTCAGTCAAGTCACCTCCTTTTGGGTGCTCAGTCAAAAAGGCAAAAATTTTATGTGGTACAGAAAAGGAAAACTCACAAAAGGAGCAACTCCATTTACTCCATTTAATGGTACAGGAAACATCCTTTCCCATTAAGAGATTTACTTACAAAGTTAACAGTGTACCCCCAGACAAACAACTAGTATCCTAAGATCTAAGTCAACTTTTCCATTGCTTTGCAGAATTATGGAATGAACATTACCTCACTTGTCCTGAAAACTATACGATAGTTGAACTGAGATCCTTCTTTCTCCTTAGCATCTTCAACCTTTTCCCTCCGGATGCTGACTGCTACAGGTCCAAGATTTTCATCTATTCCGAAGTAGTTCTGATGCTCTTTTGCACAGGAATGAATGAAGAGATAAGAGTAAAATATGAATCTCCTAGAAAATGTTCATCAAATCTCAAAAAGAAATTTCTGCAGCAAGAAAAAAGAGATTATTTTTGATTGAACTATGAGGTCTATGAATACACCAGCTGGTGATCTTCTGAACTGTACATTAAGTACATAAACCACAAATGCTAATTTTGAGGAGCAAAATGGTCACTCATACCCATAAATTACTGCAACTGCTGCTACTATGAATTTTTTTCCCTTTTTTACTACAAAATTAATCTTTTTGCTTCAAACTAGGAAACTAGTTTGGAGAAACTGCATCTACATAAAATCTTGAATAAAAGTTAAGTGTCTTCAAACAAATTCTTATTTACAACTTTACATTCAAAGCAGCAACTCAGTCCCAACAAGGGAAAACTGAGCCTAGTAACTCTCCAGAGTTTGATGAATAGTTAAATTCATCCTAGAGGCAACTGGTCCAGTCTGGGAGAGTGAAGTACTCTCAGCTGGAGAGAAAGATCACATTAGAGACCGTTTAAGGAGACGAGACACACTCAAATCAGTGTGACCAAACAGGACCTGTGATGAAGCTCCTCCTCACCACCTTTTAAAGGTCATAGTGAGTAGTTATAGTCACCTTTAAAAAAGGGCAAGAGGCTCTGGGAAGCCATAGAACAGTCATGATAAATCTTAGTTCCCAGGGAGATTAAGGAACAAATTCTCATGGAAGACATTTCCAGGCACAAGAAGGACAAAAGGATACTTGGAAACAGCCTGCATAGATTTAAAAAATGCAAATCATGCATGACCAATCCAGTTGTTTTCTGCAGTGATGTGACTGGCTTTACGGATGAGGAAGGAGCAATGAATGTCACCCACTTTTACTTTAGCAATGCTTTTCACACAGTCTCCCATAGTATAGCTGTGTAGCTAAACTGAAAAGACATGGTTTGGACATGCAAATTATAGGGTGGATGGAAACTAGCTGGACAGTTGACCTTACAGAGTAATACAAATTACAATTAGTGGCCAGTTACTAAAATGTTTATCAGAATTTGATAGTGGAAGTGTTATTGTTTAAAAGGGTTTTACATTATCTAAATGATGGAATGGAGTGCATCCTCAACAAGTTGTTGTCCATGACCAAGCTCTAAAAAAATAGTTCATGTATTGGAGGCTAGGCCTGCAGATGGATGCAACAGATGAAGGAGAGTAACTGGCAAGCTTTTAACAAATCAGGAATATGTGCACAGGGCAGACATGGAAATGCATAATTCTTGCAGTTTTAACAAAAGCAGGCAAGGGCAAAGCCGCACAGGTAGAGTCCTACAGCTGTAGGGTGTCTGTGCTTCACTTCCCACTCTCCCCTTCCCCTGGGGGCAGCTCCTGCTGAGCTGCGACAGCTGAGCTGCATGTGAAGCAACTCCTAAACCACTTGAAGTTTTCAACCTGACACTTTAAAACAAACTCTCATTTTGACAATCCAAGAAAAGGGACTGAAAAAGCCTTATGAAGACAAACACAGACCTGCACACAGAACAGAGCAAGCCCATCCAACAGGCTGGGGACCAACTGCCTCAGAAGCCTCTCTGGAAAAGGACTGGGACTCAGGGAGCACAGGCTGCCCAGCAGCCAGCAGAGCCTCCCAGCAGAGATGGAGGGCAACCACACTCTGGGCAAGAGCATTGCAGCAGCTCAGGAGAACATTATGGCTTTCTGTTTGGCACTTCCAATGCCACATAAGAAGCAGTGTCTGGTTTTGGTCGGAGTGGGACAAAGCCAGAAGATGGCTATGAAGACAATTAGAGAGAGGGCTGGAGAACATAACAGATGAGGAAAGGCTTAAGAAATGGGCTTGTGCAGCTGGAGAAGAGCAGATTATTGGGGGAAATAACTGCTGGATCCCATGTGCATGATCCCATGGAAGGTTGTAGAGAAAGGAGAAACAGACTCTTCTCGAAGGTACAAAGAGAAAGAATAAAATGCAACCATCACAACATGCAGCCTCTGAGTGGGGGGAATCCAACACAAACAGGTTTCCAAGACAGATTGTGAAATCTCCATCCTTAGATACTGTAAAAAAGCTAAAGGGACAGCTAAAGGGAAACAGGTTTTGAGCAACCTATTTAGAACCCACATTTAAGAGAACTTTAAAGAGGGAATTAGACTGGATGGCCCGCAGAAACTATGAACAATCCAATTTATGCTATAATCCCATGTTTTAAATAACAATTAATTGGCTAATTTTTTCCTTAAAGATTGTCTGGATTAAAAAAAAAACATTTTGCTAGTATTTTTGAGCTAATTTGATACTTTTTTTTAAGTAAAGTATTTATAGAAATGTGTAAAGAACTTTTTGGATAATGTCTTTCACGAAGAAGTTATCCATACTCTCAGAATTAATACAAAAGAATGAAGTCACCTCTACATAAAAGACAGTCTTATTTCTCAAATCAAGTTTAAATGAGGTTTCCAGTACTCTTTCAAAGATCTATCTATGAAATACGTAGGTGGTTCCAATCCATCTCCCAGTGTAAGGAAAACGAGCATCAGCACATTACAACTTTTTTTGGAAGGAACACCTGGAATCAAAGAGGCGTTAAATTATCTGCTCATGCTCTCCAACTACATTCCTTTCCCACTCTGAGAATTCTACCTGCATGGATAAATAATGTACCTTACAGACTGCCCAGTGCTAAATTAAAATTTTGAGTCTAAATGGGCAATTTTATCAAATGAACAGGACTTTACAGAGAAGACAGAGAGAGGGAGAGAGAGAGAGAGAAAAATTCAAAGGTCAAACACTTCCAATAACATAAAACATCCCCACAGCTGCATAATTCAGGTTTTGACATACAGTAAACTCCTCAGTTAGAAGTCTAGAGCTTTCCATTTTGTTGTAAATCCAGAAAAGGGTGTTACACAGTTACTAGATTTCTTGGCTGCAGTATTACTGAGGAGAAAGATGCAAGTGTGTGCAGATACCTACTAATTTCTTGTACAACAGGAAAGACACAAACCCAAACACACTCTATGCATTAAAAATAAAATAGATAAACCAGTTTCAGAAAAGAAAAGTAATGATGCTGAAGTAAATTGAATAGCACAGCTACTGATATTCTGGGATTTGGGGAAAACATTTTCGATTCAAGGCATCTTCCTTTTTTTTTAATTGCAAAAAGTAAAAACTCATTAGCGCATTTAAATGTGTTTATGTTAGTTTAAAAGAACCAGCTGGGGAGGAAAGTAGAAAATAAATGCTATTTTCTAGCTGAGATCTAGAGAGATGCTAAAATATTTGTCATTTTTTACTTTTTCGTTTTGAGGAATAGCCGTCAATTTTTCGTCTAACACAAAAATCTTAATTGTAAAAAACTGAGTTAATACCAATAGCTTGCTAAGACTGTACATTTCATTCCGGACATTTTTTCAAGCCCATATCAGCAGATAGAGACAGTAGCATTAAATGGTTGCAAGCATCCCTCAAATAAAAAGCATGGTAACAAACAAGTCCAGAGGAATTCTGAGGATAATTGCACAAGGGGAAATGGACAAATCAATGATAATCAAAACAATTTGATAAAATAATATATTCTAGCTTTTACAATTCTCAACTGAAAACTGAGAAGATATATTCAATAAACATATTTTATATCAGTTGCATTGGATTTGATTTTAACAATAGTTACAAAGCTTATAAATATGCAGTATAAAACTACAACTCATTTCAGAAAACACTGAATCCCAAATCTCATATTTCTTGAAAGAGAATGATGCTACACATGCCAGGGTGTTTCTTCCATGCATCTTAAAACAGAAATAAAACTGGTATGCTGACAAGTGCCAATTATAAAACTGTGAACAAAATCAAATGTTCAGAAAGCTATTTCTTTTTCATATGTATTTTCTTAAAGGCAACAGAAATCAGTCATAGCATGTACAAGTAACTGTTGTTTGCTAAATTTTTATTTCATCTTTCCACAATGATTTTGGTAAAATTCAACTGCACCACTAAATCTAAAAATCAGCTAGGAGAGCTCACTCTCATGGAAGAGCATCACATAGACTCAGCATGAACATAAATGTCAATTTTTCTTTTCAATATGGAAGTTCAAGCCAGCAGCAAGACATCTTGGTGCCCAATGCAAAACGTCTGGATTATTTCCTCTATCCACAGTAAGTTTTGCTTAGGTGAGAACTGTATTCAATTGGAATTAATGTGGTGATTCCTTACGTGTTTGATCCCTCAAGACAGTAGATACTAAAAGTGACGGTTTTAGCTTGATCAGCTTGTTTGCCCTGACTCGCTGCATCGTAAAAGCCATGCAATACAGATTTCTCTCATGCAGCTTCTGTTACAGCTCTATAAAAAGATAATGCACAACAGGCTGTGGTTTACATATCGTGGTAAAGGTGAGAAGGTAACAATTTACTACTGGATATGAAATGAATCACACCACATTTGCTTTTGAAGAACTCTACATAGAGAGCAATTAATAACAATTCAAGTTTCCTAGTGTTATACTAAGTGGGATAAAACTCTGAGAAACTCTGATACTATTTCAGAACAGAAGTTAATAAAAACTAATTACATTCACATCAATTTTCCAGAAAGGTCATTAGGTTTGTTTATAATACAGTATTTAAAGTGGCTTTGAATATGCATCTGCATTTTCTTTTCATAATTTCTCTGACAAGATTTTTTCTTCACAGAAGGGTTCCGCACTTCAGCACTTGTAACTCATCCAAGATAAAAGCACTTCACAAACAAGTCCTCTTTCATCTGGCTTAATTCTTGTCTCCCCCTTCCTATCCTGCCACTACCTTTGTCTAGTGACAGTCGTCCTTTCATTTTTGTGAATGCCAATCTTTTCTTCTCTCTGCCCCTCAAAAAATGTGCCACCCTTTTGTTAAAAGTTTCTCTTCATTCTCTGACTCCCTCAACACTTCCTATATAATTTACAACCTGTCTAGCTGGAAATCCATTTTGAACCTGTGAATTTACCGCCCATCTTAGCTGTGGGTCTTTTTCTTCCTCTTCCATCACAGACCCAGATTCCTCTCTTCCTTGCCTTTTAAATAGTTTATTTACAGCTAGTGTGTTCTCAGTGTCTGTCGTATTGCGACCAGCACTGCATTGGATCCTCTTTGGAGTCCCTTTTAAAGGGTTACAGGAGGAAGGAGTAACAGTACCGTGCTTATTTCCTGATGCTCAAACACAGTTAGAAAGCAGAGGAAGTATGACTTCAAGAAGAACAAGAAGAATCGGGCTGTAACAGTTTTTTAAAAACAGAAGCAGAGTTTTTCTTTTATTTTAATAAAAGCATGAAGATCTAGCTGTAATTCATAATACAGATAGGACAGTGACAGGTATTTTGGGGTTCTCCCACAAGCCCAGGGATTTCATCCACATTGCACAAGCCAGTTCTGAATGCAGACTATCAGAGCTGATAACAAAGCAGAAACAGTTTATCTGAAAAATGATTAAAGCCAAGATAATTACTCTGCTGACAAAAGTATCCTGGCATATTTGCAGACTGAACACATCCTAAAAGAAATGGGTTTAAGGCTAGGAGAAAGGCATAGGACATCCTTCTTTAAGTTGAAAAACTAAATACCATCCTCTATTTAAGGAATATTTACATGGGCATACAATATGAAAGGCCTCAAGACACACTTGGAGACAGCAGAATTTAGAAGACAGTCAGAAGCCTCAGTAACAAAACTTTCTCTTTTCGAGTCACCTTTTAGGAAATAATTGTTTCTACTCTGAGTATCAGTATTTCCAATGCACTTACTGGATACAAATGACACCTTTTCCTCCTGATGATCAGGAAAGTTTGGGTTGGAAAAGTTACCTTACTTGCTATTTTATATGACCTTTCATTAAATCACTTAATGAACTCACACAGGTATTGCATAACCATACAGAACCACTGCTTTGCCCTGAGAGAACAAAAATAACAGGCTTAATTTCAAGAAAGAGCTTCAGCATTCTCTGGAATACCTAGGTCTCTCTATAGAGAAGAAGGAAAACAAAAAAATAATCTTTACTACACAGATCTAATGCATGGATATGTTCAGAACAGTTGCACTAGAAAAATTTACCTTTTCCATAGAAGAACTTGCGGTAATAATACGCTCCAAGATCAATGTGTTCTATGATGTAACGCTTCACTTTCTCTCTGTGAATGGACTGGTTTTCTCTTGGTACTTCCAGTACTGAAACACCAGCATTTGTGCAATGGGAACTCAGAGAGGACTCAAAAGAACAACTTTCACCTGAAGAAAAAGATGCTGAATTTGCCCTAGAAAGTGCAATCCGTCTATCTCCTTCCCCACCAGTTTCATTCCTGAAGTAAGGGCAACTCAATACTAAATCATTGCTTTTCCCATCACCCTCATCAGCATCTAAATTCTCTTTTGAATTGAGGTCCTCTTTGCTTCCCAAAGGAGATTCACAGTTTCCAGTCTGGCCTGCTGGCATCTGAGTTTGTGACGCAGCTGAAGCCCCAGTGGTGATATTTTTTCTTTTTCCTACATTTACTCTGGTAGCCATTGCTTCATTTATGTTAAACAAAACGCTCTGAACATCATAATGTGCAAAACATTTCTGACAGTTCCAAGAACGAACATTTCTGTCAAGTCTATCATCCAGGTCTGATGAAAACTTAAAAGTTTCATGCTCGCTTTTAACTGTTCGCAATTTTCTAAACAGAGATGTTTCTACTGCATCTGATTTAAGTCTCCTCTTGAAAGATTTCTCCCTGTCTCGACCAATAAGTAGGCCACTATCCATATAATCCAAGCCAGAAATCCTGACAAATTCTCCCCTGGAAATCTGTGCAGCAGCATGTAGACTCGGAGAAACCGTAGGATCACAGTGGAAAAACTCAGAAAATCCAAAAGGAGCAAGGGTTTTATGTTCAAAATTTTCCACTCTGTATCCTCTCAACATTGCAAAAAAATTCTCTCCAGACAAGCCTTGTCTATCAATTGAAGAAGTACTGCCATATTCTCTGTGAAGAGCTGCTCCAGTATTTGGGTTAACAGCATTTTGGTCTAACACATCTTCAGCATCAATATCACTTATTGTCACATCACTGTTGCTTCTTTGTCTTATGGGATGAAGTCCCCTTTGAGGTGAATGAACAAAAAGATCTCCAATGGAATATTTTCCCTCTGTAAATTCCAGTTCTAGCTCTTCTTGCTGTTCATCACTTTGGTCATTTTGTCCATTTGGAAGTACTGAGCCAACACCCTCATAACTAGCTGGAGGTCTGTTTTCCCAAGGAGCTTTACTCAGCTCCTTAGAGCAATCCTTTTTAGGAGGCCATTCAGACACCCTTGCTCGAACACCCATTTTAGGCACGGCTGGTGTACCATTTGTTTGATTATTTTCAGCTTTGCTAGAGGCATTTGAAGGAACAGGAGGACCCATGCTACCGTTCAAGGCTTTAAGTTTTCTAGCGAAATAATCATCCGATTGCATGCTTCTCGAAGACTCCCTGAACTTGGAGGAAGCTCTGCTAACCTTGTGCTTATCTTCTTGCAAAGACCTTTGATCACTCATGTCCAGTCAGTGGGAGGGGAACCACTACTATTGCATAAATTTACAGTTACATTTGAAATTACATCCTCTTTTATGGGCCAATAAACTGCAACATAAAAATACTGTTACAGTCTTCCCATAAGTGCAGGCAGGGACCTCAATGTACCATTTCTGTACAATTTCTGTCAGGAGAGCAATCTCAAAACATTTCCTTCAGTTCAGATGCATTCAGTTCAGTATTAATCCAGACAAATTTCTTAAATCTGTTCATAAAGAGAAAAAAAAAAAGTGTTAAAATGTTTATACTCAATAACAGTAAGTTTCCACTGGTTTTTGTATATATGTAAAACCCCCTGAAACCAGATGAACCTAAAGTGACTTGCTTTGTATCATTTTCTGTCCTTGGACTCCTTAAAACCCAGCAAATGTAATAATTGCAGTTTTTCATGTGATTCCACAGAATGTGAGCAGCTTGAAGCTGCATCTCTCATGGCCTCCCCAGTACATGCACAAGCAGCACAGCCACAGATAATTCTCTCTGCATTCCCTGCAATGCTGACAGCAACCTAGAAGCCTACTCTCCATCTAATCACTGGGGTTTGTTTGCATAACATCTAAGACATTTTTTTCCAAGCTTTCTGGAAAATGGTTAATGCATACAGGAATGTTGAGGCAAGACTAGTAGAAAATGTAAGTAAAATATATGGAGCAGATAGGATCTTATACAGAGAGATGTGTTTTGCCCCATTTAAAATAACAGATTAAAGGTAAGTAATTGTGTCACTATGATTAATTCAGCAAATTAATGCATTTCGTTTTCTTCCCCTTCTCCCTTTCCAAAGGGAGGTTTACTTACATTCCTCTCTTTAGAGTGCTAAACTATTATGTAGCTGTGTAAAACAGTTACAGTTGTTTCTGTTATATTATATTCCTCTGGCTGGAAACCCAGACTGTTAACTCAGTTATTGTGATAAAGATGATGTCTGTTTTCTTCTGTAAATAAGAAAAGATAGTAGCTGTATTGACAAGCCTCAATTTGATTACAAAATAGGAACTCTTAGGACATAAAAATACTCTTTAATAGTCTTAAGAATGACCATGACTTATGCTGTGAAGATTCATTTGCAGGCAGAGTCCATCCATTAATTCATTGCATAGAAGCAGATTAAAACAAGAGACAAAACAAAATGCTGTGTACTTCTTCAGATTATACTCCTTGAACAAAAATGCCAACATAACTACCTTTTAAGATGCTGCAAATAAGGACAATATGCATCTACCAGAGACTAAAAAGAAGTCAGGTTAAATTAGCTTGAAATATGAATTCTCCCTTGATTTCAATGAAGAGATGAGGTAGTAAGAGGAGTTCAGAAGATGAGTGTTTTTTCTCCTATATTTAATGTGATAAAAATTCCTTGGAGGACAGGGAGGAAGGATGAGATGAGGGCCAAGGAAATAATATAAATTAGAATGTGACATCTTATTTTTTTCTGCTTGTCAGAAATCAACAGAAATTGTGTTTGATATTGCAAACTTTAGAAGACTTCTGCAGTAATGAAGTAACAAACACAAGTTAGACCTCAGCACTCTCATAATGATTATGGTTTCTACGTGACTGGTGGTAGAAATTCCTGACAATTTCAATAACAACGTATCTCTGCAGCTTACTTTCACTCCATACAAATTCCTTGATGGCCAAACAAGACAATTAAATGGGTTCCTTACAGAAGTCAAAAAGATTATTTAAACAACTGACATATTCAAGGAAACAGCACTTGGAAAGTGTCAAGTAGGATTTTTAAACACTGACTTAGGAAAACACTACACTAAAAAGAAAAATATTGGTCAAAGAATCATAGAATGGTTTGGGTTGCAAGGGAACTTAAAGATCATCAAGTTCCAACTCCCCTGGCATGGACAGGGACACCTTCCACTAGACCAGGCTGCTCAGAGGATGGGGCATCCACAGCTTCCCTGGACAACCTGTTCCAGTGCCTCACCACCCTCATATAGCGAAGAATTTCTTCCTAATATCTAATCTCTTTCTGTTCACGACAACTAATCCTCATCCAGTCAATACACGCCCTGTAGAAAGTCCCATTCCAGCTATCTTGTAGGCCCCTTTTAGGTACTGGAAGGCCAGAATTAGCTTTCCTTGGAGCCTTCTCTTCTCCAGGCTGAGCAACCCCAACTCTCTCAGCCTTTCCTCACAGGAGATGTTCCACTCCCCTGATCACCTTCATGCCCTCCTCTGGACCTGCTCCAACATGTTGATCTCCTTCCTGTGCTGGGACCCCAGAGCCGGATGCAGGGTTCCAGGTGGGGTCTCACAGAGCAGAGCAGAGGGACAGAATCCTCTCCCTGGCCCTGCTGCCCACGCTGCTTTGGATGCAGCCCAGGACAAGTTTGGTCTCTGGGCTGTGAGTGTCCATGGCTGGGTCATGTCCAGCTTTTCCTTCATCAATAACCCAAAGACTTCTTTGCAGGACTGCTCTCAGATACGTCAATATGCTCAACATTTTTGGAGCACAGGTAGTGCTGAAAAGTTGAAATAGAAGAAAGTTCTTTGTGAATTAACATGAATTTAATTTAACAGCTTTTTAATTATCTCTCAGACTGTTCTTCATACAATCATAGAAGTGGAAAAAACTTTTGCTAAATAAAAACTCTGAAGGAAAACTAAACTATAGCAGAATCATCTTTTCTGTTTCTGCCAGAATATAGAAGAGTGAGAACACAGTGAGTTTAATTTTGCATACTGGGAAAGATACTTAACTTCTTATTAAAGGTTAATTCAATTCTCTTTGAAATTATGGTGAATTACATCTTCTAGCCTTCTTACCCTTTCCTACAGAAACACCAGTCAAAGAAGTCATTCGTTTATGCCTTTTTAAAATAAAATTAAACTCTTAAAAATAGGGAAAAAATGTAAGGTAAGAAAAGGCTATATTGCAAAAATGCCATTCTTTTCTTCTCTTATGTTAGCCCTTTTTTTATCATAAGCATTTGTGCAAAAGTACATTGTGAATTGGACCAGGAGCATAATGAAGTTTGAAATGAAACTGGAGATGAGCTGGTGGAAGGCAGAAGGAAAGAGCAGTCGATGGACACCACCATCCCACTTACTTTCAACCCAAATCCACAAAGTGATTTATTGTTTGGCCTCACAAACATCTGTATTTGGGGAAGGCAGCAGAGAGGCTGAAGACCACAGGAAAGCAAGGCTTTTTTTTTTTTCTCTCAGGTGGTGGTGGTAGCTTAAATACTTGATGAAGTATGAGTATTTTACTCGTAGCTTAAATACTTGATGAAGCCTGAGTATTTTAACAGAGGTATATTGCAAAAGACAGTACTTTAATAGAGAATTCATTTGCTTCACAGTGCAAAGCTGGTGTGACAGAAGACTAAAGAAATGCCTGTTTGGAAATGTAGATTAATATTTTATCGGAAATAGCAATGTTTGAAGAAGTGGTGCAATATACTTAAGATACATTGTTAATTATTTTCTTTAATCTGAAATTGGCCTAATTGAAAAAAAATCTGCCTGGTTTTAAGATGACTGACCCTTTCTGTAAATTCCTGTGACTCAGTACAACAGCACGTTCTGGCTGACAGCTGACTTATGCTGATGGATAGCACTATAGCCTCATGTTATGTGTTGTTACGGATTTTCTCTCTACACAGTAAGAATTTACCAAGTCACAATTATTGCACTGATGTTGATACTATTTACCACAGACTGATTTTTTTGTTGTTGAATTTAATGAACTCTTATTTCCACAAAGAACGACGTCAATATGTTTTTGAGTACTCTTCAGACCTGTACAGCACTTTTGGTCAAGTTCTTCACTTCCTTCTCTTTTCACCTCACCCTAGTGTTGAAGAATGGAATCAGTGACAGATAAGGTCAAAAAAGAAAATCTGGATGCCTACCCTGCTGTTGTGCTCCTGCCAACCCTTCCCACTAAGACTGCTGGATGTTATGCAAATAACTTAAGTTCCTTCCACACAGCTACAAAGACTTCCTTCTGAGCTCAATACAGCAGCTGGTTTGTTAGCTACAGTTACAGTTCTTTAACATGGAACGATTCCAAGTTTCCTGGGGACCTGGATACGTGCCCACAAATGTTCCTGTGCCAGTAGCGGAGCAATGAATAAGAACTGTGCTATTGGACTATCCCGTCAAAAGGAGGTTGTTTGGTAACGCTGCCTCATGTCAGCCTTGATAGATGGAAATGAATTATTTAAGAAGTCTTTCTGTGATCATTTTGTTGATCAAGACTTTGGAAATCTGCCCCTATTATTATGTAATGCTATCATTCTAAAAAAGAATGCATAATTTGGATGAAAGCATTAATCTCTACTATTTATCAGGATAACAATTCTATACACCATGACTCTTAAGCTCTACTAACCTTAAAAAAATGGGAAGTGCAATTTGATAAAACAGGAGTATAGGCAGTAATAATATGCCAAAAGCTGAAGATCCAACATTTAATTTGCATTCAATTGGTTCTACAGAGGATTTTCTGTGTCTCCCTCCAGTTAGCTTCCAGTCTTCAAAGAAATACATAGTGGGGTAGCAGTGTTATGTGTTTGGTCAGTACAGCAGAGCAGCAGCTACACAATGGCCACTCCATGGGAATCTAAAGTTTGCAAGAAACTTCTGCACATGCTTTCAAGTGCAGTGAAAAAGAAGAGAGCAAGGGACTAATGAGCATGGAGCATGGGTTTTAAGCTGCCTCTATTTTTACAAGTTCTAGAAGAGATAACTCACTGAACAAATCTGTCACAAGATCTGTCACGAAGATCTGTCACGAAACTAAGGTCACCACTAGAGAAAAAGTAAGCAATTTTTGAAAAATTACAAAATAGTAGAAAAAAGATTTTTAATTCAAGTGCAAACTTCTTGGTTTGTTGTTTGTTTTTTTTTTTTTTAAACAGACTACATTAGCAAGTGTTCTTAGATTTACATATTTTAATATATCTGTTAACAGGATCTATTTCTTAATGATTTCTTAGTATTCCTAATAGTTCCTAAAAGAACTACCCAATTTTCAGAAGCAAGGCAACAACTTTGTCCGGTTTTCAAGCAATGCTATTTGTGTGTTCAAGTCAGAGAATTCTGATCACACTAAACTGTGATATCATGACATGACAGTTGATTATGATGTCACACAGGAGAATTATTACTGCTGATAGTACTATGAAAAAGAAAAATTAGTTCATGTTTTTGCCCTTTTTTTCATGCAAATGTCTTTAGAAAACGATGATATTTAAGCATAATTGCCTCTAAATAGAATATTTCTTTCAAGGTTTTCCATAGGGCTCAGTGAATATTAAAGAATAACACTAAACTATAATTGAGCCACTTATTCAGATTGCAGCTGTGGAAAATGGATTGGAAATAATACAATGAACAAATTATGAGCAGAGCTCATAAAAAATGGTTCAAATTATTGTACATCAGATTTACAACTAAAGCTATAACTACTACAGTATAAATGGTTACTTCAGAAATGCATATTTCAGATACTTGATTAAAATGCAGACATAGAAAAGAGGCAGAAGAATGATGGAAGACCCTCATTTGACAAATGGAAACACAGATGAACTGCTCTGCAGTGAATATTTGTTGCACACTTCCTTAGCTATGCTGTATTTCTTTACATTTATAATCTCTGTGAGTGAAATTTCAGAGTAGAAACTGAAAAAACCCCTTTGTTGAAATAACATAGATACAGAAATGTACCCACGAACAATCATGGGGAGTGGGAGGGAAGCTAAGAGTGACAGCAGCCTACATGACTCTCAGTGTTGGTATAAGACCATCACTTCTCTTAGCAAAACAGTGGAATTGGACTAGTTTTGGCCGTGTACAAGATTTGGGGTAAAAAAGAAATAAAAATAAGAAAAACATACTCTGTTCTTCAAACATAGTTCCCTTCTCCAACAAAGAAAATGGCAGATGAACATAAATATTGAGAGAGAGATGCAACAGAACTTTGAATTCCACATCTGTTTGGTTAAGTTCAATGAAAGCTGTTTTACTTTTAAAGGAGAGACCTCTGCAACCACAACTGTTCTCCTTCACCAACAGGCTGAGAAAAATCTCATGACCATCTACAGAAATAATTGTGTAACATGTAGTAGCAAATAGCCCCTTTAAAATGCTAGACTTGTTTATCCTATGGCCAAGATCCCCCACCTGCCATCTTGGCATTTCCAGAGAAAAGATTTTAATAAATCTCACCTTCCAACTGCAAAATACAAAACTCAATACTATGCACCAGTTTGGTTGGTTTTTCAGTGGAAAATAAACCAAAAAAGGTGATTATAAAATATACCCTTTCTTTGGTGTAACTCATTATACCAAAGAATATCTACCACAGAGTGCCAGAAGCTTCCCTTTGGCTTATCTTCTATTAATTTTCCTGAATATGTGGTCCAACACATTTTATCTCAATTCATGCTTTGTTTAGTTAAAAAACACTGTTTAAGTTTTTCATCAAGCAACCTAGGTTATCTCTCAGTGAACATCAGCATTTTATACACAGCTATTACTGACCGTAGCCTTACTGTCGTTAATTTTAAACCTCCTGTTAGAAATCATCTTCTGTTACTGAAAAATGTGCTTAGATAAATTTGTGACTGTTTCAGCACTGCATTTTTTGAGAATATTAATACCAATATTCTATTGTTCCATTACTGCAAGATTGGACAGAGATGCATTAAGGCTAATTTGATTTCCAGAACCAACTGGATATCCTCCTATTCTTACAGCTCTTATGCAGAGCTCAACCACAAAATGGAAACTGAAGCAGTATTTTATTCACTGACAAACACCCAGAGAATATTTCATTTGTGTTCTTCCAATTCAGTTATTTTTAACTGAAACTGAGAAACTTAAAATACAGTAAAGCCAACAACATAAAATAATTAATGAAGTAAAAAGGAAACATTTTAACAGGTAGTCTTAGACCAAAGAATTGTTCCAGGAAAGGGTTAAAAAGATATACATATCTATATCTATATATAAAATTGACCACCTATTATTTCAGGGGGAGGGGACATGCATCAAACTCCTGACAGATTATATTATTAACCGATAAAATTTTTCTACAGTCTTTAATAGCTACAAATAGAAGTTATTTGACCTGTCAGTAAAATTCTGGTATCAGTGAAAATTAAAAAAAAAAAAAATCCCATATATTCCAAACTCTCTTTCTTTCCTTTCATTCTTTCCATTGAACAACCTAGATGACAAAGGGCAGGAATAACAAAAAAAAGAGGCAATTTATTGAGTATTAAATAATCTGGTTTCTACAGGGAGACTAAAAAGACATCCAAAATATAATTTACATTGCATCATCCAGCCTGACATACTAAGACATTTCCCTACTTTAAAGAATTTAGAGATACTTATGCCTGTTCCTCCAACAATTCACAGTAATTACAATTTCCTCATAAATAGATTCATCCTTAAAATACTAGTAAAGCAGAATCTTAGTTCTAGTTTCATCTTTGAAAATGTAGAGTCTTCAACACATAATGATACAGGTATGTCATAAACAAGATTCATACCAAAAAACAGCCGTCAGCAGATAAATACAAATAAATTTTGCATAGTACTTTATATAGTCAGTGTAGTTCAAGACCTTAGAGAGAAGGGAGCAAAAATCTGTTTGCATGACATGTACTTTTCCTCAGCCAGCAGAACCAATTCAGTAAGGGAGTCCACATAAGACAAAGCATGAATTATTCTGAAAGGGTAAAGATGACTCATTTTCAGTTATAATGCAGAAACACTGCACTGAAGCAAGTTCCACTTAAAAAAAACCCCAAAAATAAAGTCATCTTCTCAAGCAAGCTGGACAACATGTGAAACCTCAGTAGAAACAGTACTGTCTACAGGCTCAGAAATTGTCAAAAGTCAAATTGCCAAAAGATTGTTGAATTGCCCCTTCCTGCATGAATGCATGTATTCTCACTGAAATTGCATAATCCACAAGGCAGGGAGTATTCCTTTGTCCACTGTACAGGATGCCCAACACGAGGATAACCCACTTGGTAAACAACAAGTGGACCAAGTCACGTTCAGAGGCAAAGCTTAGAAAAATAAAGATGGGACTCGTGCAGCCCGTTTGCATTATTCGAAGACAAAGAAAAGGACAACCAACTGCATGTGCATCTGCATGACAACACCAAAAGAGAAACAGAGCACCTGTAAACCGACCAGCAGCAGAGGATGCAGAAAGCTGCATATTCAGATTGTATGTTGAGAAAGGAACATACACGCGGCTCCATTTCAGAACAAACTTTTTACCTTCAAGTTGTTACTAAACATTTACAAGTACTAAAAATGCTGTCTTTTATGGAGTTCTTATAAAATACTTGCAGAAACAAAAGGCAACTCAGCGATTTGGAAGAGTACTGCTTATTTTAAAACAAAGAAAATAACATATTCTACCTTTTCCCATAATTAGTCACATGATGAATTATTTATTCTAATTCTAGCTCAGCACACAGAATTGAAATTCCAATTGAAAAAGCATTTGGCCCAAGAGCAGGCACAGAGAAAACCAAAGGAAAAAACCCACAAGAAGCAACTCATTTAATATTAAGAAATGTTCATTTCATAAAACAAAGTCACACTGTGAGAATTTTTGTCCTTACAATATATAACAAATTGCTACAGATGGAATGATGGGATTGAAAAATTAGAAATAGTTGAATAACATCATTATCTGAATTATCAATCTTCAAAATTTAAAACTTCATGAATGGAGACAGATTTCTAACTGAAAAATATGCTCAGATAAAATTCTGACAATGCACTAGCACTGTATTTTCTACAGAAAACAGATGCCTTTGGGATATCTATGTAAGGCTGTTCCCACATAGTGCATACAATTGCTTTTGATTGTTCTGAAAAAAATAGGAATACTGGAGTTGGCACCTCTTTAGCTATCTGAAGAAATGGGTTTTAATTAAAAGTCGATAGGAAAGTAGAGATGTGCTAACATTTTGACTGTTACTTCACATTCCGAGGTAGAAACTTGGAAGTAGGTTCAGAAGTTGCACTGAAGTTGAATAAGGAGTCTAGTACTGCAAAAGGAGGTATTGTTCAGAAACAGAGAACAAGATTGCAAGCTTTGGCTTTTCAGAGTCAGTATGTCACAAAAATTCGTGAGGCAATTCCACTTTTCATAAGTCTAGTACAGTGAGGCCCAAAATAAAGCTTTTTCACCCACTCAGTGAAAAGATAAAACAACACTTCTATTAAACAGCTGAGGCCGCCTATTCCACAAAGGAGGTTTCAGATGCTGACACTACTCAAAAGGCTTTTGAAATGTACAAAGCCATTTTTAGCCAGAACAAGAAAGTTCTTTTACGTATTTCCATTATAACTGCGTTTCACAGAAAAATGCTGTTCAGGCAGGAGCACTGATTGAGCCTGCCACGCTCACAGCAGTGATGTCAGACTCACTTGGATTCCGTGGTGTGACCTTACAAACCCAAGCACTGGGCTTACCTCCAGACATCACCAAACTCCTCCAAACAGCAAACCACTTACAATATTCATGCTACTTCTACCAGAAACACTCACTCCAATGAGTACAGCTTTTAAAGGCATCTGATTTTCTGCAGTAGAAAGGAAGAGCCTCCCTAAAGCAAAGGCACATTCAGTACATCCGTCGATGAAAGAGACAGTCAAAGAGGGTGCATGGATTTTAGTCACGGGTACTCAACAGCTTGAAAACTCACTATTTCATTCCAAAAATCTTCTGCTTTGACACATTACCACCCATAAGACTTCTATTGCCCAATGGGAACTGGCATTCCAAAGGGGTTTTAGTGGTATAAAATGAAAGGACTCTAAATGATAAGTGATAAAAGGTTAAACTGTCATTCTGCTCATGTTCATGAGAAATGTGTATGTCATCCAGCAGGTTTCCATATACTCACACCAGACCTTGCTGGCTCAAAATAACCAGATTTTTGCATTTAAACCATATGTAAAAATATATATATATATTACAGATAACCTTTCAAATGTCTATCAACTATATAAAACTTTTGGTACTAGGGAATATATCGATATGATACTAATACTCAGTGCCCACAAAATTGCAATATTTTGTTACCTGTAATATTTTATTCAATTTCCTGCTGTACATAGAAATTCGAGTGAAAACTGCAGCGATTAAAATAAGATTAGAGAAACTTTACTAAACACACATTTTGGTTATATATGTCCTCATATGTCACCCCCAGTGTTAATTTTGATTGTTCTGTCTTGCATTTAATTCCCGTAATAGCACTTACGGTGATACCTGAGTTTGTCTACCAAAGGACTTCCATTTCTATTGGAGTCTATTAGGAAGGGTCACACAAAGCTAACACCACTCTTTCTAACACATTGCAACATCTGGACCAAGAGGGAATCAGAAAGTGGATAAATACAGTTCTAGAAGTTCAAGTCGGTTTATTTCTAGAGGAAAAAAAAGTGCTTGAGTCCACTGCTAAAGCAAAAGAGAATTTAAATAACCTCTCCCACTGCAGAAGTTCACAACAATGAAAATCACCCCAAACCACTGTCTATGACAACAGAGAAATACTGTCTATGACAAAACATTCTAGTGTTCTAGTTAACAAGTCTTAACTGTTCACTAAGAAGTACATAAGCACATTCTAGGGAAAAAGGAGAAATAAAGCTAATATTTCTCTTTCTTATGTTTTCAAGGAAGTAAAACAGGAAGCGGGTTTTCTGCCATGTCATTTGGCAGTAGAGTAGCTCTGATATCACAGTTCTGAATTATTTTTAGTATTAATGAAGGAAGTGGTTGATTAAAGTAAAATAAGTTTTCAAGAGAAAGGAAACGTGAGCATGAGTCATTATTGTTTTTTATGGAAACCAGTTTATTTTGACCTTGATTCTTTACCAACTGGCAAGAATTGTGAGATAGTACAAGCTGATAATATTACTGGCCAGTTTTTGGTACCTTAGCATCAAGCTGACTGAGGATCTGCAGTTTCAGCTGTCAGCAAGTGATTTTTCAGCAACTTCTGCATCACTGTAGAGCTATAAAATATCACATCATTGTGCATCAAGATCTTTTTTTTTAAACTTGTATCTTGAGAACAGAGGTTTCATTTTTTCTATCCTTCCTCTCTGAAACAAAAGAGCAGGAGTCCCATATAGAAAGAAAATATGTTGAAATCTATGGTGGCCATAATGTACTTGATTCATAGTCTTACTACATAAAAACAATTTTGTTCCTAGTTTTACATGGTAAATTTGGAAAACAGGCTTAATAATGTTAACAATATACATTAAATATTTTGGCAGTTACCAAATAACTTGGTAAGTTGTGTCCACATGACATTTCCAAGCACATGCAATCAGGCCTGGCACTCAACAATTCAGCTTGGGCAAACAAGTGCCTCTCTTAGACAGCCACCTTCTAGGCTGGTGGTTCCACAGCTTTCTATAGTGAATAGAATCTTTTCACATAATTCCAGATATAAACAGGAGAACAGTAGCTGGAGTGAGGGAGTTGTTAGCAGAATATTGCTCTTCATTTTTCATCAGTCCACTCAAATTTGGCACAACTTGATAGCAATAAAATGTCACTGCCATCTGTTCAGTGATCACCCATCTAGAAACAAATTGCTGTTAAAACTTGTTCTTAATGAGACTTAAGAGGACTATAATTGAAAATAATTTTGTTAAAGCTTTATGTCAACTTTATGGAACACCTCCTTCCCCCTCAAATTAAAAAAACAACAAACAACAAAGAACAAAACAACCAAACCCACCCCAAACAACAAGACCGTATTATCATTGCTCTACAGTTTTGCATTAGTTTACTAAGTTAAAGAACATGTCTGAGAACTTTCTGGAGTTGTCCTGCTAAGAAAGTATGCTATATTTTTTCATTTTAAACAGGAAAGAAAAAAAAAAGGCTTCAAAAATACAGTGTGGAAACACATCTTTCAAATATTCTGAATCAGAGAGGCAAGATCTCATTTTTCTAGATTGGAAAGAAGATATCTTGTTGTACATATGTATTTTCCAGACAAAGTCATCATCTTGACAAGGGTTAAGGAGTTAAGATTCAGAGTTGCATTCCTTTATGTTAGAGATACATTAGAGAAGATCTCTACAAGCCTTTCTTGATTCTTAGCTGCAAGCCACCATAAGCATGCCAACATCTTCCTAATTTTATTGCTTTATGATAAAGAGCTAAAAGGCAAAAATTTTTGAAAATGAAGTCTTGCTTTAAGGTGACTTACTGAAATGTTCAATAATCAGTAATTTACCTTTAAAGATATCTCGGAGCACACTAAGAAATAGCACTATTAGGAACCATGAAAAACTTAACTATGGTCCACTTTTGGGAAGCATGGGGAATGTTAATTTTAAATTCATATTCATCTGGAATGGTTTGCTTTCATAGGCCCAATTTTGTTTTAACTTTTGCTTTTAAAATTCTGATTACATAACACCCCATCCAATAAATCAGACACTGAATTTTATATTTGATTTATCAAGTTCTGCTCCTTATGTAAATGAAAATGTTCAAATAGGAGGGTATAATTAACTGATCCAAAGTGTTCACACCCAGGCATAGTAATGCAGTGTAGGCATTGTAAAAAATCTGCCTCTGAATTTCATTATTGGCTTTGATTTAGCAAAAAGTTTCAGGTCAGCCAACAAACTGTATATCATTTATACAGACCACACATTTCTGGAACTGTGTTTTTACTTGCTGTCAGTTCTTATCTCCCTCTTTTTTGAAGCATATTTGCATTACAGAAACTAGAGATCTATTTCAAAATCCAAATTTAGAAAGGAACAATCACATTTGCTATGTTTCTGACTGTTAGAAAGCTCAGATTACAAAAGAAACTATAAATCTGACATATAAACTACCTGAATGGTATTGCCTCCCCTTTCCCATACACACTTGACTACTTACCAGTAAAATGCATAGATTACTGTCCCCCAAAATACAGATGATTATCAAATAAATATTTTTTTATAACCTAAATAACCTTTAAAACTGACCGCATATTTGTCAACCAATTATGAATTGCTCACAAAGGGTGTCTGCTATTCATGTAAACATTATATATGATCCTTTAAGAAAAATATCCTTACCTAGGGCAATTCATAATGTGACTGATATTAAATAATATTCTACAGAATCTGCCCAGCTAGCTTTTCTAAACACAATAAATGTACATGCGGATGAAAAAAACCCCAAGTCTTGAGAAAAAAACCCCAAAGCCAAAGTCTCATGAATTGCTATTTCAGCACATAGCACCATTAACCAGGCTGTCCCTATTTCACTGAGGTGGTTTTTTTAGTGCATATTTGTATTTCAAAACAAATATCATGGGTATAGTTTTCTTTCCATTCAAGGATAGCGTACATCTGCATGCCACGTTTGATGCATAATACCAGGAATTCTTTGCCTCTCATGATGTGGTTCCTGTCCATATTTATTCCAGTGTGCTTCTTCACTTCCTCTTTTCTCTATTTCCATCTACTTGGCACCACGTATTCACCAAATCATACCCAATTTATGCAATATTTTCCATCTCAAACCATATGTATATCATCCTCCCTTCAAGGAGCACAAACCAGACAAGTGAGTATGTGTTAGGCTCATGACACCCTTTGGTCTGGAATGAGAGTGCCACAGATAACCCTTATTCAGGCATAGCTAGGCAGAATGAAAACAGGCCAATAAGGTAAACTATGATCCTAGGCAAAGTTTGGATGGTAATGGTTGTCATCATACATTTATTGAATTTGCAGGCACTTACAGAGATGGCAAAAGCCAGCAGCTTTGCTAATCACCAGTCAAAAGCTCCCACTCCATCTTCTTTGTTTTCCACCCCAAACAATTGGTTTCTGCTCACTGACTGCTGAAACCATCTGGAATCCAAACTCTTGTTCTAAATAGTCTGTTATCAAGAATGATCTGTTTGGTCCTGGCAAGTTCAGACTCCTAAACCATCATAAAAAGGAAAAGAAACATCCTATATCATTGTCTTCATCCTAGCCCATTTCTTCCTCTTTTATAAATATCCTTTTCCTTGTCCTTTCCAAGGTCTGCTAGTCTGACAACAGTCTGGCTTTCCAACAGAGCATTAAAGTTCATCTGACTTTAAAAGCATGTCTTTGCTTGTAGCCTTATCTACAAATACTCGCTTTGGGTTCTATTTGATTCTGCCATTTTACTGTTCATTCCCTCTCTGAATGTTTTGTCCTCTTTGATATCACTATTACTCCTCTATTGTCACTCCCTTTATCTCAATATTTTTCCTCATCCTTAGTATCTTCCTAAAGAACCATCAATCCTTTCTTTTCTCTCAGGACACATCTTTTTGGTATCCAAGTCAGTCAGCTGAGACACTGTACAACAGTACTTACATCAGTTACCTCGGTTTCCTTTATCCTTCCCAGGAAAGTGATGGGATTTCTTTTTAAATGTTCACTATGCTCTATGACTATTAAAATGCTTCTTTTCCTCTCAATAACAAGGGTCTGTACCTACACTCAACAGTTAATGCCATGTGTTACTCCTAGGTGATAATCCATTCCTCCACCTCCTGTCAAAACCGAGGCAAAACAAATACGCACTTCAATATGTTCTTCAAGTCAGCAAATGATCTAGTTCAAACAATAGCCTAGGAAAGATTCCAACAAACAAAACCCTTCAGAGAATACTCTGTCATCAACCCTGTCAATTACAAAAATAAGGAAACAAATAAGATCCTGAAGACCACAAATTATGTATTTTTAGTTTAGATAAACTTAGACAAGACTACAAAAAGGAAAACAGAATATATAGTAGCCTTTGTGGTCCTATATCATACTTTTTAAATAATCTTTTTCATTTTTCAATTATTCTTTTTAGAGGAAATATAACAGAAATATATAGCCTTTGCTTTAAAAAAAACCTAATTATTAAATACCCTCATAAACTCATTAAAGCTGCTTGAAAGTGTTAAATTAATATTTGAGTTTAAACACCAGTTGCTACTTAAAAACTTCAAAGATACGTATCAAAGCCACGAAATAACTCAAAGGGAACAGGTATGAGGAAAAAAACCCAAAAACATTTGTGTCAAGGATAAGAAATACCTGTTCTTAATCAAAGTATTTCATGAATGCCAGAACTCACGCTGAAGATAAAATGAAAAGGCCAGATTATTTTGCCACATCTTCCTGCAAAACTGTGTGACTATCTTCCCTTGGATTACAGGGGCTTCATTCTGTTCCTCATCTATGTCTTCAACATTCACCCTGTTCTTCAGGGTACTCAGAGAACAACTGGTCTTGTTATTAAAGACTGAGCAAAGAAGGCATTGAGTGGCTCAGCTTCTTCCTCATCTTTTGTTTCCCCCTACTCCCAACAAAGGCTGGAGGAAGAATCTTAATCTAAAAGTTCTTTTTACATTTGGTTCTCAAACAAGTTATAAGTCTAAGGAGTATTTGCCAAACCTCTTAATTTTAAATAAATTTTAATAAACCTAGTTTTTCCAGCAGATATCAGCAACATTTGTAACTAAGTTAGAAAAATGTGCGTTATTAAACAAACACACAAAAATTGAATTCCATTTGCTGATATACAATTAATTGTTCCTACACATACAATGACTACTTTTGAATGAGACAGGAGTCAATGGGAGATGCAAACTGCTTTGCACATAAAAAAAAAAGTTGGGGGAAACTACTATAGTAGCATAATGTGCTTAAGCTAAACAAGACAGGCATTATTTCCATTGAACTCTACAGAACCCCAATGACAGTGTGAAGTAACTGGGGAAAGAGTACACATTAACATAAAAATTCTGAGTCCACTGGAGAAAAGCAACTTTGTGGAAACTGTAGAATCAAACTACAAACACAGAAAATGTATCTAATACTGCTGCACAGTATAACACAGCAAACATCTTCCTACCCTGAAATACTTAGAGAAGGATATAAATTTGAGTTTGATTTGTTTTGGTACTGTTAGGGTTGGGTTTTATGTTGGGTCTTTCTGTTTGTGAGTTGGTTGGTTTGCTTTTTTGGGGGGGAGGACTGTTTGATTTTTGGTTTTAGAAAAAAGGTTATTAATTAAAAAACGAGTACAGTGTGTTCAGTATACAGCTTGCTATCTAAGTGACATTTTAAGCTATACATTCCTGTTATGTTGCAGTATCATTTAGATTCCAGTAAGAAATAAGCTCTCACGTCTCTATTTAATACCGCAAAGTAAATTAAATCTTAGTGGATTTAATCTTAGTGGAAGTACCTAATGGACCCTGAGCAGTCAAGGTGCCAGCAAAATACTGAAATTACCCAGCATCTGGCTGGCATGAAGTGGGAAGGCATCTAGAGGAAAGTTTGCATCCTCCACCCTCACCAAATACCGAAACACTTAGAAACTAAATTATTCACATAATAGGAAACCCAAAGAAACTTCACAGCTCTAGCTGTAATCTAATAATTATAGACAAGACAACAGAGGCAGATCCTGAGTCTGGGCAATGGACATGTAGGAGGCACTTTACTGGAAATGTTTGCTTCCAGAGAAGGCATGAATACCACTTGACAGACCACATATGTGGTCAACTGGAAGATTTTTTTTAAACACAAATCACTACAAAAACCAGATGTCTTCTGACTCAATTAATTAGCAGATTTCATAACAATTGAATAAAGAAGGTGCCACGTTACAGAATAAAGCAAGTATGGATGATATACTACAGATTCATCCACAGAACACATGCAGACTCTTCTGTCCTGCTTTTGTAAAAACATGTTTTATAAGGTGACACAAACTGAAAGTGCTTAAAAAAACCCCCAATCACTCACCCCCAATCCATCATACAGACAGCCTTCACAGAGGGTATGGGACATCCCTTTCCAGAGCCTGTGTCTTTCCAGTGCTCTGAAACAGGGTAATTTGACAACATTCTGTAGTTTAAACATAGAGAAACATCTGTTTCCACTGTGCTTAACTCTGCTTCTGCTACCTAGAGAAGACAAGTAAAAAAGGATTTTAATAAAATCTTCACTGAGCACGATACCCAACATAGCTGGGCAGTTTCTGGGCTGAATACTTCACAGAAATACACCACGACAAAAGGACAGAGCATCAAGGTGGTAACAACCGAACCTTAGAAAGGGGGGTTGCTGTCTGCATGCAAATCAGCATGGTTATCAAGGCTTGAAAAGAGACAGGAAGTATATTCTAGTCCAAGCTGACACTTAGAAGTCAATAAGAGTAGTTTAAAAAACTAAATCTGTCCCTTAGAAAACCTAATCTGTACGTTAATATTTGAGGCACAGAGCTGGAAGAAGGTGGGGAAAACCTTTTGTCCACCTCATCACCCATCCATTGATCTCATGGGCAGCACTGAGGGGTTAATATGAGAAACTGATTTTTCTTGCAAAAGAAAGCTAAACAAGTAAATAAATAAATAACCCAGCCCAGTTTAGTTAAGATTTTTTTACTCAGCACTACAATAAGAGACAAAAAAACCAAACCCCAAACTAATTTCAAATCAACCAGAGGAGTGAAGCATTAATACAAAATCATCCACTTCACCTTGATATTCACATAGAAAAGAGATGAGAGACCAGGAAACCCAAAGCTTCTAACAATGAAATAATTGCTTTAGGACACAGTTCCAGAAGCTGTGCACACAACCTCATACTATATACACACCTAAAACAATGGAGAACTTTATTTTAGTTTCCTGTGTGAACTTAGTAACAAAAAATACAAAGGCAACAGGAATGCACACATGGAGGGAGGTTCAAGGCAAAAATCATCCTAATTAAACACACTTGTCAACTACAACATAATTTCAGTGTGCAGTTTGTCAATTTTTATATTTTTACAATTACTTCTTTAAAGAGACACTGTACTAGCACCAAAAAAAGAGAAATCAATTAAAAAATTGCCTTAATTTTAACTTTCTAGCTACACAAAATGTCAATCCCAACAACTCCTTATAGTGGTCATAATTCTATGATAGAGCTAATTTCCTTCCTACTTCATCCAGTAATACCATCCTACATTAACTTAAAATCTGTCATGGTTGCAAACACTAACCCATTTGATAAAAACAAGGTATTTCAATGGCTTATTTCTAGTTTACGAACACTGTTTCTAAGTCAAAGTATATCAAATCCTAAGAAGGAGAGAACCTAAGTTTACCTTACTAAGTCTAAAAGTACTGTAAATTCTGGCTGCCCTGGAGACAAAGTTAGCTGAAATGCATTCAGCTGTCATGCAATCCACACTATTCCTCCTGCCCAGACAAAGCTACCAACTGGCAAATGTTATCTAATAATTAGCATATGTAAAGCAAAAGGGCTGGACTATGCCCTCAGTTCATCCGTCCTTAGAAAATAGTTTTGAATTAAACCTGCAGCCCCCTTCAACCTTCAAAATTCTAAAGAGAACGTTTCCAAAGAGAACAAAATAGGCAAAAAAACCCCAAAGGAATCTATTTACAGGTGTATTCTAAATTCCAAAAAATGCTCAGGAAGAAATTTCTAAACATTCTCCCCTTAAAAAAAAAATAATCCTGCTTTAGAAAAAGAGGAAAACAGAGCCAAAAATCAAAGCCATATACAAAGATACATATACAAAGACACATGCTTTGTATCTGGTTTCTAAACATGATACAGCAATAACATCAATCCCTAAGAGAAATTAAGTAAGCACCTGTGAATGGTGATTTGGAGCCAACTGAAAAATAAAGAAATGAAAAGTAGAAATAGTCTATCTAATCTGTCAGTCATGCAAATATAATTAACTGTTATCATCATTAACAATAGCAAAGACCACTTTTCTATAATCTCCAAGAGGCAAATGACAAAAGGAAGGATGTCTCATACAGAAATATCTCAACTTCTCATTTCTTCTAAGAGAGTAAGCATGTATGTTTTACAAACAGTAAAATGTTTCCATTTCCATGAAATGGAAATATGTGTTCCCATCACCCTTAGAAATAACCACTTCAAAAAATGTTTACAAATTTAGTTTATATTTTTGAGAAGATTTTGTTGCTGCAGTGGACTTTGATCTTCAGCATTTGATGACATGTAGCCCTGCCCTTTCTGAAGCTGTCCAAAGCAGTTAATGTCACTGGTCTTAAATATGACCAAAAAACCTTAAGAAATTTCAGGAATATTTTTTCTTTTTAATTTATTTTTAAAGTATGATTTCTTTCCATCCATTTCGCTTTCTCCTATTTGCAGCAAGATAAAACAGAGGAACTGTACACAAGCAGACACTAGGTGAAGCGGAGGACCTGGGAAAAGTTTCTGTTCCTCCTTCCCTCTCCTCACAGGCTGCCATGCAAGACAAAGCACACACTCCATTCACAGGGAAGAACTGGACAAGGCAGCAAATCAGGTTCCTAGGCTAAATGACAGAAGTGAGATGGTAAAACAAAAGAAAAAAAATTGCAAAAAAAAAAAAAGCCTAACAGCTGAGAACTACGAAGTATTTCAATGATATTCACAGCAAATGAATAGCTTTTTAGAGGACTATAAAAGATAATTAGAGTACTTGTGGCGTTTCTATTTTTGAAGCTAGATGCTTCCTCACCTCTTGCCCCCTCCTCCCCCCGTCAACTTTGCAAACAGAGAGGGCTCAGAGTGTGCTGGTTAATAACCAGACCAGGTCAGCCTGCAAGAGATTATTTTAAGCTGTCTGCATTTTTTTAGATAGGAGTGGATGTGACAGGCTACCCAAGAGGAGATCAAATATAACAAGAGGTCATCTGTATCATATTATCAATATTTTAAGGCTAAAATTTACTGAAAACAAAAACTTAGACCTTGCATAGATAGGGTAAAAAATATACAGACAGTTTCACAAAATTCAAAGCTCTCATAGATTTCTTAGACAATCAATTTTGACCCTGAAAAATGCTTCTAAAACTTAATGAAATCTTTTCCCCTCCTAATTAACTGAGCCTGAAAAATATTCTGATGTCTATTGCCCTGCTACCTAAGCTCAATAACCAAGGAATGAACGACCTGAGCATTTTCCCTACAACTTGATTAAGAAAGAGCTGCAGGTGACCTTGACTTAATCTTTTAATTAATGGAATTGATCAATATGTTCCAGCTTTTTTTTTTTTCTGCTCACAAAATATACATCAGTTTCTTCCCTTTTCCTGTGTTCTCAGAATCACACAGTCTTTGAGGTTGGAAGGGACCACTGGAGATTTTCTACCCCAACCCCCTGCTCAAACTGGGTCAGATGGATTAGCTGCTCATGGCCATGTCCAGTCAGGTTTAAAGTATTTTCAAGGATGCAGAATCTTCAGCCTCTCCTGTAAAACAATTCCAGAGCCCAACCAGCCTCACAGTAGCAGCTTTTTCTTATGTTCAGGTGGAATTTCATGTATTGTAAATTACGCTCATGGCCTCTTGTCCTGTCACTGGGCACCACTGAAAAGAGCCTGGCTCCATCCTCTTCTTACCCTCCCTCCAAGAATTTATACACTGATGAGATCCTCCTGTGCCTTCTCCAGGCCAAACCATCCCAGCTCACTCAGCCTCTCACTGTATGAAAAATGTTCCAGTCCCTTAAGCTCCTTTGCGGCCCGCACTGGATGCTCTCCAATATGTCCTTATCTCTCCTGTACCAGGAAACCCAGAGCTGCACACATTATTCCAGGTGTGGCCTCACCAGTGCTGCCACAAGGACACTTTGCTGGCTCGTGTTCTGCTCGCTGTCCTGCCGGATCTCCAGGTCCTTTTCTGCAGAGCTCTTTGCAGCTGGCTGACCTCCGGTACGTGCTGGTTCTTGGGGTCATTTCTCCCCAGCTGCAGGAATTGGCATTGTCCTTTTCTGAATTAGGAATGTTCTTCTCTGCCCACTCCTCATCTTGTTGAGGTCCCTCTGGATGGCAGCCCAACAACCTGGGACATCCAACACTCTTCCCGGCTTTGTATCGTCAGGAAACTTGCTGAGGGTGTGCTCAGTCCCAGCAACAGGGTCACTGAACAAAGACACTGAGCAGTGCTGAACCCAGTATCAGTCCCTAGGGTACACCACTGGCCTCCCACTGCAGCTACTGCTGCTGATCACAACCCTCTGAATCTGGCAGTTCAGCCAGCTTTCAGTCTATTTCACTGTCCATCTGCCAAGGCCATCTCCCCTCATCCACCAAGACAGCCATTTCATCATAGAAGGGTATCAAGGTGGGTAAAGTAGGATTTTCCATGCTTAAATTCATGCTCACTACTCCCAGTCATATTCCCATCCTTCATGTACCTGGAAATACCTTCCAGGATCACTTGGATCACCTCCACAGGGACAAGCAAGGTTTATTTATCTGTACTTCCTCAGACTCTCCTTGGACATAAGGCTTTCCTCCATTCCTCAGGAACCTCTCCAAATTGCATGACCTTTTGAAGAAAATCAAGAGTGCCCTCACAGTGACATCAGTCAGCTCCATCAGTATTCATGGGTGCGTTCTATCAAGTCCCATGGACTTCTTTATGCTCAGTTTGTTTCATTATCCCTTAATTTAGTCACCCTCCACTGAGGGTAAGTCTTCCTCACTCCACACTGTCTGGGGTTCCTGAAGGCCGGTCTTACCAGCCAAGACTGAAGTGAAATCTGTGTAGAACACTTCAGCCTCCTCTGTGTCTGTTTGTCAGCCAAGTCCCCTACCCCACTATCACTGGCCTCACATTTTCCCTAGCATCCTTCTACTCCTTATGGACTTGCAACAGGTTTTTCGTTGCCCTTCACATCCTTCACCAGCTTTAATTCCAGAATGGTTTTGGCTCTCCCTGAACCGTTTTCAAATTCTTGAATTTTTTTCATATCTTGTTTCCTATGTTGTTCCACGTTCTGTAACTCCAAGTTTCTGAGAAGTCTCTCCTTCACATATGCATAACTGCTTTTCCAGCTTTCTCACTCATCCTTCACAGTTCTAGTAGGAACCAGAAACAAGCTCATGTTTTTGACCCAGTCTGCAGTTTATCTTCAAAAGTATTGACATTAATTCTTAATTATTTCAAATATTTCATTAGAAGTTGCTTTCTGCACAAGCCAGAAACAAAGGATTTCAATTAAGACAACTTACTGTAATCCTTCACTTTGTATAAAACAACAATACACAAATCATTTTACTGAAATAAATTAAATTACATTAATTAAAGAATCAGGATGGTGTGCATCTTTTCCTCCCTCCCAACAACTTTATTTCAAAATAAAAATCCTTTTTATTTGTTTATTAAGGCATTTTTTGTTTTTTTCTGACATCTGTTTAGTTAGCACCAGTGGCACATCAGCCTCTTCCTCAAAGAGAAAATAAATACTACTTTTGCTGAGGGCTACGGAAAGAAAGTTTAACACTAGCTTCTCTCAATTTTTTTTAAATTAGCTGTCTCTTTCCCTTCTAAGACTCATCGCTCTCCAGTTCTTGATCCTAACTATCCTACCCAACCTGCCAATATTCCCTCTTTTTCCCCTATTCCCTCTGCAAAACAGCTAACCCAAAATATGCATGTTAGTAAGCTCTTCCATTTTATTAACATGTATATTATTTTACCTTGACTTCTATTTTGGAGGACCTCACGAATGCTTTCACGAGTAGTCAACTTGTGCTTCTTACTGTTACCTCCTCATTATTTGGAGAGATATAACATTTGAAGAGATGAGAGAGTCCTACCTGTTTCCCAGCTCCAGTAAGCTAAATGGAAAGATCCAAACAAACTAATAAATCTTTCCAGAACCACAGACTTTGTGTAGCACAGGGTAGGGAGACATAACATAGCACAGCTATTTTTTTGGCTCATTGCCTTTAGGAACAAAATAGCTCTCTCCAAACTGATCACTCCTGCCACATTTGTGGCAGTCAGAAGGGAACCAGACTGGAAAGACCAACTCTGCAGATTGGTATGATTTTATGAACACAAACACACAACCCATAGCATTACTAGTATTTTGTTGTATATGATCCAGTAACTTTTAAGCAAAACACTGGTTCACTTACCCTATGACCTTTCCATTCAGGTGGCAGGTGATAGAACTATTAAGGTGATAAACTATTAGGGTGATAAACCATTAAGAACTATGGGCCATTCCAAAACTAAAGCACACAGACCTTGAAGGATAAAGCAGCTTGATATTCTATTTATACCTTACTATATTTTAACTCCTCTTACAGAGGAAATAAAGGATAACAATTTGGAGACTGGAAAGGTTTATTTGAGACATCAAACACCATACAGAATTACTGAATATATTACATTGCTATTGACAAAAATGGTATGTGCCTATCAGCATTCCTTGCTAGTTATTTATCACTTACTGGTTAGAGCTAAAATTCCATCATCAGTCCCTCATCACATCTGGAGTAATGTGCTCTGCATTCCCTCAGTACAAGAATGACATGGAAATACAGGAGCAAATCCAGAGAAGTGCCACTAAAATGACTGAGGGATTGAAGTGTCTTTCACATGAGGAATGGCTGAGGCGACTGGGGCTGCTCATCCTGAAGAAGAGAAAGCTCAGAGGGGATCTCACCAATGTCCAACTGGGGGCATGAAAGGGAGCCAGACTCTCCTCATGGGTGTTCAATGCCAGGATAAAGGGAAATAAGACAGGAAACACACAAAACTCCACCTAAACATAGGAAAATACCCTTTAACTGCGAGAGTCAGACACCAGAACAGGCTGCCCAGAGACAGGTTGTGGACTTTCCACACTTGAAGACATTTAAAATCCAACTGGCCTTGACCTGTAAGCAGGGATGGTTGACTATGTGATCTCAAGAGGTGCCTCTCCATTTCAGCAATTCTGTGATTTGTCTAATATAGTTCAGCTTCTGAAAACAATTTTCTTTGCACCAAAGGCACACCATGTTTTCTGTGAACAACTTCTATCATGCCATACGTATATTAGCAGATCAAATTTACTGCTACACATTTTTTGTTTGCATTAGTTTCTGAATATATGGTATGTTTATGCCCAGAGTACATTGTTCTATGCCCATATCACAACTATCAACATAGACAAACTGCCAATAGATGATGTTTTCATTAACTCACATAAATACGTAAGCCTTTTAGATCACAAAAATACTTCCAAAACCATAGGATCAGATCGGTTGTCCTATGTACATGTGTCCCTATGAAATAACTATCAAAACTATTAAAGAAATAGTGGCTCAGTAGCTACTACTTCAGCCTATCAGTAACTGGAGGTGAAGAGGGATGGGTTTAGTTTTAAATTTATTATGAAAAGGAAACATGCCACTGGATGCAAAACTAGAACTAAATGCTGCATTTAGGTTTACTGATTCTACATCTATGTCATATACTTGGTCACATCCTCCCAATGAAAATCACCCAGGAGGCTGATGATGACTTAGGCAAATGTGGTAAGTTTATCACTTGAATCTGACATGTATATATTCTCCATGGGTGTACAGCCTCCAATTTTATGATCTGTTCCTCTGCCTTAAGAGTATATCTACAGTGTAACGTAGGCAGCTGTGCAGCTGCAACAGCTGAACAACCTCATGTAAGTAATTCAGATTCCTCTTAGAGTAATTGTAAACACTTTTCAAACATTCAGTTTTGTGTGACCGATTTTAGAATACCTCTTAAAGAGAAACTTTAAACATGTTTTACTTTTTATTGTTTCTATTCTTTAACAAATGGTTAGCTATTTAACTTTGGAGATAAAACCACTATCAGTTTTCTACAACTAAAATAATTTCCCTTCTATCTTCTTATGCCTGTATTTATGATAAGAAAGAACAAACAAATTTTTATGGTCTACAAAATTACATATTTCAAAGTCAGGATTATCAAACCTGCTAATCAGTACCACTGCTACCATAATTGTAAACTATATCAAAAGAATTATTTTGACATAAAGGCTTTGTCAGGATTATATGGAACAAAACCAAAAAAGAAAAAAATCAATGTGTATTTAGTTCAGAGGTGAGCACACCACAAGTTTCTTCTCCCAGCTCAAACAGCAATATTCCGTGTGTTAAATGCTTTTCAAATTATCAAAGAAAAGCAATGCACCTTATTAAAGATTAGACATCTGTAATCATCATTCTTTTTGCAGCATTATTACATTACACCTACTACTACTCTAAACTGCAGGAAAAGGGCAAAACATACAAATTAGATTTATCAGCTTCTTCCAGATTTCTTTAAACGTCTTCTATGTATTGGTCAACTGTACAAAAGATAAAACAAATGCAATTCTACAAGTGGTTTAGCACACAATTCTAGACTAGAAATACTAGTGTTAAGTTCTCTTTTACTACGTTAGCATTATTCAAACGAAGATATTATTGACAACACAAAAGGCTGCAATATTGTCCTCTCAGTCTGACTATTTCCAAAGCAAAACACATTGTTTATATGAAAAGTAGTAGGTAAGATTTTGAGAGATATGTTCTACTCTGCCATTAATTAAACAGAGCTTCATCAGGCTCAGTAACATGGGAGTCTTGTGATCTTATTTTGTATTACAGAACAGACCATTTATTGAAAAAATGGGGAGTCTCAAATGAGAAGGGGAAAAAAAAACCTATTAACCTGATGTGAGCAAAGGGAGTCACTTAAAATCTGATAAACAACAGCATAGCTATTGAGCATCCACCTAGTTTCTCTGCTGCAGCACATGGAGGGCTGAGGGGCTCAGGTGGCTGGACACAAAGTTCAATCTTTTTCTCCTGCATCAAAGCAAATGGCAAACATGGCAAGGAGGATCAATTATTCAGACTCTCCTAAATCTATGATTCTTTGAATAGCTTGACGAAAAGCAGTTATCTTATTTCATACAAATCTCTGAATGCATAATAAATTTAAGATAATTTTTTTTAAATTCTTGTTTCAGAATTTTTTTTCTTCCTTGAACAATATGTAGTTGGAAATGAAAGTTAAAAGTTTTACTGATGTCAGAAATGTAACAGAAACAGAAAACTACTACACTGAACGTCTTCAGATGACAGATTGTGCTCTGCCAACATGAAGGATTTCTAAGTCTGAGCCATACCCCTAGGACTAAAAGCAATCCAGCTGAACTAGATGGAGTTTGTAGAGATGGGAGGCATAGAATGATAACTGCAGCTCCTGATTCCTGGTGCAGAAAATACCTAGATGTCATGATTTTTGGTGACTGGAGGGACTGTCTACAAGCAGCTAAATTAGCACTTAACAAAGGACATTCTTTCGTCCTACAATGCTAGGGCCTATCTCTGGTCATAGTAGCTCTTCTCCAGAGGAAAACCAAGTTAAGAATTTCCAAATCACCAAAACCATGATTTTATATTTGGCTTATCTGATCCATCACAGAACACAATAATAGTAAAAGCTGTGTAATATTGATTGCGCCCCACACTTCAATATTAATGAGAGGCAAAAAAAAAAGAGAAAGGTTTATTGTTTCTGGTTTGAGGTGAACATGTCCCCTTATGATATTAAGAGATAAATAAAAAAAACCCCCTAAAATAAACACTAGTGTAAAATTAAAATCTTCTCATTTCTACATGCAAATAAAACATCAAGAACAACTCACTGGCTTTAAAAAAATCAGCACAGTTACAGCCAAGTTACAGGTTTCAAAAAAAAGGCTGAACTTCCTCTGAAGACACATTTTACTCAGTCTGAAGACAGGGGACACCTGGGGACACCTTATAGCAGCCCACCAGCAGGCAAAGGGGCTTACAGGAGGGCCAGAGAGGGACTTTTTACAAGGGCNATATTAAGAGATAAGTAAAAAAAAAACAACCTAAAATAAACACTAGCGTGAAATGAAAATCTACTAATTTCTACATGCAAATCAAACATCAAGAACAACTCACTGGCTTTAAAAAAATCAGGACAGTTTCATATGTATGTGTTGCAACAGAGAATACAAAGGTGTTATCTGTGCAACTTCCTGGCCATAACCAGGAAAAAAAGCGTTGCTGGGGGAAAAGGTCACGAGCCAGTAGGTGCTGAACCAACAGACAGTTTCATTATGGCTCTGCTTCAAAGGTTCTGATAAAGGGTCCACAGCTATTCCTAGAATCCTAGTGTAAAAAGCAAGCAGTGTAATGACATTTTCAATTACAAGCATGAGGAAAAGTCACGAAGCTCCATAAAAGGTTTTGAGAGAAAAGAGTAGCGAGTTGATCCAAAAGGTTTAGAAACATGCTCTAAGATTCTTTGGGATGACTTATAGCCAAGAAAGTATCTGAGACTGCAAAATTTGCATTTGACTATTTTATATTTGCTTCGGAATGAAGGTAAATAAAAGCATATGTAAATTTAAAGTATTTTAGCTAGGTCTGTCAGATCAACATTAGAGAGAGATAAATCGTAAAACTATCAAGTACCAGCAAGGTGATTTGGCTACTTTATATCAGAGCTAACAAAGTTTCAAAAGCAGTTCATTTTACCATGATCCCAGACAGTAAAATCTGGCTTGAAAATACACAATGTTATATTCACACTGAAAGAAAGGAAAAAGAACACACACACAGCAGGAACAGATGTTATTTCCTGTACTAAATCACCACCATAGGGACAAAAATAATTCTAATAGGTATTTTACAGAATAGTGCATACAATGGAAAAGAACACAAAGGCTCAAAATCTTACATCAGCTCCATTTCTAGGTATTGTAGACACTGGTAACACAAACAAACAGAAAGCTGATACAGATGGAATGCAGGACAGATTACTACCATCCTCATTCTAGGTCCAGCCAAAACTAGGCAACCACTTAAGTCTACTTTCACCAGTATGCTAACACTAGCAATAAAAAACCCAAACCCAACTTCTGGTACAGTTACAACCTAAAACTTGAGCAAACATCTTGGCCAGTGCAGTTCTCATGGGAGAGCTGAAAAGAGCCCCAAATTCTAGCAGTAGTAGTGCTGACCAATATCATCAGGTAACTAATCTCTTTGCCAACAGAAGACACAATTAAAAACTCCCAAAATCTTAAACAGAAATCTCACTCCTAACCTAAAAATTACATCTGATGAAGACAAATTTCACACGTAAACCTCACTCCAGTAAAATCTGAAACTAACGTCATCGTAAATACCGAAAGTCAAAAGTAAAAACATGAGGAGGAAGCAAACGCAAAAATGAAAAACAATTTTTTTTAGAATGGCTATGGAATCTGGTCCATTTTCCAAGAGAAACTGCTTCCAGTTCTCTATAAATGAGGTTATGAGAATATTATAATTATTAGCATTGTTGTTCTCACAAAAAAAAAAGTAGTCATATATTCAAATCACTGGAAAAGCAAGCTTCAAAATATCTGTCTCAAAGACAATTCATATATTTTCTGTTTATGGGAGGACAAAGTAGAATCAATTGATCCTCAGAGTAAAGTAGGATTTAGAGGATTTTGTTGCTCTTATGTGAGGCAGCCAAATGGAAAAACACTAGGCCTTGTCGACATACTCATTTTTTTTTTAAATCCCAACTTCTTATAAAGAACACTGAATCACGGAAGGAATTTAAGAGAAGAAAAAGTAGAGAGGAATTTTTGGAAGAAAAACAATGTTAAATATTCCAAGAATAATTTATTATTTCACCAGTATTCAAAAGTTTTCTTTATAACATCTTGCCCCCTACATTCATAAAGGTCTACATATGGAAAAAAAAACCTCAAAATTTCAGGTAATGTATGTTCCTTTAAACTCACATAAAGTAACAAATTACAAATCAGAAATAATGATGCCTATTTTCTTTCTTGTACTTCAAAACTTATTTGTAGTATTGGACATCATAAAACTGCTGTGCATTAGGTGGTTATCACAGATCTCTTTGTCCTGGACACCTCATCTTTTACTACTCATGGAGTCCTATCTGGGTTGCTTTATTCTCCAGGACATAAAAATGGATTTCGTTTCTTGGTTTCTTTATCTTTATCTGTATGTCCACTGGAATTGAACACCAGTACCTTGTTTCTACAGAATTGTCACCGAGGAAGTCAAGTTGGCAAAAGACAAGGCAAAGAGTAGTTCATATCCAAAGATACCTGAAATGCAGGTAGAAATAATTCCTGCACAGGAAAGTCAATCCTTGTTAGTAGCCCTGTTTGGCAGAAAGTCAGACATTCGTAACTGTGCCCTGCCATATACTGCACCTCATTTTCAACTACAAAAAAAACTATTTTTCTGCATGAATATATGGTATTATTTATGTCCCAATCTTTTAATATTTTTCTATTCCTATTTTGTTGTTGTAGGAAAAGCAGAAAGATAGAATAATACTGGCACAAGAGCTCTCATTTTCCCTGGGCAAGTTTTCTTTCTCTACCCAAAAAGTTGTGTCTGTTTAGAAAAAATTGATTCTAGAAAGAATGGGTGAAGAGGCAGCATCCTCACCAGGAGAGCCCAGTTCCAAGCAGCTTCTTAGTGCCCCAAAACACTGTACACATGCTCACTGAGATAAAGTGTCGTGCTAGGACATGAAATAGAGACACAGACTGTGTGATTTCCAAGGCAAAAGGGACTGACTTGATTTCTGACCTCGATATTGATAGATTTCTAAACGTGACTATGGATTGGAGGATGAAATGGCTACTTTTCACACTCTGCTGGTTGAAGCAACAGTCAATTAACTTTCT
>WAAE01004286.1:0-10191 GCA_013400495.1 Nicator chloris | reverse complement strand
AAGCAAGCCTGCCTTTCATTCTCAATCACTAAGTTAAACATAGCAATTAACTTGTTATCTGGCAGATCTGCAATCATCATCATCATCTTTTCCAAACAGGTAAACTCACCACTGTGCATTTGAAGCTTCAAGATTAATGTATTCCAAGAAGGTGCTGAAGAATAAAGGTGCTTTGTGGCTGTCTGATTTTAGGCATCCTCCCATCATCCTAAAGTGTAATCCCCTGGAGTGGTTACGTGCAGATCATTTAGAAAAGTGCACAATGCCTGGGGATTATAATGTAATCCAATATTTGTTCAGTGGCGTGTCCATAGCAGATAGACTGTCATGATCCTGCTGAGGGCATGGCAGAGAGTTCACGTGTATATGGACCAATTTTTCACCCCAGAGACTTGTCTTTTCTTCATAAAAACAAGGACTGCCCTGCAGTGGCTATCAAACTTCTTTCCCAGCATGCATTAAAAAAAACAAACAAAAAAACCAAACAAAATATAATCTATTTTAAAAGTTATTAACTGTAAAAGAGAAACTGAAAAAGCCCCACTAATAAGAAACCATATAATGCCTGAATTTCAGTGTCTGTAGCACTTAGAAGCTTAAATGTCATTGACTTGTAGAAAGAGGGTTCAAGTGCTCAAGTCCCTTTTGAAAATTATGTGTGACCTCCTGTGTCACATAGGTGACACATTATGTAATTATTATTGCTCATTCTGAATCAAACTCTGTGCAATAATGTTGTATTATCACTGTGCCACTAAAGAATAGCTTAATTCTTATCCTTTCTGTCCTGGATCCCTCTTTCTTGGTACAGGATCTTTTTCCATATAAAGTACATTTCCATCAGAACCTTCACTGAGAATTTAATCTCTACAGATGCCAGAAACATTGAATTAAATCTGTTTATGGATCTTTGTGAAATTAACATTAAATAGGGACAAAATCAAAAAGAAAATTTGTGTTTGTAAGGTTACAATCCAGAAGGTTTGTGAGGATTGATATTTTTCCAGCTCTATTTAATGTCTACATCAAATTTTCTTCGTGTGAAATATTTTAAGTATTGTTAAAATAAGTCTTTTGCCAAGACTTCCTTTCAAAATAAAGCCTTATGTCAAAATGCTTTACAGATGTTTAGTTGTTTTGTTTTGCCTTTCATGTTGTTTCACTGTGTTCACTCCTCACGACATTTTCATCATTTAGCTGAGCTGGAATGATCATTTTTTCTTAGAAATCTAAAGAAAAAGAGTTAAATTAAAAGTTTGTAATCAAGATTAATGCTGAGGAAAGAGGAAGAAAAGTAAATCCTTTAAATGTCTATGGATTATAGACATATGAAAATGATATGGTTTATCAGACACATGAATATTACCTTCGTAATGGCAAAAGTGTCTTTTTGTCATGGTCAGGGAGTATGATTTCATCACATGGAAGAAACTCTAATGAAAGTAAGTGAAATATATAAGTGTGAGCCATATATCACATCCATGGCTTTCATGTCCTAAAGTAAATTTAGATCTGAATCTTGTTTCTAAGTAACACAGCCAATTTTAGTCCAGGTTGGCCATCGCTCGTTTGTGCTGGAGGATTCTGAGGTTTAGGATCGTGTCCCTTCCAGAGTCACCTTCCATACTCCAAGGTACAGCAATAGTCAAAGAAATTGAATATTGACAAGATTTTACCAGGCTGGTAGGTGTTTTCTTGGCAAAATTATTTTGGAATTTTATTTCTTTCTGAAGCTCTGTTGTGACAACGTGCTTAAATTTATGTTTTCAGTATTGCAGCATACTTTCTGCATTCACCTTAATAAAACTTCAGAAGTGTTAATAGAGGCTAATATGTTTATAGATGTTCCCAAGGTGCCATTTATATGCTGACAATGAGATCTTGACTGTGCTGGTTTATTCCTAGGTATAGAGTATATATTTGTCACAGGAAAATACTTACACTGTATCAAAGACATTATTTGACTTAAAATACTTCCTGTTAGCATGACTGTAGTGACTTGCATTGCAGCCTGCAGTGAGGTGTGTTTTGTACTGTTCTACTTGCCTGCTCTGAGTTAGGAAAAGTCTATTTCTTATGATATCACATATGTAACTTATCAAACCACTACAACTATTATGGTATATTCTATATTTTTTCATCCAGTGGAAAAACTAGTAGTATCACCCACACAGAAAAAAATAAAGTAAACCCATGTTGTTTAGGGAAACACATCATCATATTTCAAGTAATTATGTCAAAATAAGTAACTTTTACCTTCGTAATTTTGTATTTTACTTAAGTGTATTTTTGTATATTCATATTTTTCATTTTTTCAATTCCTGTAAAAGATGAGTGAGTAAAAGAAATGAAAAAAGATGTTATTTTTGAAAAATAAAAATATATGATTATGAAATACATCTCTAAGTTTTGCAATTCCACCTCACCTATTTTCAATTATATTATATATAATATTTAAAGTCTATCTGTATGATTTATTTTTTTTGCTTTATTTGTCTAAGCAAACATATGATAACATATTCCCTTTTCTCCTGCACATCAATTTAGTTTTTCCTTCTCTTCCTTTGATGGCCTTAAGCCATACTCTATTGAAAAAATAATTTTTGAACTGTCATCAGCTCATTTCCTTTCTCTTCTGTTAAGAGATCTTAATCAATACATGCAATTCCTTGTGCAACAACGGCACTTGTAGTTATAAAGGGAATCTCATGCTGGATTATCTATTTTTTTTGCTTTAGAAGCTGACCAGGGAGGAATAATTCCAGCCAAACAATGCTGGTTGCTGAATGTTTGATTAAATTTGTGCACTATCACTCTGCTCAGGAGAGCCACCAAGTTCCATCCACCACGCAGCTCAGGCTTGTGCAGCACAAGGAGAGACAGAACACCCCATTCCCCTGCCTCAGCCCAATCTCCAAACCCCACATCAGCTCCCACAATCTGCCAGCAGCCCAAGGTGAGGGGCTTTCATTCACAGCTCCTCTCTAGCAACGAGAATGAAGGAGGGCTCCAAATGCTGGCCCAGCACCACCAAGGCAGCTGCAGGTCAAACTGGCAATTTCCCCTGGCTTTGACTTGCCAAGACACCTGCTTTTCTCCAGAAGCAAAGCACTCTTAGAAGAGGATGGAGCTCCAGAGATTTACCCCAGCCCATTATTTCTCAGTGGTGCTGAATCCAAAGCTCAGATCCCAGCCTGACCTTCTGACTATGGAGATGAGTGAGTTCCAGGTCAATGCCAGTGTGCAGAAGTGGTTGGATTTGTAGGGGCTCTTTTAACATCCTACTGTCTTCAAAAGGAAGCTGTGGCCCTGAAAACCAGATACACTAAAATGTCAGTACTTTAAGAAGAAAGTAGATATGAGGTATAAAAATATCTTGGAGTATACTTGCAAGCCCTCTGATAAAGTCCACCCTGGAGCAGCTGCAAATGGACTGGATAAGATTTATAAAGACAGGAGCTGTGTGTCCCAGTCCTTTCAGACACAGTTCCTAAGAGTGTTCAGCAATAATCACTCCTTTTTCATAGGTGTGACTAATACCAGTTTTTAGCACAGATTTATGAAATTATAGGTTGATCCTTCTCCTGAGGAATGTTTGCTTAAGAAAGTGTTGTTAAAGATCATGTGGCAACACTTCAATCATTGTCTTATGCAAAGTACCTTGAGTTCAGAAAGTTAATAACTCCATTGTTTGGGTTACTTTTTAAAGCCCCTGTTATGTTCTAAATACACAAATTTGGGCTGAAGCCAATTAACATGTTCTGGACCTTGAATTACAAAACATCAAACTCTGGCTTTCCTCAGAGGGCAGCTTATAACTCTGATTTTCAAGCAATGCAAAAGAACATGTACACTTCAGAAAGATGAAAAAAAAAAAGGAGAAAAAGAAGACACAAAACAGCAACAAAACAGAACACGGGGAAAAACAAAAAAAAACAGGACAAAAAAACAACACAACCCTTTGATTGCTATCAAGCAGAAACAACTTTTTAATATTCTGCCATACAACATAACATTTAGAGAACCAGCAGAATATTTAGTATTTTATTTTTCTCTTGCATCTTTTCTTTAAAGCTGCTTTATCTGTATGTTACAGTAGCAGACAGACAGCTCTTAAAAGTGTCATCCCATCACTCTGAGGGAAGTGACACTCTGGAAAAAATTTCCAAAAGTTTTGTTGTCTCGGATGTAGGAAACATAAATCCATTAGCTATAATGTGATTTTGAGTGGCACACAGGAGGATAACACTTTGTGTGCTTGTGGTTAAATCTGTGAATGACTGAAATATTTCTGTGTCTGTTTGTGTTTATATATGAGCATTTTATCTCACAAACATAAGAAATGGAACGGGAAAGCTTTACATGACAAGAACAACTCTTTTATTTTTTTTAATTTTTTTATTTTTTTTTTCCCAGAAGGCTTTCAGCAATATCTCAAATCTGTTTAGATAAAGTAATTAATTAATGACATTTTTAAACTTCAAGGTAAAATTGAGAAATAAATTGGTTTCAAGAGAAGTGCAGTAATTATCATTACAACCACAAGGAGTGCTAAAATGAGCACTTACTATTCTGTGCACCTACACAACTTCTTTCTTTGTACAACACATTTTATTAAATCCTTGATTCAACCTTCTGATCTTTAGCATTATAAATCTTGCAACAAGCTACAGGAGAAACTCAGGCAGAATTTAATTAGCCAAGATTTTAAGCACAAAACACAGTAACATAGCTCAGAATGTGTAGCAGCTGCAAACTGAAAGGGTAGAGCTCAGCAAAGATTGATTCTCAGTTTTGATTTCTTTTGACAGAAAGCTAGCTGGGGTCTGTGTTTATTTTATTTAATGATAGCATTATATATTTTCAATTTTTTAAAAAATGAAAAGGCATCTGAACTCAGCAAAATATGAAGCTGTAAAAAAAGAGAATTAGGGATAGATGAGTCTGAAGAGGACCCAGGACAACTTGTCTTGTGTATAGAGTGAATGAGCTGTAAAGACACACACCCACAGAAAGTAGTCCCAGGTCCAGTGAGTGAACTTGGTGATCCAGCCCCTTCAGAAATGTTCTGTGTTCTCATTCTCCCAGCACAGGTCTCATTTCTCACAGTCCAACAAACCCAGGGCTGCAGAGGGCCAGGGCTCTGTCCCATCTGGGAATTGTCAGGGCTGGAGCCCACGATGTCACCTGCAACACAGACATCCTGCATCCCCAGGCATCCCAGTGCCAGACTGGGCACAGCATGGGCTTGGTCAGGAGGAACAGTTTGGGCCACCTAGCAGACTGACAGACATAAAACAGGCTTTGGCACCTTTCCCCCTTGTCCCAATTGCTTTTGTTGAAAGCTGTCTTAAACCCCACAATCCAGGTTTTGTCTTTTGAGAAGTAGAGGGATGTAGGAAGTGGTGAGAGACATATTTACCACCCTTACAGACTTTATGGTATGCTGCCTTGTCAAATGACTTCTTTTTTCTTTTTTCTCTCTTTTTTTTTTTTTTTTTTTTTTTCTTGAGAGGGGATAAAGAAAAAGAAAGAAAAAATAGAGATCATGACAATAGAAACAGAGGCAGATATAAACCCAGAATCTTTGACACACACATACTAGACCCCATGGAGCTCTGTAATAGCAATTTTCTCATTTCTGATTGTTCCCCTTTCCCTTGGTACTCAATCTGAAAGTCCAATTTGCCAGAATAATGTATCTGGTGTGAGAGACAATTTCTACGACTGAAGTAACTGTTCCTTAGCAACCAGAAATGCTCTAGGAACAGGTTTCATTTTCCCCCATACCCACTGAGATGCAGAATAATTGTTGAGATAATTATATCACATTTGTGAGGATTTACATATCTTTTATACAGTTATTTATAGTACTGGTCAAGAAAATGAAAGAGTTAATTGACCACAGCCAGGACTCACACTTACTTATAGATAGCCACTAGAAATCTGAATGAATTACAGTCAGCCAGGTTTACAGATTTCAACCCCAATAAACTGATTGCTGTTTTTCATTTGAGTCACTCTAACAGTGAGAGATATCCCTGACTTCTGCCTCTCCCCTGCTTGCCTGAGGTCACAGTGCTGTTGTACCAGGCACTCCAGAAGGACACCAATCCACCTGAAAACCTGTCTGTCCAAATACAGAAACCATACAAAGCACAAGAAAAGGAGAGTGTGATCCTTCTCAGCTTGCAGAGGGGGAAACCAAGCAAACAGAGCTGAAATACCAGGAATCAGGAGGTCTTGGACACAGGTAGCTCCAGTTCTCAGTGTTGAAGGCATCCCCTGCTATATCCTCAGTCCCTTGCTATAGCCAGGGTCATGCAGGTGAGGCTGTGTCTCCAAGACCCTGTAAGGTTGTTTTAGCCAGGCTGGAATCCCCTCCTTTGCTCCTGTGGAAGGCACGTTTCCTCCCCCATCCCTTGCAACCCGGTGGCTGCCTGCTAAACTGGTTTGGAGGTCTGATCTGTTAGGAAATTACAGCCAAAGAGAGCAAATTCACTGTCAGACTGGCAGGGGGATCTAATGCACTGCATAACTAATGCTGACACAGAGATGAGCCTGGAATGCCTCGTGGGAAGGGAAGGGGAAGAAGATAGGCAGGTCCACTCCTTTACAGAACATCCAAATTTCATAATTTAGGCAGGTTATGAAGTAGCAGCTTTATAAAGGAGACCTTGCATCCCGAGTTCTGCAATGGCAAATATGGAAAATCTCCTGAGCAAAGTCACAAAATTTCCAGGGCGCATCAACAGCCATTAGGAATACCCACAGAGAAGCCTCTATTAAGAGGTGAGGACAAAAGTACTTTTCCTATTATTGAAACACTGAAGAGATGTTTTGCATTACTAACCCACAGTACTGGAGAGTTGTTAAAATCCAGCTACACAAAGCTGTTTTACTGTCAAAGCTCATAGAGTGGGATGTCCTCAGTCTGAGAGGGATTGCTCCTGATCCCAATGTTTGCCTTCTTTTTTTTAGCCAGTGCAAATCTCCAGGCCTAAACCAACATAAAGAATGCTCACTCTCATTCTACAGGATATTTGCTTTCAGGAGGATGTGACAGCCTGTCATTGCACTGTCTGTGGAAGAGAAAAACCTCTGAAGCTGTCATTCCATCAGTGTTATTTACTTAAAATTAGCTGACCTTCATATGTTGGCCATTTTTGCCACCTCCTGCCTTCCAAACACCTCTGTTATGACAGGGTCCTGAAACGCTGCAGTTCTGCATTACAGCTTCCCACCAGTCTGTGTGCCAAAAAGGCCCTAGGCTCTGGTCTCCCAGGTAGCTGTAATATCCTTTTGTAAGCCTTCCATGAATGATTATGGTAAATCTTGCTTGCAGCGCTTTCTGTTCCCTCTAGCATTTTTTCCACCCACCTGTCTGTGTTTTTTTTCTCTTTTCTCTTCTTTCTGATTTTCAATTCCCTATTTTACCCTATACCCTACAGCCTAACAGGCTGTCATAATACACTTCTTTTTCCCCTGCTGTTTCTTTCTCTGTGTCAGTAAAACAGTGTGGTTTTCAAACCTCTCAAGATAAGTAATTTTTGTACTAAAAATATCAATACTAGGCATCTACGAAAATCAAAATTACAAAGTAAAATCATTTTAGAAACACCTTAGGTGTTGCTATTCATCTGAATTGCACTTACAGAATGTAACTATTGTTCTTCCTTTCTTTGAACTCCTACAACAAAGCCAGTGTCTCAAATGCTGAAATAAAGTTGATGTCCAAATTAATACCAAGCTGTAAAAAAAGACATCATACTTCGAGGCTTCAAGCTCTTTATACGGCTAATATTGTTAACTTATAATTGCATATTTTAAATTGACAAAATCTAAATTATTTCACTCAGCATAAATAGATACAAACCTAACACAATTTTACCAACTGAACACTGTCATGCAACTTCAGTTTTAAAAGCAAACATCCAAGAGTTTGGAAGAAGATCAGGGAGAGATAGTGGACTTGTGTGTCTTGAGTAGCTGCTAACGAAGTGTGGGATATTTCTGAGCTCAGTCAAACTCGTCATGACAGCAGACAAATCTCCATGCAACAGCCAGGGGTCCTGTTCTCACTCCTAAAGGAACTGCTGCTAAAATTGGTCCCAGATCCTGAAATACCTCAAACTTTTAACGTTCAGATTCAATAGAGAAATAAAGGACACTGGCTGCTTATTCAGTCACTGGCTGAATATTGTCTTCTGTATCCTCAAAGCATTTTGCATAAGTCATGCATGTACTGGAATTATTTTAATTACATGTGAAAGCCATAATTTCTAGAATAAAATCCAATAGCTCTTTAACACCAAGCCTGGTGTTGCTCCAAAACATTTTCATAGCAAAAGTGAAAATTATCACCCATTCTAAAAAATTATATGGATTTTTGGGTGAGTTGTGACTGGATTTCAGTTGGGAGTCCCAGATTAAACTTTGTCTTCTAAAACCACACACAGGAAAACAAAAATGATTCTCAAACTCAAAGTGAGAATTTAGGTAGTAAACAAATAAATGACTAAGCTATTTGCTACGTATCTTGGAAATGCAAAGTAATATTGACAGTGGATTTTGGACTTTTGAAATCAGGACTTAATCTGATTTACCCTCCATTTCCAAACCTAGTTCTGTAATACATACATAAGTACACATACACAAGTAGCTGGAATTGTTGCTTTTTGGGCTTCTGAGGCCTGTTTTAGTTAGTCAAATTGACTGCTGACTTCTCTTAATTTCCTCTGGTGACACGTACTGCATGCTGTTATTATAAGCAAGGGAACCATCATTGAAAACGTCATCTAAGCAAAACTCCACTTTAAACCAACCACATTTTTGCTTTCCAAAATAATTTTTTCCCTATGGAACTAATTCTGCCAACTTGCCAATTCTTCCAAAAATTTAATTGCTGGAGATTTTCCGTGTTCTTTTAAAATTTGTGTGGCATGGTATGCAATTAATTAAGTTCACTTCACTGGAAATTTTGCTTCTGTATAGATTTCAGAACTGGCCTTTGCTTTCCTCCATTGGGCAAATATCCACTTGCCTTTCAAGAAAAATAATTTGAATTCTGGATTGTCAGTATAAAACCATGTATTTCTCTTTCTTGGGCTTTCTATGGAAGCAAGAAGAGAATTATTTTAACTACTGCTCCATCAGGGAATAAGATTTGTAAAACTTGTTCTTGAGCTTCTTGCCCCTGTGAAATATGTGGATACATTTACTATCCTATCCAGTGGATTAGGAGCACACTGGTGAAATATCATGAAGTAAAAATTTTCCACCAAGTTTTTACTCCAGAGGCTTGAATATATGAATGGAAAGTAGTCCTCATCTCCTGAATATTATTAGGAAGGTGGTTTGTCTGGGTTGATTTTTCTCCCTGTCCCTAGAAAGAATAGATTTTGTATGATTTCTTCTGCTGAGCTGCACTTTGCTTTTGCCTTTTTTTTTTTTTTTAGGTTTGCAACCACAATCCATTCTTATTCTTTAATAGTGCTGTGTGAGGGTCTTTGGGGTTTTCTTGGTTGGCCTTTGGGAGTTTTTTCTCTCCCACAAGAAGCCGCCATTCTTTTGGCTTCTGAATGTCTCTTCCTGCCTCTGCATCCCTATACCAACAAAAGTGCACTGTGAAAAGACTTTTTTCCTTGTTTCAGTGTTAACTGTCAGACCACAGAAAAGTTTTATCACATGAATCTAAGTATTATTAAAATATGAGACACTAGTAGGCTCAGTGTAGGATGAAACATGTCATTCAGCACTGCTAACTCACAAGCATTAAGCAGTCAACATAAAACTGCTGACTTTAATAGAAGTGAGACATAAAATGCTTTTTCTTCTTTCTAATTTTTGGAGGGGTTTTTTTTTTGTTTGTTTGTTTTTTGTTTTTTAATCAGTACAAGATGCAGTCTTATGAACATACAAGTTTAACCTCCTTGGGGAAAAAAAAAAATAGCCCACAAGCTTAAAAATACAAAGTCAAATGCCCGCAAAATTAGTGCATAAAAGTTGTTCTGGTTCAGCTGGAAATGACAGGCATTAACAACAAAATTTTAAAGACAAGTGCTTGTTTGCTTTCCATTCTGCTGTAAGCTTCATGGTTTCTAGGGCTAGTGGAACTTACCTTGATGAGATGATGTTTGGTGATATTGCTGTATTCAAAGGCAATATTTCAAGAAATCAGCATGAAACTGA
>WAAE01004285.1:0-46456 GCA_013400495.1 Nicator chloris | reverse complement strand
GTTTTAGAGCTTGTGGCTTTTTGGATATGACTCATGATTTCTGTACCAGACTACAGCAGATGACTTAGTAATTATATGCCTCATTTTTCTGCTTAGGAAAGAGAAAACAGTAAAAATTTTAAGAGAATACAAGGAAAATTCTCAGAGAGGTTTCTAGACTAATGGCAATTTGGACTTTCCTTCCAAGTGCCAATCTTTTTTCATGCCTTCTTTTTTCTCCATTCAACACTTCACTGAAGTTACTCCTCACTTTGAACAGTCATAAGCACTTTGTCTATTGCACAAAGTAAAGGTAATGACCAAGAGATCTTCTGTATTAACACCCTGTTAAATTTTGTAATAAAAGTATTTTAAATTGCAAATTAAGAAATCCATGCTACCTTAGAGTTACCTCCTAAGATATAATTACATGGTTGCTCTTTGTCTTGTCTCATTCCTATTCTGCACAAGGCTGTGATCTACATACCATTTTTCTGTGTTCCACTGCTCAATCTTTTTAGCAAACCTGTAAGCTTTCCTAGGGATCACATCAATTTTTGTTACTCTAAGATAAATACTGTGGTAGTTCTGCATCTCCAAGTGCTGCTGGACTCCATTCATAGCTGCCAGTCTCTTTTCAGATGCTTAAATACAGATACTGCACTCATCCTCTTCTGGTCTGTACAGGTATCAACTCTTCCCAAAAAAGTGTGAATTCGCAGAGTTCACGCGTCTTGATTTTTAGTTTTTAGAATTTCTGTTACTCTGATCATATTCTAATTTTTCCTGGAGCTACCCAATTGCCTGCTCATTCAACAAGTTTGTGTGCTTCTGGCAGAATTGTGACTCCTTTCAAGTCATCAGCAGCTTCTCCCATCATTTTTGATGGATCCAGAGCTTCAAGCAGGTTACAGCTTTTCTGAACTGCTAACTTGGCACTACTGGATCTGTTAAAAACTGTCACCAGCTGTTAATAAACTCTCTCTAGTAAAAGAAGAAGGAGTTCTCTTAATTCTTCTCTATCTCAGCCATGTCTTTGCAGTCTCGTATCTGCACTACACAAAGCAACTCATCTCCTTTTGTTGCTCTTAAAGTGCACAGTGATAAAATAGAGTAATGCAATCATAGTTGCATGTGTCATGCAAGCTGTTTTAAGGTTTTATCAGGAAGAGAACAATATTGTCTCCTTACTGGATCTGATGCTGTAATGTGATAAACTAATTCAGGAATAAAGAGTAAACACTCCTCAGTTTCCTTTTAACAGATACTATGAAAAAGCTTCTCCACTTTCATGAAGATATGTTCATTGCCAACATGGATGCAGGATATTACATACCTTTAATCCTCTTGCTACCTGCAACATTCCTACTGCACACTTGGCAAACACACTCAGGCTTGGGTAAGACTCATCCACAGCTCTGTTGCCGTGCGGGTCATTTGCACTGCCTGTCACTCTGATCCTGTCCTGGCTCTGGATGCTGTTCAAGGCTTTCTCTTTCTCTCTTCCCCTCTGTCACATCATACACTGCTACTGTCTTCATTTTCCAAGCTCCACTTGTGCTCCCCCAGTCCCATGCATCATCTCCCACTGGACACTGCGGGGTATACAATCACCTCCAGCCAGCCCTGAAGCTGGACTCCATCAGCAATTACCTATTCCCCCCCACAAAAAGCATCTTTGTTCTTTGTCTAGCAATAACCCATAGGGATATGATTTTAACTCTTCATAACATCATGGCAGATGTCTCATTTTTCACTCTTCTCTTCAATTGCTGCTAACAATGACAACTAAAATTCCATTTTCCCTTCTAAATCAACATTTTCACTGCATTAGCCAAGAAAATCTCTGTTAAAGTACTAACAGTACAAATGTCTTATCTTTTACTTTAAGTCATTATTAATATCAGGAGCCCACAGTTCCTCAAAGTTCTTCTTTCAAAGTTCAAAGTTCAATGTTTTCCTTAGGAACAAATGCAATTTTCAGACAACACCAAATACTAGTTCATTCATTCACTGCATACTTACTATCTTCAACATTTCTCCATACAAATACAGGCAACTAAGGCCACTTATCCCTGTTGGCAACTTCCTTCCATTTCTTTTGTGCAGGCATTTGAAATATGCACTTTTTTAAAAAACCAAACGCATTATTCTGTTATGCTGAGATCTTTTCTTTGCTTATTCTGTCTTCCCCCACCAGAGCTGCCTACAACAGGATGTCCAGCATCTGCTGATATTCACAGAGAGCCCTCGTAACCCCCAGTGCATGGGATGCATCTGCATAAGCCATGACATGAAGCCTTCCAGTTCACGCTTATGTACTGGGAACCACACTGATGACAGAAAGCCTGGCATAAATAAGGCCTAAGCTTTCTCTCTTCCACAGATCAGTACAGCAAGAAAAGATAAAAGCATCAATTCACTGAGGCTCCTTTCTACTGTCTAGTACTATTTTCTTCCTACCTTGACACCCAATATTAAAATACCTATATAGGTATCTAGCTTAAAACTCTTGCACAAAGAAGTGAGGCTCAGTACATCAAGCCTTACTATTTTTAAATACAGATGTGTCTGAATACTCTTGAATAAGATTTGAATTCGAAACACAATTGTCTTCATCCTAAAGGTACTATTTATTTTAGCACTATTCATAGCAACACCTCTTTCAAAACGTAAACATCAAGAAAGGCTACTCCCATCCATCATCTTTAAAAAGGATCAACAAAATTAGAAGAAAAATGGTAGTACATTGATTTTCCTCTAAAAATCATGCATATTTTTCATCAGTGCTCCACCAGGGACTGACAGATAAGAATGTCTTCATGCACACAAGCTGCATTTGCATTTATTCATCCTGTTTCTCCATTCTGGCCTTCCAAAACATGGAAACCTGGGCACACAAGGATGTAAGAGGGACATGGAAGTCATTAAAACTTTCAAGACAACATAAACTATTCTTCTCCAGCATGTCTCACCCTGAGCCCTCCAAGTCCGGTGAAAGCCACCACGCAGTCAACTTTTCTGTGATCTTTCTGATTCAAAGCCAGAATACTCCATGCATTATGCCCTCCTGCTGAACGCCTGGCAGGCGTTTCCAAGAGAAAAATCCGCATAGTACTTGCTTCTGGTAAGCCCAGCAGTAATTTCCCTGTGTGCTTTCTCTCCTAGGGCTGGAGGACAAGGCAAAAGAAGGGCCACTGACACTACCCACTGTTCAGGATCTCAGGAGAGAGACCAAAGGCCAAGGAGCACCACAATCATGCCAGCCCTCAAGAGCCAACAGCTGGAAGTGAGCCCGACTGGGTGTTCAAAATACCCTTCTTTGCCACTTCCGAGAGCCTCATGGCTGTTCCTCTTCAGGAGCTCAGTGCAATGCTCAAAGGTGGCTGCCTTTGCTAAGCCAGGAATCTGGCACTAACAACACATGCAGGGAAAACCCTCATTTTACCAAGTCTGCTCACCCCCAGAACTGTTCTGTTTCCCACCTCTGGGAAGGAGGTGGCACAGCCTCTGTGCTGAAAAGCAAGAGCTCCTTATCCAGCTTGCAGCAATGCCACAATCCCAATGAAACAGCCTCTGGCACCCTACAGTATCCTGGTGTCCCTGGATCCAGGGCATGATGTCGACTGCCAGCTCTTGTGCAGGTTTTCTGCTCCTGTATCTATCATTTCATTATTGCTACAAGTTTATAAGAACGTGTAAATGCAGTTCTGCAAGAAGAGAGCTTGGAGGAGTCAAATCACATGTCTGCCTCAAATGTTTTAGCTCCTTCAGAAGACATTTTTTATTTCATCTGCCACTTTACTGGATGCCACTGTTAGCTCTTTTCATATAACTTGCAAGTAACAAAGACTCCTAAATTACCCATTAGTTAAAATAAATTCTACATTGTATCTGCAATTTCACCACGGGTATTTCGAAGTAACCCACACTTCTGTGGTATTTAGATGTTAGACAACGATCCATACTAAGACAACCACAGTGAGCTATATGTTTATTTTGCATATTCGTGCAAAATCTTCTTTCTTTCTTACTTTGGTTCTGGAAAAGTAAAAAGGTTTGCACTGCTCTACAAAAATATGCCTTCATGTGCATGTCTAGAGCAAACTCTGTGACACGACTGCGTTTGCTCCTGACTTCGCAGAGCCCCACTGACAGGCGTGACTGATCACATCGTTCGCCACAACGCTGGACAAAGCCCGAATGTTCACTACCCAAAGACACCATTCTTCAGGGATTCCTTTATTTGCCCACACAGGATTCTGTTGTTTACTAAAACAGAAACTAACAGCCGATATTTGTTCCTGTGAATTATCCAAACCTATGCACCAACCTACACCTATACATCTTTTATGTATTGCTAGAACAAAACAGCTTTACAACTCAGAGCGTTAACCCGCAGCACCCCTATTGCTCTAACAAACCTCCTGACACAGGCATTTAAAGCTAAATCGTCTGAAATACAAAGGCAGGAAAACAATTAGTAGGAATCCTTCCTGATCCTCATCTTGTCAGGGATTCAGGTGACATCAATGGTGGCATGAGAACGAACAACTGGGCAGCATTTTCATCCTTCATCTTTTTACTTCTTTTTAACCAAAACCTAATGCTTTTTAAAGATAATGAAATATTAATAGATCACACAATAAAACTGGAAAGATCTGCAAATCAGTCTCTGGTTTTGTTTAAGGACTGGGATTGAACTCCAAGGGCATTTTTCTGCCCCACTATCAGTGAAACTCATCTCTTTCCTATCTCAAGGACATTTTTCTTCAATTTCTATGTATTGCTACTTAGAATTTCAAGTATTAAGCACGAACTTGGAAGCTGTTTCACAAGAAACGGCTTTGGAAAAAAAGTACCATCAGTTTCTACATAATAAGTACTTTCTTCTAAGAGAACTTTAATTTGTATCTTGAAAGTAAAATTACTGTGACCATACAGCTTCAGGGCCTGTTACGTTGTACTATTCCCCAGGCCAAAGAGCCAGGGCACTGGTTCTTCCTAAGCTTTCACTGGTGCAAAGAGAATACGGGGGCCTACAAACAAATACCCATTCCAAAGGCTCAAGAAGCTCATTAATCATCACCCAAAGAGAATGCAGGGAGCAATAAGGAAAAGAACAGGAACAGTTCCAAAGATACCAACGAGAGCAAGCCTTCTGTCAGCTCCTCAATATTCAATACAGTGAATTCAATGTATCACATATACAACAATTTCCAGTGAAAACCTGCTCCAGGTTTCACAAATCAAAGAACACACAAAATCCCTCTTGAAAGCTTGGAGGGTGAGCGGCCTCTGTTTCCAAAGTCTGTTCAAAGTTAGGTAGATGTTAAGGGGCAGGGAGAGGACCCCAGGAGGAATCCTGCCTCTTTTCAAATCCAGGCACCTACCAGCCCGCAGCTGCTGGAAAAGCGGGTTCACCGAGGATGTTTTAGGAATGGACAGCTGGCAGAAAAATCCCCGCCTTCTCTTTTCTATTACACACACTGGAGGGGGTACTCTCCCTGGATAGCTCCCGCCTCCTGTTTTCCTGGGAGGTCTTAACAGACTGGTTATCTTTGTTTAGATACATAGACACGCTCTCTTAAGATTCTCAGAATACAAGCACACACATGTGGTGCTATACAAAATAATACATAATAATAATAATACGCTAATAATAATAATACGCTAATATGGTGAAAAAAAAAAAAGAAAAATAGACAGGGCTGGAATATTAAAAAAAAAATCTCATCCATCCAAACATTTAGATGTGGTATCAACGTACACAGGTTAGCACATGTTGACTGAAACATTTTCACAGTAAAGCTTTAGCATAAAATAAACATGCTGGATATCAGTGAGGGGCCTGAACTTTATATCCAAGTATATTCAACACCTTCCTACAGCCAGTGATGATATACTGTAAGAAGAAATAGGGTAAGTGCACCAATAGCAAGAAAAAAAGCCACAAAAGAAAGAAATAATAGTAAACTAATGTATTTCCTGCAATAGGAAAGAGAAAAGTCTTCATGTCATCTCAAAAGACTGTAAGCAAAAGCAGCACACGACATGCAACACAGAACTCTTCAATGCGCTTGTGACATGCAGATGCCTTGGTCAGGAGAGCATTTTCCTGGAATTTCTGGGTGTTGGTCTGGCATTTAATTAACATTACAAAGACCTGTTTTTTAAAACAATTTTAAAAGCACACTAGATCACATTTAAATGCAAGTCATTATTAGACTCATTACAATTGCAGAACTAAATTATGTCCTTTCTTCCACTAAATATATTTTGATGTTTGCATGTACCACTAGCTCCAAACTGCATTACCGCAAGTCTCTGCCAAAAGACTTTTCAGACAGGCACTGTATCAAAAGCCTTCATTAAATTCTAACACCAGGCATAATATTCGTGCTCTAAATGCTGAAGGCTCCATTAATCCCATTTTGTGAATTTACCACTGCCTTCTGATTCACACAACTTTAAAATGCTGAAACCTCTGTCTTCTCAGAAAATTCTGTGACGTTGAATGTGGACTAGGCTGATACTGGGAATGCCATCATGTATGTGATAACCGACCCTCTGCTGCCCATCTTTGCTTGATTTTCAGAAATCGAGCTTTACTTGCAACAACAACAACAACAACAAAATACTGCTTTCCACATTTAAAATCAGAAGCTTTGAAAGGCTGAGAAACAGATATGTGCCCTCATTTTCCCTTCCAATGCAAAATACGCTTTCCTGGATATTTTAACGAAGCAGATGGTAGGTGCTAAGCCCCTGTACACGGCTTTCTCACTTACTTAGTGTCAGCACACATCTACATGGATCTATTTCTAATAGCCGCCTTTTGATGCCAAACTGTTCCGGAAGCCCCTGAGGGATGTACGGCCCCGCCGGAGGAACCCAAAGAGCAGGGAGCCCGCAAGAGCGGCGCTCCCGGTGTGCGGATGACACGGGATTGATTACGCACCAGGAGAGACGACGCAATTATAAAACACTGAACCCGCATTCGGCAGCCCGTGTCCGCACGCAGGCGATCGCATGCCAAGCGAGGGCTTCTACCTTTCCACGCACGACACCAAGATGCCGCAGGGACACACACACACACGCACGCAGACTCCCACAGCCCCCGGCACGACGGAGGAGCCGAGAGCTCGCCCACCGCGACCCTCGGGCGGGAAGGACCATCACGTCCCGGACAAAGGCCGATGGAGACGGGCGGCCGCCCGCGCCCGACCCCCGGCTGCTGCCGCCGGGGGCTGCGCGGGGTCGGCGCCGGCGGCGGCTCCCCGGCCTTACCTGCGGCGGGCGGGGGCGGCCGGTCGGGCTCGTCCTGCTCCAGGGTGACGGCGCCGTCCCGCCAGACGCGGAGGTGCGCGGCCGCCGCCCCCAGCCTGGCGGCGGGGGTCTCTCCGCGGCGGGCGCGGGCGCGCAGCGAGGCGCAGCACTGGTAACACACGGCCCACGCCTGCTCCTCGTTGATGGGCTGGTTGTAGAGCCGAAGGATCTCCTCCAGCGACAGCGCCTCCGGCTGCCGGCCGGAGCCGCCGCCGCCGTCCTCCTCCTCCTCGGCGGCCGGGCGGGAGGCGCCGGGCTGGGGCTCCATGCCCGGCGTCCGCCGCGGTGCTCCTCGCTCAGTGAGCGGCCCCGCCGCCGCGGCAGCGGCTGCTGATGCTGCTGCTTGCGCTGATGCTGCTGCTTGTGCTGCTGCCGCCCGGTCCCGCCGTGCTCATCCTCTCCGCCCCGCTAGTGCCACCAGGCCGCCGGACGGACAGCCCGGCCCGCGCGGCAGGCAGCAGGAGCCAGGAAACAAGCAGGAGTCAGGAGGAAGGCAGGCACAGGATCGGCGCCCGGTCCGCCCGCTGCCGCCGCCGCCGCAGGGGGAGCGACAGCTCATAGCAACGCAATGGCGTCCTCGTCCTCGCCCGCCCCCGCCGCGCGGCGCCGCCCGCCGCCGCAGCGCCCCCTGCCGGCACGGCCGCCATGGCGGGCGCGGGGATTCACTCGGGGCTGCCACGGCAACCCGCGCCTGCACCGCCTGCCGAGCCCTCGGCTTCCCCGTCCGCCGGAGACTCGGACAGACGTGGTGCACCTATCCCACAGCCCTCGGGCCGCTGTTTCTGCGCCGGGTGTTGGTAACCACCACCCCCAGAAACAAACAACTCCCGGCGGGACGCGGGATGACACTCCCTGCACCCCCAAGTGTTAAACACTTGACACGAACCCGGGCCATCACAGATACAGCGAAACGTATCAGCAGGTCCCTGCTTTCATAGCAGGAGGACGAGAGCCTTTGAATTCCAGGGTCTGCCCTCCCAAAGCAAACACTTCCTCCGGGAAAGCTCCATCCTCGGCAGCAGCAAGGCTGGAAGGGTCCAGGGTACACAGAGAAGCTAGCAGAGTTAAAGCAGCCCAGTCTGGAAAGAGAGCAACAAGGGAATCGTCTTCCAAGCAGCTGGGAACTCACGTCCCTGCTCCTGAACACACCTGGGCACCAGAAGGGCACAGCCCTTCATGCCAGCTTCGCCCCAGACAAACGAGCACTTTCACGCAGAAAAGCATCAGACTAAATAAGGTGGAGCTCACACCGAACACACGGCGTTTCTCTCTTTAGTGTTGTACCTCTCAGATGTGAAAGGAAACTAAGAATCTCCCGTTCGCACCTGATCCACTGGCAGCCGGGAGGCTGTGAGGGACAGCGCCGGGAGTGCCCCCTGCCGTACAGGAGCGGTACTGGGCCCCCGCCGCGGGCTCCAGCCAGCCAGCTCCTCTTCCCATTCCACTTCCATCTCCTCTCTTGCCACTCCACTTCCAGCTCCTCTCTTCCCATTCCACCTCCAACTCCTCTCTCCCTTTCACTTCCAGGGCTACTGAACGCCGCTGCTTTTTTCCTCTTTCCTCTTGTGTACCAACATACAGCGGTGCATATAAGAGACAACTGGTACTTAAATAATGCTAATTAACTTGGTGATATTCACCGTGCGGTATGATCCAGGCTTTCAGGCTACATTTAGATACAAGTAAATTGGAGGAGAAATTGTACTTGTGAAGCTTTTATCAGCATCCTGTATGCTGTATAACAGCCAAACAAATGCATTTTGATCTTTCACGTATAAAAAGAAAGATAACACAAAACCAGACTTGTACAGTTAGCAGCAGGGCCAATAAGTACATAATGTACTATTAGACTCCTAAATTTAAAAACCCTCAGTGCTGCCGTAGGAAGTATTTAACACCTCTTGAAGAAAAAAGACAAAAATGGTGTCAACACTGCCACACTGCTGATTACATGTACGTGCAAAACGCCAACATTCGCTCCTGCTGTATGTGTTCCAAGATTCTCTAGGATCAGGTAATTTTTTTGGTTCAGCACCAGCAGAGTTGCCTCTTTCTTACAAGGACAACCAAAGGAGGTGGTCATGGGCTATCACTGACACATAATGGCTTCTACAGAAGAAACCAAACAGTTTCAGATTTTCCACCAGCAAGAAGAGATGCCAGGAGCCTACACGGGGAAAAACCTGAGAGGTATGGGATGGAAAAGTTCTGTAAGCCCAACAGCTTGCCGTTTTGCAAAGCATAAAGACTTAAACCTGTGGGTGATGATTTTGCTGAGTAACTTTAAGACAGATAAAACCACAGACAGGTAATTAGGACAGATCTGAGCGTGAGAATTAGACAAAATCAAGAATGGTTGTCAAGCAAACGGCCTGGCTACAACTTCTACCTCCGAAACTTCTTAAGGTAACAAGAGGCGAAATGCATCAGGTTTAACTACTTTATCTAACCCATCATAGCTATTCACATCTTCAGATATCCAAGACTTAATATATATTTAAAAAAAAAATCCATAAATTATTAAATTCATAGATCTTCAGGTATCCAAGTCTTAATGTATATTTTAAAAATAAATCCATATATTATTAAATTCACAGATTAACAAGTTTACCTTTATCTGACTGAACTGTTCTCAGAAGCTGAATGTAGAATTTATTGTTAGATCCGCGAGAGGCAGAAATAAATTTTGTTCTCTTAAGGACACATGCTTAAACATCAGTATTTCTGGATCGCAGTCACTCACAAAGTACACCCTGTACACCACAGGGAAAGGAGAGGTAGAAAAGTCTCTTACCCTGCAGAGGTAAAGCAGACCTACTTCTAAACAAACTCTTAAACCAATTCAGAACTGCAAAAAACAAGCCAATATTTTTTGCACACATTTTAGTAACTTGACCCACATTCCTATAAATATAAAAAGTAACTTTTATTACAAAGAATAAATTCTCTTTATAAATACAATCATTACTGTGTACACAATCCCCTTCAATACACACATCATGGTGTTTAAAATCAGTGGCATTTATATAAAATACGATATTAGTTTTTAATTGAATCATTTTACACCCACATACATTATTTTGCAGTGCTAAAAAGGTATGACTAATTGAGGTCTTTTTTCAAAGGACAGAGCGGTATTTACAAGCAAACATGATCCAAACAGCACACGCAGATTCAGGGTACGTAAAGACGCGTACACGAACTGCAAGTCGCACTTGGTCTCCCCTACAACAGATTATTTCTTCACAAAAAGGAGACCTGTATGACAAAAGAAACACAGGAGTAACAGACAATCCTAAGATATTGTTAAAGCTTTTAATTACATAGTGCAATTTTTTTGAAGTGTGACTAGCATTTAAGTCACAATGAATATCATGAGTCTGAAACCGACACAACCAATGATCATTTTTCACATATGCAGAGAAATTAAATTAACTCCTTGTTTTTCAGTTTAATACACAAGAAGGCTATCACCACTGAATCACCAACATAACCTAAAAGCTCTGTACCCCATAATCCATTACACATACCACACCACTCTTCCTCCAGTTCTAACCTAAGGAAATTAATTTTCTTTAAAATTCATTATTTAAAAAAATGAGTTGGAATTAGCCTGTATGACTTACTATTTAGTTTTAACATATACCTGTATTTTTATACTTAGACCTACCGAAGACACGTGGCAAACGCTCTCCTGGCATTTCTGTGCACAAAATGGATGGGAAACCCTTTGAAGGTGTGACCATCAGGTACCGCTCTCCTTACGGCATCCTGAAACTCTTCATTTCCTGCAGAAACACCTGTTGTGCGTTCAAGCTCATAGGCTGCTAATGCTGGTGACAACAGATAGGACAGCTGGTCATCCCAAACAGTAGAAAGGCCAAGATCCTGGGAGGCAAGTCACAGAACGATGACAACTGTGCAGAAGGTACATCAGGATATGCCTAAACTCGCCTACTGTATAGATTCAAATAAATCCAAGAACCTTTATATTGGTTAATGGAAGTGAACTCATGAAGCAGTGGGACTTGTGTATTGACTCACACACCAACTGCGAGAAGCAAACACCACCACCAGAAGCGACTCCACACCAAAAGTATCAAACATTTATCAAGGAATGAAGTTAGACTAAAACATAAGGCCAGCAGAGCTGAAACCAGATGTTTCAGCTACAGTATCTCTGCATGAAATGTAAGATGATATGTATAAATACACAGCAAAAATATGGACAAGATCAACTAAGATTCACCTGACTTTTTTTTCAAAAGTCTCATGAAAAACCCTTTCTGAAAAAATGATGCACAACTGCTCCCTGAAACACAAACGCATCTTCTTTCTACCATCCATCTTCCCACCATGTACATGCACCTTCCTCCCAGCATCCCAAATGCAAAGAAGTAGAAAAATCTACCATGTATGTATTCAACACTGCATGAGACTCATACTCTGAGAATTACTTTGCCACCCTAGAGGGTGAGCATTGTGTGGCGAGATAAAACAGAAACAATCAAAAAACCTCATTAAAAACAGACATAAGCTAACAGGGACTTAAAATATCATTGCTTTCATGTCCAGCACAGGAAGTATAATTTCTGGCACATTATGCCTTGTAAAAATCCCGGCAAAGGACAAAACTGCCTTCTAAAAGTATCTCTGATTTTGTAAAGAGTAAGATCATGAAAGCTCAAAGCCTGCTTTTATCTAGGAACCAGAAACATTTGTGCTGGATTGGCAAAGCCCACTAACAACCAAATTTCATCTTCCTGGTGCTTTCAGAGACCCTTCATGGGTGGTCTGCAGGTGCTAGTAAGCTGAAGATCACAGACCTACAATGAGGGGCAAAGGTAGGGTGGGAGGAAAAGCCCACACATGAGGCTACAGATCATCATTGCAAATAATAGTAACTATCATGTCTAAACCAGCTCATTACAGTCTTCCCAAACATTTTTTTCAGTTGTTTCACTTTTCCCGTATCACGTTTCTGCAAAAGCTGGCGGAAAATACATTGCAAAGATACAAGTATGTGAACCAACAAATGGCTATCCAAAACAAGTATGCAATTAACACATGAACCTCTATTATCATGACACATCACTGCCACTCTTTCTCACCTTTCTGTGTTCAGAGACCAGTATCCTCAGCTGCACTTCCATCTCATTGCTTGTTACAGCAGCATCTATTGTAGAAGCACACAGAGGAGGAAAAGGGGGAACTGAAGACGTTGCTCCAGGAGGACATACAGATTTTATTGCTTCTCCACTCATGGGTTTCCATTTAGATTCATCATGCAGGTCAAACACACACACCTCCACGGCATCAGAGGGCTGACAATTTCCAAAGAACTTTTGATGGTTGAAGATACAACCTATTGTGCGATATGGATACAGTGGCTTGGGTTGTTCAGCTAGGGGAGGGTCATCAGGGTTGACAGGTCTGTGGATGTACCTATTCAAAAAGATTCAATTTCTTATTAATACAACTTATTTCAAGGCAAGGTAAAAATATTTAGATGGGACAGATATAGCCATTTTTCCTTTAAAAATACAAGCCAAATTTGTGATCAATTTTTCCCCCGAAAATGGCATTCATTTGTTTACAGAAATGTATTTGTACACACTTTGGAGGCGTAATATACAACCAAATGTACATCATTTTTAGTCTTTAAATATAGAAAAATAAGCTGCTTAATCAAGCAGTTACATTTTGCAACTGTAAGAACATGCTCATACAGTTCCCCTGCTATTCATCATATTTGGAGAAATACACCTGCAAACGCTAATCACAGGATGCACACAAACAGTGGCAAAACAGAATTGCTTGTTTTGAACACCAGAAATAACATGTTCCAGAAGCTTTAGTAGACCAAACAGCTACATGTGCCCTTCTCGAATGACTCAAGCCAAGAGAAAACCTCAGAGAACTTAGAGATTTCTGCAGGGGGCAAAAAAGAAATGTGACACTGATTTCGCTGATGAAATCAAGCAAAAAATACGGGTTCCTAAACAATCACGTCAGATTTCACCTCCTTTACAAATGATAGCAGCAATAACATTGATAGCAATCAGCTGCCATAAGACACAAAACAGTTACCATACAGTACTAAAGACACTGATATATTACAAACTGATGAAATACCTCCCATGACTCTGAATCAGTTATTTTCCAAGCAAAAGCAGTAGACAGAAAAAAGATTCAATGACAAACATCACCTGGATTATACGACAGGGTATGAAGATTAAAAAAAACCCACAACAGCAGAAATATCCTACACAAACCTCAAAATACATTGTTCTGTTTTCTATTTTTTTTACTCACCTATGTCCTGTTAAACTCTCCCAAAAAGTAATTGTTCCATCAGATCCACAAGTCATTACCCAAGTATGGGGGACTCCTTTTGCTTTTGTTCCAACACACACAAAGGCTTCCAACCCAAACCCAAGAAGAAGACTGCACAGAAGGTTAGCATGGTCTTCACAGTCACCCTAGACAGTAAATATTCATAAATATTATTAATAATAATAAAACCTTAAAAAAAGAAAATAGTGCTATTTCTCAAACCACCATTTAACAAGTCATGTTACTCTCCTATTTACCTAAAGCATGTATCGAAAGTCATGATTTTACCATACAAGCTAGACAAGTTTTAGTTTTCTGTAATAGAATAAATTAGTTTAAAATGCACATTCTAATGACAGATTGTTGATATTGTTTGTTCAAGTATAGTGTATGATTAACACTGGGAGACATTTCTCATGAAGAAATATAAGGATACCTCCAAGTAACCCAAAGCCAGAATCTCTTGACCCACAACAACAAAACCAACGTTCTAATTAAACGTAAAAAAATATATAAGGCAAACACCTGAGGCAAGACTAGAAATTACACAGTATTTTCACACAATCAGAAAAATTTTCACTTAATAAAATGTAATTCTACTGGTATTTCACTTACTTGAATGTGCTGTCAAAGTTCAGAAACTAGACAAAGATAAAACAAGGACCCCCATAGATCTAACTGTAAAACAGCTGGGAATCATGTGCAGCTGTTTTTTCCTTCAGTCAGAAAAACATTTATCTCATAAACACATTACTACCACTGATAATTCACAGAAAACAATTTCCAAATGCAATCTCTAACATCCTTTGTCTCTTGAGTTCTTTACAAATGTTAGCTGTAAAGTAAGAACAAAAGTTGCTTGAACAATGAAGGCTTCATAACACAAAGTACAGCATTCAGAAGCAGAACAGTAAGGCTCTTTAGTCAAATAACTATTCAGAGTGTTGAAAATGTAAAATTCAGTGTTCTTGGATGTATCAAGACAAGACAATCTTGCCCCACCACAGCATAAAACGGAAATATGCAGAAAAGTAGGTTTAAAGAAGTTTGTAGTGAACCTGTGTTATTTTAAAAATACTATACCACTTTCCACAAGAAAAATGGTGATCCAGCTGGTGTCTCAGGGGCTAAATTCAGTTATTTTCTATACAGCTTTCCACTTCTGCCTTGAAGGAACACCTTTCTCTGTGCCTTCAAACACAGCGGTCCTACTGTCATCTCCATCTGAAACCCAGTGGGTAGCCAGGGCTGCCTTTATAGAGCACCTATGCATCATCTGATATTCAGAGACAACAGCCAGTGTCTGGCTGTGGTCTTGGAGGCAGGTCTAAAATCTGGGATACAGTTCCTGCTGCCCTGAACACATCTTTTAAATGCAAGCACACCAGTGACATTATTTTTGAAGGCAGAAGTATCTCCATGGCAATGAAAAGCACTGACCACTCCAAAGAGGTATCAGAAGTGATCCCTGTTACTTTTGCTCATAAAACAGAAGAGCTATAAACCAGAACCAGTTACAATTTGTTTTGCTTATTATAGTCATATGATACAGATGTCAGACCACCAAGAACAAGGCTGAAACTTCTAGGGAGAATTCCTATCTTGCAAAAATGGAACATAAAAATCGTCAGTACATTTCAGCCCATTTATTAAAAAACCCACAAAAACAATACAAAAAGAGAAATCAAAAGCAAAACAGCAAAACAGACAAGAAACTAAAGAGACTTTTCCTACTTTTCCTGGCTCAGTCCAGAATTTTAACTAGTGTCGTGCACAGTAGCAGGGATTCATTGGATGATACGTGTTCTTAGAAATGCACCGGAAGAAAAGCCAATGCAGCGTCAAAGAGATGAACTGACAAATGGACTCCAACTACAGCAGTAAAGGCAGTCTGCTCCAAAGCCTTCTTGCCTACTATTCAGCACCTGTTTCCCTTTAAAAACACCTCAAACATGACTGTAGCGGAACCTTCCAAATCCGATTTTCACGCACATATCTGCAGCCCGTTTTACATTCCCGACTTGGGTTAGAACAGGACACGTGCTCCGCAGTGCCACCCAAGGGGCACGGTCACGCACCTTGTTCCTGCACAGGAAGGCGAGGAGGGTGCACCACTGCTCCTGCTTGCCGCCGCCGCCGATGACCGCGGCTCTCTCGTGGCCCAGGACGCTGACGAAGCGCGCCGCCTGCCTGGGCGTGTCCAGCAGCCGCCCGGCCCGCAGAGGCCTCACGTAGGAACACACCGGCCGGTTCACCCCGTTTTCATCCTGAACACGGCAAATGCGGTTATTCGCCGCCCGCGCGAGTGTTCCAAACGTTAATCTTAGCTTAGACTTTTGTCCTCTGGGGTGTATTCTCCCTGGAATAAGTATCACTCAAAAACGGTAAGACACGAAAATACCCGCAGAATTAGGACACAAGGCCATCAAGACAACTCATTTAGAGACATCACAGATTTCATTCGGGCTCTGTCGCTCACAGGGCATTCTGGACTAAATGTCTGAACACCAGGAACAGCACAGGCTGCAATTAATTTTCTCAAACGGGTGAGGAACTGTTCATGCTCTACCGACTATCAATTTCCACATCAAGTATAAAAACAAGCCAGAACAAATTTCACACACCAAATTCCACAACGACCCCAAAAAACCTTTCTCCAAAAGCATTAAACATTCAGTAGCTGATTCTAGAGTTTAAAAGACATCCATATACTTCTGAATTTGAATACTCTACCATAACAGCAAGCAATAAAAATTACTCAAGAAGAAGTGACTAGATGTATTAAGCAACTAGATCTAGTAACTAAATCTAAATTAAGCAATAATACTAAGAATGCCTAAGTTCTTGTAAAAATGAAAAAATAAGATGACTTTAAAAAAGGTCTTCTTTATTACATGCTGCAGGGAAATACTATGATTATCATCCATTAAAACTATTTCAAGAAGCATAGAGGTCTTCTGTTCCTCACTGGGCTAAATTGGTACTTTTATGCTCCTATATTTTTAAAAGGGATCAAAGCCTTTTGAATCTCTGCAGCTTCAGGAAGTTATGGTCTCATATTTTTACTGTAGTCACATATAGTCCCCGTTAAGGTTTTGTCATACTTTTCCAGCAAGCTTGTGGAAAAAAAAGCAGCATTTATTTGAGGGTGACTAGAATCCTGTTGAAAACTATTTCATAGCTCAAAAGCAATTTAAAAAAAACCCCACAGGCAGGATTTATTTTTAATATTGTCTCATATATATAATGCCTGCTTCTGCATTACTCATCTGAAACTTGATGGTAACTAAATTATCAAACTAATCCAATAAACTCATTTCAGAAAGTTTTACCAAGGTTTCCTATGGCAAATGGGAGGCTCAAGATAAGCTCTACATAGGTACTAATCTAGCAGAGGCCTAGTTCCTATCCTATTTAATTATAGACTTGTTTCTCTTTATACCCTGCCCTGAAACACTTAAGCCTTTATATTGGGTCTATTTGGAAGGGAGTTTGTTTTCTTCACAGCAGGCCTCGCAGTGTTGTGTTTTAGATTTGTGACCAAAACAGTGCTGTGAACACACCAGTGTTTTAGCTGCTGCTGAGCAGGGCTTGTACAGTATCACAGCCACCTCTGCTTCTCATTCTGCCACCACACAGTTGTAGGTTCAGGGTGGACAAAAAGCTGGACGGGGACACAGCTAGGACAGCAGACCTGATCTGACCCAAAGGATATTCCATGCCAGATAGGGTCATGCTCAGCAATAAAAACAGCAGGGCTGGGGAACAGACTTTTTCTGAACTTGCCCCTACTTGGAGACTATTAGAGCATCTGTCTGCTCTGGGAAGGGGTGTCTTTGCATTACTGTCCTTCCTTCCCTCCTTTCTTTCCTTCCTTCCTTCCTGCCTGCCTGCTTGCCTTCCTTCCTTCTTCGCTTTCACTAAACCACCTTTATCTGAACCCATGAACTTTTCCTTGCTTTTGCCCTTTTTATTCTTGCCCCCACCCCAGTGATGTGGACTGAGAGAGTGATGGGGTAGGGGCTCAGCTGCTGGTTGGGATTTGGAAGTTCACATCACTCCTGCACACTCAGGTCACACTGAAGGGAAGGTGTTGCCTCACTGAAGGAAGAGGAGCCACACATTGCTTCAGGACACTGCTTTGAGATGAGAAGTTACTGTGGTAGGAAAATTGCTACTATGCAGGGTAAATTCATAGCGTGAAAAATGCAAGGATCATACTATTCCTTTTACTGAGGAACAGTTACTGAGGAGCAACTGATACAGTAATTGATCAGACTCTAGTGATTATGACTGTAGTTGTTGTATGACATAAAACAGAGAGATTGCATTGCAGACCACCCAGAGTTCAAATATTTTGAGGATCTGTTCTAATAGATCTAGAAAGTCCATTTTTTGTAACTATTTTATCTGGTACAAAACATATCTGAAATAGTTTGTACAGATCACCCAGGTCTCTGCCATTTGTGAGTATTCAAGGACAAGACTAAGCAGGCTTTTTCACTTAGCATTTCAGAGGTAGTCAGAGCAACCCTCCTGTCTGTATTGTCCCATTAAGCTTCAAGAGACAAACAGAAGTTCAGTTCTTACAAACTTAATTTTTTTGCATGATACACCACATTTAGTTCTGACCCGAACATGACCACATCATAAATCTATACAGATTCCACATACCCATAAAGTTCAAAATAAAACAAAAAGATAACTTAAAAGATTGGTCTATTTGCAAAATTTACGAACCTGTGCAAAGATCTTTACCAGCCTTGCGTTGTGGGTAGGCCTGATCTGCAGGTATTCTCTCCACCACTGCTTAGCATAAACAAGAAATAAACGTTCTTTTTCTGCTGTTTTCTGACGTTCCAAAGTGAACTGTAGGTAGGGAAAAACAAAACCAATCCTACACATACTAATTCCAAACAGGAGAAAAAAAGCCATAATCAGTAAGTACATTAACACCACATCCTGGCATATGTAAAATAAAGCTTAACATTTTAAGTGTGTCATGCAAATCCATGGTATTTTTAAATGTAAATCCAATTAAGAAAAACTTCAAGTTGTATTTCTTGTTTGTAGGTTCATATATTAGGCTTGACTGAAGTACTGTTCATTTTAAGTAATGCATTTCTGCACAGAAGGATTGCTCAGATTTTAACGTGCAGTAGAATATCTGCATGCACCTTCAGGCCAACATTTACTGGTTTTCCAAGCAGAATAGCTAACCTGAAATTACTGTTTCACACGGGGAAGAGCAAGAAAACATATATACTATCTGAAGAAAATTAGCTATATTGCATCTTTCTTTTTTCTTCAGAGGTTTTGATACAATTAACAAGAATAACCTATGACTGTAATATTTTGAGTAATGTTCAGTATCGACAAAGTAATTTAAAAAAGGTAATTACATTTAAATTTAATAGAAAAGAAAAATAAGTATTAAACATTCAAAAACCCCACAGTCCTCAAAATTTACAATTCTATACTGAGCTTCCCCTCCACCAACAAAAGAATAAGTTAGCCCTCCCAGAAATTACTTACTTGAGTACTAGTTATTTCTGAAGAAAGTGTCTTATTAAGCTGTGGATACATTTCCAGTCTGATGTTTAAAACACCAACAGAAACCTTTGATTCTGTACCTTTGAAACAAAATAAATTTTCATCAGTTCTCCTATTTAATTTGCTTAGATTATTTCAGCCAGGCAGGTGAAAACCATTAAAGTAAGTATGTTATCCTTATATAACCACTAACTAAACTTCTTTAAACATAGGCAAAGTAAGAATTTTTATTTAATTTCAAACTTAAATAAAGCTATAAGAAAGCATAATATAACAATAAAAAAGCACAGGTGTCTACATACAAGACAATTATCCAAATCCCTATTTGCAGCCAGTACTGGGACCTATGAGATGAATGGTATTCTAGAAATATCTAGAATAGGCATCTAAAATCAAGTCAATCACACACTGTAAATGTGCCTATTCTTACTGATTACATAAGTAGCCGAAATTTAAATAGTTGGAAATAACTGAAATTCATCTTCCCCCAGGACACAGTTGATTATGAAGGACCCTGGCTGTCATACAGAGACTAATCAACTTTAAAAAACTCCCCAAAACAACAAACAAATGAACAACAACCCCCCTCAACTTAATACTGTTGCCTAATGCCCAAATTTTGAAATTACATAAACAACAATAAGGATTACAAAACAGATTATAGATGGGTCCATAAGCAATACAAGCAATGGAAGTCTCACATAATAGTTTATCTGTTTATCTGAGATGGCAGCATCCTTTGATGTTCTTGATGCATTTTGTACAATGACAGGATTTTGAAGAGGAGAAAAAGCACTGGATTTATTGGACTGATACTTTATTGCTTGGAAGAAAGCTAATGAGAATTAAATTTAACTTGCTCCATCACCCATCTGAGAATTAAACGCCACTTATTTGCCACGCATTTCCAAGTCATTATAGAAAATTAAAACCAGAATGGCTTGGGTTGGATGGGTTCTCAGAGATCACCTAGTTCCAATCTCCCTGCCATGGGCAGGGACACCTTCCACAAACTCATGCTGCTCAGAGTTCCATCCAATCTGGCCTTGAACACTTCTCAGGATGTGGCATCCACAGCTTCTCTGGGTAACCTATGCCAGTGCCTCGCCAGCCTCACAGGAAAGAATTTCTTCCTAATATCTAATCTAAATCTACTCTGATTCATTTTGAATCCATCCCCCTTTGTCCTGTCATTACCTGCTCTTGTAAAAAGTCTTGTAGGAAGTCATGAGAGACCTAGTCTTTATTCACTAAATCATATCCTAAAAACTTGGGTTGGAACTCCTGAGAAGAGGACTGGGGACAAGTGATACACAAAAATACATGCACGTACTAAGTGCTAAGCACCTAAACCAAGCCGTTCAGAAAACACACTTCCAGCTACTGGGACAAATGGGAGCAGAGCAGAGATCCCCTTCTCCAGCAATTGTTAGTTTGCTATGAAAGGCACACAAGCTGGATTTTACTCCCCAGTGCACCAATCAGATAAATTCCTGGAGATGAACCACTGGATTTTTGTTTGGTTGGTTTGATTCTGATAATTTAACCAGATATTGCAGATGATCAGTAGTGGGAATTCCCAGACATGAGGACCATTTTCACATGGGATCTGAAATACTCATTTTTAGCAGCTTGGGAACAGAAAAATCTGACCATTAAGTCTTCTAAGCATTTTCTAAGGATACTTTACAGTTACTTCTGAATTGAAGAAAAAAAAAATGAACTAGATCAAAAATACTGGTTTAAGCTTGTAAGCAAGCTCAGCACCCAATATTTTAAGTCATCATAACATGCTTATTTTCTATCCATACCTACACCCAGGAGTTCGACAGCAACATTTGTTATGCCGTTCTCTGCAGCCAAGACAGACCTCCACTCCAAGAAATAGGATGCTACCAGTGTGGTCTCACCAAATGTGTCTGTTTTGATCAGAACCATATGCACTGGGTCACATATAGATAACATAGTGGTTGCATCCACCATCTTACTTCCATCACCTGCCATTATTAAACCAAAATAAGACAGCAAGAATATTATCATCCCAAGTTCTCCTGAGAATTTTAAAACAGTATGCAACAAAATGCAATGTATATAATAAGCATAAAGAAAGATCTTGAGTCCTGAAGTGTAAGCAACAGTCCCATCTCTAAAACCATACTCATTTCGGGACAGAACTACAGAGAGATTACAGAGAAGATAAAATGATTTTTGCAGTTGAGTACCACAATGCAACTAGTTCAGACACACAAAAAATTAAAATGGAATTAAACATTTAAGAATGGATAAAGTTGGTCAATTTCAAGTTATTTTAGAGTGAAAAAGAAGGAAAAGAGCAAGAAGAGAAAAATATCTACAAGTGGCATAACCCAATATAGTAATCCGTTTCCTCAGGAAAATGTGACAAAATACAGGAAAGAAATCCATTAAATAATATCAAACATATTTCACAATAACTCTTAGGTCAGAAAAAATCCCAAGAGCATCAGCTTTAAACCCACAATATTCCTTACCTAGGCTGTCCTTGTGTATTTCAAGTAGAAAACCATCCTGAAAATCTGGCTCACAGGCACAGGGCACAGGTTTGGAACGGAAGCGCTGGTTTCGAAAATGTAAACACAGAGTGAAGGTAGAACAGATCTGGCCAGGCAGAGGCTCTGGTTCCTGAAGATGTTCCAGAAAAGCTTTTCCACCCAAAACCTGAAGGTAAAGATACCTCCGTGTTGGGTCAATGTTAGCTGCAAAGCGTAGCAATAAAAATGAAGAGACTACAAACAGATCTTAGAAAGTTTAACTTGTTAAATATCAGCTAACTAACAGGAGACTGGCAAAAAAAGAAACTTCTTTGAAACACATGCTTAGGAGAAAGTGATTTTAAAATATATGGAAGTTATCTTAGTGTAAAGTAAATGAAATAATAGTAATAAATCGTATTTAATGCAACACTGATTGCTGTTGCTGCTTACTTTACTCCCTGTGGATAAGCTGAGGAGACATCCACCTTTATGCCAGTTCATAACAGATTACTAATTCAGAGCACAAAAATCATAGACTTCAAATTTCTTTCAAAACTATGATCCAAACATTTAAATAAACAAGAAACATACTTTTTTTCAAAACTGGTGGTTCTCTGTCAACAAAATGTGTTGATGGTTTGGGAGCCGAAGTCCTCTCCGTTTCGTTCACATCCTGGAATTACAATTAAGACTTTTTAAGGAGTCAAGGATGCAGCAGTGCTCTTACCACAGTCTTCTAAAATTAAAGAATCCTCCATTTCATCTGAATGCCATTCCTTAGGTATGCTCCCTTCTAGAACTGAACAAATATTTTCAGTGCAGTAGTATCACCAAACCAATTTCAGCATATGTATTAATCTTCTTTACTCCTATAATGTCTTAAATCAGTAACAACCTTTCAAACCTCCAGAAGCAGCTAAGTTTCACTTTGTCAAAACACCATGTCAGTAAGAGGAACAAGCAAAAATACTTCCCCTCTTCAAAAGCTACTTACAGGTACAAATTTAAGTCCCTTCATAACATCATCAATGATTCCCCGCTGTCTTAGGGCTTTTATTAGATCTTCCGTGGACAACTGCTGGTGCTCAGGTGCCAGCTCTTCTCGTATAGTCTCAGCAAGAACTTCTCGTATCCTCCCATGGACATCCATCTGAAAGAAAATTCATTATGTGTTGCAAACACCAGCTCTCTGTATGGCAGCAGGTACAACTTTCCAATTAAGTCTGTAAGGCTAAGGGTATTTTCCTAGGAATACAGAAAAAACTACACCAAAATATTGATCCTTTCAGAACTAATCAAATGAGCCACTATCTTACAAAAGCAGCTCTCCCAGTAAAAAAATTACAAGCATACAAAACCTTGGCATTTTCACTGCTTTTTGACAGCAACCCATCTTGAACTTCCCTCCTTTATAAAAAGGCCAGCAAATCCATCAATTACAAAATGGTCACTGTTCTAATTTCTCATCTCCCTCAAAATTCAAGCTTAATGTAATACTTCTTCATTTTTACGGGAAAAAATACACTTTTATATAGGTAAGGCAGAAAAGTAGTAGATCTCCCTTGCAAGCTTTTCCTATGCTCAAAGGGAAGTCTAAGAATGTCTGGCCATCCTCTGAGCTGTGAAGGCAGATGGATTTACAGAGCTGACTCTACATTGCAAGGATGTTAAGGACACAACCACCAGGACCGGAAATAGAATCACAGAACGACCTTGTTGGAAAACACCTTAAAGATCATCGCTTTCCAAAGCCCCTGCCATGGGCAGGGACACCTTCCACGCGACCCGGTCGCTCAGAACCCCACCCAGCCTGGCCTTGAACACTTCCAGGGATGGGGCATCCAAACTTCTCCGGGTAATCTGTTCCAGTCCCTCAGCACCCATCACAGTGAAAATTCTTCCTAATATCTAATCTAAACCTGCCCCCTTTCAATTTGAATCCATCTCCTCTTGTCCTGTCACTACACTCTCTGGTAAAAATCTGCGAGACAGCTCCTTTCTTGCAGGCTCCCTTTAGGTACTGGAAGGCTGCTATAAAGTCTCCATTGAGCCTTCTCTTCTCCAGGCTGCACAATCCCAGTTCTCTCAACCTTTCCTCGAAGCAGAGGCGCTCTTTCCCTCTAACCACCTCGCTGGCCTCCTCTGGACTCGCTCCAAGAACGCCGTTCTCCTCTGTGACAGGTACGAAGATTCGCCACGGCACTAACAAGCGATATAGGAGTTACAGCCTCCTTACTTATCACTTCAAGACCCTCGCTCAGAAAGCAACAAGCAAACGCCAAAGCGGCGCCTGGGAACCACCTGCAGCGACCCAAGTTGGGAAAACAAAGCGGGGCGCCGGAGCGGGCGCGCGCCGCCACCGCCTCAGCGGGCGCTGCCGCCACCCGCGGCGGGCTGGGGCGACACCGGCACGGGGGCCGGCACAGCCCCCCGAGGGCCAGGGGAAGTCTCTTCGGCGCCGGGCCGCGGCGCTAGTCCCACCTTGAGCAGCTGCTGGTGGATGATCTGCTTCAGCTCCGAGGCTTTCTCCGGCGGCAGCGACATGGCGGAGTCGGCAGGGAACGAGCCCCAACCGCCTCGCAGCGAGCGCGGGCAGCGCCGCCACCGCCCCCTGGCGGCAGCACGTGGGTGCGGCGTCCGCACCCTGCTTCCTTCCTTCCTTCCTTCCCTCCCTCCTTCCTTCTTTCCTTCATTCTTTCCTTCCTTCCTTCCTTTCTTCACTGCCCTGCTTCCCTCCTCCGTTCCCGGCCGGCATGTTCATTCCATGCGACCGCGGCGGGGACTCCGCCGTCCCCGACTTTAAAGGCTTCACTCTGCTCATGGTGAGTCACGCTCCTGCTTCCCCTTTCCCCCGCCCTCGGTGGGTTTGAGGGATCGCTGCCCTCGCTCCCTGTGCTGAGGGCTCCGCTCCTCTCCTGTGGGACGGGACACGGGGGTCCTGGTGTCTCTCCGTGCCCTGTCTGAGGGTCGTCCCTCTGTATTTGGGCGCGGGATAAGCGGAGAAGACGCAGGGCAGGTGGTGTGCGTGGAATCTTTGGGGTGTTCTGCCGAGGAAAAGAGGGTTTGGAGGGCTCTGTCTGCAAGAGAGCTTAGCGTGGGCTTCTCCGTTTCTGTCAGCTTCTCCCTCCTCAGAATCCCGGGTTTGCCCCTGACAAGACGATCCGTGCCGAGCTGCAACAGCTCTATTTTATTTTACAGCAATAGCTATATGCTATTTCAGAGCTATAGCTAAATGCTGTTGCGCTAAAAATTAATGCGCCGTATGTGCTTTTACTGGATTTGCAGCACCCGTGGGTTGCCACTGCAATAAAAGCTTGGGATTTTTTTTCATTTAGACGCGATATATAAATGTTTCCAATGTAAAAAACAAACAAAAACCAACTAAACACTCTGCTACATTAAAATCTCGGGTTAGGATTGTTTTAGGTAGTGTTTTTATCGCCTTCACACATGGTGTGACATCAGTGTCAGGTCATGTGCCCGAGGTGACGATGTCAGTGTGGGACGAGCGCCGGCTGCGGAGCGGCAGACGCCGTCATTTCTCGCCCTACTGGGCTACCTGCGGGGAACCCCATGGCTGCCCAGGCAGGGCTGCAGAGCCCGGGATGACTGTGCAGGCTGCGCGGGCGGTCATTCCCGGTCAGCTGACAAGCAGCAGGAAGCGCATCACTGCCGCGCTCCTCGCGGGGACTGGCGGGGAGCTGCCTGCCAGCCGGGGCGTGGGGGCGCTCAGTGCTGCCGCGGCCTCCTTCGCCTTCTCTCAGCCTCAAATCCGGTGTCTTTCCGCAAAGGGCAGCAACAGCAATTCTTAAATTTGATTATAAATTAGAGGAAAGCAAAGGAACGTTTTATGGTTGTCTTCCTGTAACAGTTTCTTTGGAAGGGCACAGGCTCCTGACTTTCCGTGCCGTCATATTAGGTCAGCTTATTAGGTCAGTGTCTACCCCGATGGATGATAGCCCACAGCAATTCCTATGAAATTAATTTAAGGGCACCCTTATCATTTTGATCCTTAAAAAAATGAAAAACAACCTACTCTTGTCTATGGGTCAGTCTGAGATTTAGAGGTTTAATACGTAATACCAGCGCTGCCTTTGGGCGTCATGTGGGGTTTGGAGTCTCACATCAGTTGCTTGAGTGGCTTTTACCTACTCCCAATCCAAAAATGTGGGAAGGAGGTAAGTTTCCAAGCTCTTCTTTCAGTTTACAATGAGACGGATTATTCACAGAAGTGGCCAGGATGTTTTTTGTCGGATAGGCACCATCCTGGTTTACCAATTCTTCTGGTAGGAAATAGTCACCTTTGCCAAAGAATGAGCAGCCACTATTAGAAATCATGTTTGACTAGATTTTAAGGAATTTAGGCTTTCATTATCTGAAGAGCACCTTCTGCCACCCGTAAAGCATGCTGTAATTCGGTTCATTCTGTTACTTCAGCCAGCAGTGTCTGTGGGAAATGTTGGTCAGTTGGCAATAGATCTGGTGATTTCCACACTTGACATGACTAAAGTTGGTTACTTCTACACCGATTGCCTGGTGCCAATGGTTGGAAATAACCCATATGCAACAGCAGAGGAAAACTCAACGGAGCTGAGTATAAATGCTGAAGGTGGGTATTGAATGCTGAAGGTATTTGCAGGGGGCATAAGATGCAAGAACATCACATTTACTTTTTTTGGTTGTTGTTAANTTTCTCTCACTCCCCATACAAATTCTTGGATTCTTTCACTACATTGATCATTGTATTTAACTTTTTTTTTTTACTCTCTTAAATCACAGAAATCTCAGAATAATCTGTCAATCTTTGAAAAGATGCATACATTATCTGAATCATTACAGGAGGCAAATCTTCATATATCTTTCATAGTTCAGTCCGTGAATTTAGTACAACTGAAACTAAGTCTTATGAAAATACAATGCACAGAAAGGCGTTTTTAACACAGTGGATGTTATTAGGCTTTCCCATATGAATTGATAGCTGAAATGTTTACTATTCTGAAGTTTGTAATGGGGTCATTCTTTATATGTTTAAACCCAGATCTCTTTCTCAGTTTCTGCTTAACAAGACTTAATGATTTCTTCTTGTAGTGTATTCCTTACCTTCAAAGAAACTTGTAGTTCTGCAGATCAGGTCACCTTTTATAAAGGTATGTATGTTCATTGATGTTCTTACTTCGTTATTTAGTTTGAATAGTTCTGCTGGGAAATATTAAGTGGTCTGGTAAAATTATTTTTCTACTTCATGCTGTAACTGGTAACTACTACTGTTAATCTAACTGGTAATCTACTTCATGCTGTAACTTTTGCAATTGGTACAGTTTTACTGATTTCTGCATTTGTTGAGTGTTGAGGTTTTGCTTTTGTTTTTCCAAGCCCCACAACTGCTACCCGTGTTGGTAGATTTTAGTGTAAATATCTCCTTAGTTATTAAGAGTCAAGAAAATACAAAATGGTCTGGGTTTTATCTATTTCTTTTTCCTTTACATTTATTGTTTTTGTGTGTTCTTTGTAATAGCCTTATTCTTTTTTTGTGTCATACCAATTTAATTATTTCATAGTATTCTGTATTTATTTTATTGTGTTGGTTTGGTAAAAATGAGGAATTTAGTATTACTCCTTAACTGGACAGTGGCTGTAATTTAAAATAAGCGGAATGCCATGACAGAAAAAAAAATTATGGTGTATTATTTTAGCAGTTCAAAGTGTGGAAAAATACTGTGTGATCCTGCCATCCCATCTTGCTCTAAAGCTTTTTCCTTTGGTATTGTTGACATGGTCTTAATGATAATTCTTATAATTCTATATATAGTTTTGCTTAAGTAAAGAATCAGGGCAGTTCTCTGCTTTCTAATAATATATCTGGGGCTGAAGACTTAAGTGGATATGAAGAATAATTTATATTACTGCTACACATTGTGTATAACACCTGGTATTGTTAAGGACACATTAAATGTTTCACTTTCTTTTCCTACGTCTTTGCGTAAAGAACAAGTACAGGCCGTTCTGTGCAACGCTGCTTTCTTGGGTGAAGAGCAGCAAATGTGCCAGGGTTGTCCTTCTGTCCAGCAGCCACGCGTACCAGCGCGATGATGAGCAGCTTCTGGGGTATGTTTGTGTCCTTAAAAGACCTAATTGATGTTTCTGGGTGGTTTTGGGTGACGTATTTCCCTCTACTTTCATGTACTGAGTACTTCTGGCAGGGTGCTTTTGCTTACATGTGTACACAGGTCATAAAATGCTTAGTATGCTATTAAAACATGATGTTATACAGGATTAGTCTCTGAATTTTCTGGGTTCCTACTGTCAAAAGTACTGATCAAATGAAAAACTGTAAGCAAATTGCACGTGGCCTGCACTGCCAGGCACCAGAGCCTCCGTTTTAACTTCTTGTGGCTGCAAGCAATATCAGGGATTAACTTCTGACATACAGGTCACAGGTTAGATTTTAATAGTTGATTGCAGTATTGGTTTGTTTCTGACCTCTTCATCACCTTTCTGCATTTGGAAGGTTTTCTTTGATACAGTAAGTTGTCATTATTTTTTTTTTAATGGGAAGTTATCAGTTATTATTTGTTGGGAGGCAACTGCAATGTTGCAACTGCAATACTTTTTTACTAGATGTTACCCATCCAAAAACCAGGCATGTCTTGCTGATTGAGGGCTTCATAATTGGTGATTTAATGAAAAACAAATAAAATCAGTATTTCTGCAAATAAAACCAGTATTTCTGCAGTTGTTATCCTCAGGCTCTATAAATGTTTAGGGCCTCAAAGGAGGTTTAGATCTATGCACATCCCAGGTATAGTGGTAGCTCCATACAATTGCAGGATGGCCAGCTAACGTGGAGTGAAATGAGAGGCACTGATGATTATTTGATGAGGTCTGAGTCATAAGTTGTGGTGATTTAAACCCTTCCAGCTCCCTCAGCACCACAGAACAACTCCCTTATAGCAGATTTACTAAAGAGGGAGGGTAGTGCATTCAGAAAATACTTCTAATTTGACTAAAGTCTGAATGTATTAGTGGTGTGACCTGATTAAAAATACTGTACGGTAGTGAAGTCCTAGTCTACCCTAACAGATTTTGAATTAATCACTTCTTATGTGAAGGAATAAAAAGCACATTTTATTTGTAAATTATTTTAACAAGTATAAGCAACTCCCCTATTTATGTGCTTATGTATTTGGCACTTGCCAGTTATTTGAGCCCCTAAAAGGGTACTTAAGTTCTATTTGTGGCAGCAGGTTGAGTAGTTTGTACAGTTTTGAGGCCACAGACTTACTTTCTAACTTTGATCTGAAGAGGGAAAGAATATCAGAGCAATTCTTCCCCGCAATTCTTATCACTTCTGTCTGCCACAAGTGATAACTGAGGTAGTGTCCTTCCTTGGCAGACTGAATGCATCCTTGACTTGTTTCTAGGACACCACTGCGCTACCTGCTCACACCTGATCTGGAGAGAGCAGTTGGAGACCGCATGAAGGAGCTGAACTGGAAAGAAATGGAAAAAGTTGCAGCTTATCCTGGAATAAGTAATACAGACAAAGTTCTGCATATACCTGGAGGTGGCATCACAAAACTATTGTTTACTGAGAGGTGAGTTGCCTAAAGATAAGCACAGAAAGATATCAGAAGTCTTGTTTTTAGTACTTGGGTAAAATGATCTTATAAACTGCTATGTTATGCTTATTATCTTATAACTGTTATCTTATAAACTGCTATGAAAAGAAAAGTCCTTTTTATAGAACAGGGCTTTATAAGACTAGAATTTCTTTCAGGTCAGGCCCATAATTAGGAGGAAGAGAAGCAGGGAGTCCTGGCTCATAAAGTTAGAATAAGACAAAAATATCAGGGAATAAGCTAAAGAAAAATAATAAAGTCTTTACAGTTATGATCACAATCAGTCTGGCATCTGATATTATCCAAACCACAATTTGTAAATAGTAGAATTCCTGTACCTGTGCTGCTTTAACTGAAACTGTTTCCTGAGGCAAATGGTTCCAACATCAGTTACACAAAAAACCCACAAACAATTCTGAGCGCTATGAATGAGTTAAGATTTCAGGGCCAGCAAAAAAATTAGATGTGGGGGTTTTGTTAAAAGGTGCGTGCTTCAGAAGTTGTGCTGAAAGCTGAGTTTTTAAATTTTAGAAACTAATACTCATTTATAGCACAACTGTGTGGTTCTGCAAAAGATGTTTTGTGTCAGGTGGGAAATTGACTTTTATTTTTTCAATTATTACTCTTGACACCTGACCACACTGTTGCATTCAGCAGCAGCAAAGTTACTAATGCCACACTTACCTTTATACTGACTTCAGTATGGAAACAATACACAATTGCAAAAGAAAAGACCTACCAGGACTTGAGGTAAAAAATTTAAAAATAACCATCTTAATATCTAAATTTAAAAATGAGAATGTTCTGAGTGAAGTAGTGATACGCAGCCTGCAAAACTGCTGGTTTAAAAAACACAGAAAAATAAGGAGTGATTGTATCCAAGGATGTGTATAGGCACCTCACCAGCACAAAACTGCAAACTAAGTATGTAAAAGGCCTGAGTACTCTTGCAATATTTAGGATTCCTGCCTTGCAAAGTAAAGAACAAATTCAAGACTAAGCACAAGAGCATGAAGTGTTAAAATGTGATCAAGGATATCTGGAGAGGAAAAAAATATATATATCCGTACATTTTTTCTTTTTGGTTTTGGCTTCTCACAAGATACATGCATATTGTTGCTGCTCGTAATACATAAATATAATTGTTGTGGATCTAAAACCAGAATGTAAATACATGGTCATTTTTGTTGCAGCTGTTCAGAGGGAATCCAAATGGCAGTTCTTCTGAAATTTTGCTCAGAAGGAGACAACATCCCTGATGCATTTGTTCTTGTTAACTATCTTAATGAATGGCTCCAGCTAATTAAAAGTGAAGTAAGTACTGTTTGATCTAAAGTTCTTGCTTTCATATTTTATACCCATTATTTTCATTTTTCTTCAGTCCAGATGGGTTCATTTTGGCTTTTGGTCAAGAATATGCCAAATAAAATATACATTTGTATTAAAATCTCACTGGGAGTTTCCCCACCTGAAAAAACAAATCTGAACACCAGTTCTTTTGTTTAACAGGTGTGGGCAAAAATTGTGTAATGGATTGATTGAGTTCTGTCTTCCAGTGCCCTTCTCTAAACCAACCCACGGTGACACCGACACTTGTACTGCTGCCCATTATTTTAATACCTGAGCCAGTTACATCCTTACTACTTAAAACTTAATTATTCTGGGTTTGTTGCAGAGCAACAATTCCACAGATCCTTCTTCACAGTGGAAGATACCGAGTTCTTGGCGCTTACTTTTTGGTAATGGTCTCCCACCTGCCCTCTTCTGACCAGCTCTGAACTCGCTGTGAGTCACGTGTGAGGTCGCAGATGTCCCTTGAGGTGGTGATTACACAGTAACTGCCAAGGAGCAGCAGCTTGCTTTGGTGTCTACATAAATGCTTTATTTAAGAAAAATTCCTTTTGTGTATGTGGGTAGCTCAAGAAATTAAGATAACTTCCACAAACTCACCAAAGAAATATATTTTGTACAGTTGTTTATTAAGTAACTTTGGTTGGAGTTTTTTTTCTAATAAAATATTTTTTAAGAAACCTTTTTCCCTGGTCAAGTGTTACTGCCATGGACAAACTTAAGGTGCTCCTTTTTAGTGCAGCTGAGAACTGAGAGTGATGCGTAGGCATGGATTTTCTTGGAAGATAAAACCCTCCACTTCCACGTCAACTGTGGATCTTAACTTTTTTCAAGATTTCCTGATGAGGTAAGTGAAGGTCAGAAGTGATCTGGTTTTGCCTGCTTTTCCCAGTGCTGTTGTGGTAGCTTCAACTGGGGAGACTGCAAGCAGTGTAACAGCCTGTTCTGTCTTCCCTGTCTGCATAGAGTCATAGAACAGTGTGGGTTGGAAGGGATCCTGAAGATCCCCTAGTTCCAACCCCAGTACTAGAGGCAGGGACACCCTCCACTAGACCAGGTTGCTCAGAGCCCCAGCCAACCTGATCTTAAACACTTCCAGGGATGAAGCATCTACAGCTTTTCTGGGCAACTTGAGCCTTGAGCCTGTGCCTCACCACCGTCACGGTAAAAAATATCTTCCTAATACCCAACCTAAACCTACTCTCAGTTTGAAGCCATTTCCCTTTATCCTTTCACTACATGCCCTTGTCAAAAGACCCTCTCCAGCTCTCTTGCAGGGTCCCTCTGGGAACTGGGAGGCCACTGTTAGGTTACCCCTGAGCTTTCTCTTTTCCAGGCTTCTGTTCCATTTCCTGAAGCTGCTAAGATGCTGCAACTAAAGCTTTCTAGGTCAATGAGCCTTCTTAGACTGAACATGAATACAGTGCTCTGAAATATAAAGGAATCAGGCAACCTTGCCTGATATCAGGCAGTCTGGTATCTGTGTATTTTATAGGCTTAGCCTGAGACAGCAGTTGTGTGACAGGCAGTTCACATGTTCAATGTTTGTCATGGTACCTGCTGCACTACGGCATTTAGCTATGTGTTCAATTTTGACCTTTTGGAAGTGCTTGGTCACATCAGCTGATTTAAAAACAACTTTAAATCATGGATACAAGATGCGCAGTTCTAGAGTTGAAAAGTAAAATTAACCAAAATATATTTTTAGGAGTTCCCACAGGTATCCAGACTGGTAAGCTGCTAAGTCAAAATGCAGATGCAGTCAGGGGATGCAGACAGAAGGCCACATGTAGCACAAGGCAAGTCTGGTAAGCCTAAAGCTAGATGGAAAAATAACCATATTCAAATTGAGCCGAGTGACTACAAAGGTGTATAGTAAAGCAGGAGAGCAGATTAAGTCGTGAGGGACTGAGGGACCAGACAGAAGCTATGAAAGGGGTGCTATTTGCTTCACAGTATTTTTCTTAAGTGCGCCATAGGTGTTCACTACCTGCTCAAGAGGCACAGCCGAGCAAAACCTCGAGAAGGGAAAAGGAGAACACTGGGAGTACTTTCTGAAAGAGAAAATCCTCAGGGCTTTCCTGTTCCATGTGCAGAAGGTAGAGGGCAGTCGGATCCTTGTGAGAGGAACAAGGACGCAGCTTCTCCAAGGCTGACAGCTCCGCAGGCGGCGGTGCCCTTGGCCCCGAGCCACTGCTGCCTCCAGTGCCCAGGACAGGCAAGGGCAGCCCCTGCACACCAAAACCTTCCTGCAGGACAAGGCTGCGCCTTTGCCCTGCTGTTCAGATGACTAGCAAAAATAAAAACACCTCTGCGACACCCCCCTTGAGCATGAAAAAAAAATGGTAGCCAGTAATTCACAGCTTCTTCATTTGGGAAAAAAAAAAGCCTTTTGCAAGTTTGATCATTTTATCCCCATTTCTTTAAAGGCTACAAAGACACAGGCACTCGGTCCTTTCTCTCCCCTTTCTTCACCTTTTTAAATACATTTTCCCAACAGTAGTCAAGAATTGGGGCCTGTGTAGAAATAACCAAACAAGTATACAGGTCAGAAAGCAAGACTTCTCATGTCACAAAACAGCATTCAACAAAACCCAACAAAGCCCTGGTTTTGGAACTGCTCTATCTTGATCTCCTTTGCCGAGTTGGCTGACATCAACTTTACTCCAGCATCTCAGTAGCTGAACACCACTTAAAAACTAAGAGCAGTCAGCATTTTTAGTAGGATACTCAGCTGTCTATGCCCCACAAGATAAACTAGTTGCATGTGATAGCAGCAGGCAGAATAAAGCACATGGACATTTCCAGTAGTAATGCACTGCATGCTTACTCCAAATTTCAAGAGGGGGAAAATAATGAAAACCTAAACCATAGCTAAAGGTAAAAGGCATGAACAGCTGAAAGCCTTATCCAAAGATGTCCCAAGTGGTATAAGCAGGCCCTGTTCATGTAATCAACAATAGCAGGGTTTCTTGCAGTGGTTTTGGCAGAGCTTGATCTCTTGCTGTAAACACACCTGGTTTCACAGCTGCACCAACCTGAAAACTGAATCAAGTCGCAGTGTTGTTTTCTCCTCCAGCATAGGCTCAGAACAATGATAATCATGTAAAAAAAAAGGTTGGACAAACCAGACTGGCAACTTAGACTATTTCAGGATGATGTCAAGCGTGTCTCTAGGTCATGAAATAGCATTAAGTACTCCCCTGTTTCAGCTTCTCCTTCAAGTTCCACACAACTTTGAATATGACTGCTTTTGTGAATGGGCCTCAAGACCAAGTTCTGATAAGATTTCAGGCTGCTGCCTTTTTTAGCAAAAATTGCCTGAGTTGGCCTAGCTTTCCTCCCCCGGCTTCCACACTTCACTTTCAGTGAGTCTATGACTTGTACAAATATATGCAAGGGGCAAATTCCATACAAGACCCTACCACATGCCAGTTTAGACAATCATAGTAAATATATTGAGTTTTGTGAGTTAAGGTTTATCTGAAGCCATCAGAGAATAAGTGCAGAATTGAGATCAGCACTGTTACAGAAGGCACAGGGCTGGAAGCCCTACAGACCTCGTTGGAAGAACTCCTTTAAGCAGCACTCTAGCTTACCCATTTCCAATCCACGCTGACTATGTCAAGGAGAACACTGACAGAAGGTGGGAGACATGAAGGAAAATACCGTACATAGAATACACAGCAATGGCACAATGCAAAACCTGTTTAATTACAGACACCATTGACTTCTGTGCGCTTCATTTTTGTTCCTCAGCTCCCGTTAACTACACAGGGCCATGAGTCAAGAGAGGTCAGGCTTTCCCTCTTTCCTCCCTTTAAAGTATCACCAGCAGAACACTTCCCTGTCACAAAGTTACTCTGAACATTTTGTGCATATTTTATAGCAAACATAAAAAGGATTACCAAACCGACTGGTCAGATTAATAAAATAATACTCTTAGTTGTGTATTACAAAAGAAATGTGCAAGAGTTCCTCCTAAATCAAACTACAATAGTTAGCATTAATGAAAATACTTGCATAAAGCACACTCTTAATAATTCTGCCGTTTTCCAGTTAAGACAGGTATCAGGAAATCTTAAGGCAAAACCCTTCTTTTTCCACAACACACACTCTTAACGGGTTCTCCCTAACACAACGCGCACACAACAGCACATCATCAATTTAAAAAAATATTTAATGCTGCCAAAAAGTATAAAAATACAATAAGTATGGCAGTACAAAACAAAATACTTCCTAATTTATTTCTTTTACATCTTTCTATATTAATACAGACATTATAAAAACACAAGATGGTATATTGTTTTGCAAAGTAGCACACGCTGCTGGTGGTCTTCATCCCCTCGGTGCAGTTTACGCTGTAAACAGATAACTGAGGTCTTCTTGGTACTTAACAGACCTCACTTTTTGTTCCCGAAGAGGGGGGTCATGTCTCGCTTTGCATGTCAATAATTTGCAGTTTATAGCTGCAGAATATTCACAAGTCTCGAAGGCTTAGGTGTCAGTCAGTCTCGGCCTGCGATATACAACCAAAAGAAAGTCACCGATTCAGTACAGAGTACGGGGATAAAAAACATCAAAAAAAAAAAAGTTAAGAACTGACAGTGGGTTTGCAGCTCACTGACAACACCAAACAGCTTCTCGTGTTCCCTGGAGCAACTACTGCCTCTGAGCAAATACTCTTGGAAAGCCGCTGCTTTTCCAGAACATACTTCATGTTACAGTATAAGGCACATCCTTGCTGGAGAGTTTCAAGTACAGGTGTCAGTCCAGCAAACCACTTCCTCACATATGTAACCATAAGCACTGCAGAAGTCTCCTTGGGCCTCAGAGGGACTATGGCAGGCTACATCTCAAAACATCACCTCTCACAGCTTTGGAGGCCAATCCTGCTACAGCGGCTCAACAGTAACTGTTTCTAGGAAAAAGATTTCCTGTATTGAGAAAGACACCCCAGCACTGGGTATTTTGTTCTTGGGCAAGGGAAGGCTCTACTCCGAGAGAGTCTACAGAAAGAGACCTTGGCATTCACAGCACCACACCCCCAAGCTTCCACAGGTAAAATGCGTCTGAGTTCTGCAAGCACTATGCTGATTAATAAAGCAGCTTTCCTCCACCACTTATGACACATTGAAAGAGGGCTTCCAAGTATTTATCCTTCCAATTTAAATAAAGACTCAGAGAGAGATGCAATTTTGAACATGTTTATTTTTTTGTACATAAAAATGAAAGACTGACTTAAAACTTTGGGGGCAAACAAAAAGGCCCAGGAAGACTACTGTGTGTCACGTCACCTTTGCAAATACTGTCCTCTGGCTTAAGCCACTTGGCCCTGCAGAAGACTTCCTCTTCTGTCATTGTTAATTTAGTTTCTCATGCAGTCCTCAAGTGTCTCAGGTTCTACTATAATGCCAAACAGCAAACTAAATAATTTGGTTTACATTCAATAAACATAAAGCTAAGCAGGCTTTTTCATCGCCTGCATGATCCAGTCACACATACATGCATACACATTTACGCCTCTTCCCTTTCCAGGGGGACATAAACTGATGTCAGCAAACTATATTACTCGAGGTTTAACAGAATAAGCCACATTTCACTGGCAACATCTCGCTTCCATAACAAATCCAGAGGCTTTTTCCAAATTGCTATTTCACACTGAATTAAATTATTTTACTTAATACATTTCAAGGAAAATACAGATGTACCGTCACTAAGTGGACTGTCCCTGCACCAAGAACACAAATAGGAAACCTAGAGGATTAATTCCAATCTTGCAAACCCCTTGCAGTGGAGGTCCAAATGTTTGCTAGGGTTTTTTTTTATGAAAACGTGCATGACTTGTACACAAGTGTTCATCTGAGTGTCAAACACTGTTTGTAATCAGAGATGCCCACTACGCATCAAATATTTTGACTTGGAAATTATTTTGCATTTCCAGGGAAAAGGGGGAAAAACCAACACAGTAACATTTTGAATTGAGCCTAACGACATTTTAGAAGTAGCATGGGACCAACCAGCAGTTTGCCAGAAATCAGGGATGGGGAGAGGAGAGGGGTCAGAAGGCATGTCCTTCAATTTCACCCTTTAAGCATTTCCTATGCTAGGGGTGACTGGGATCGACCGTTCTTCCTTTTGGCCCATATTTGTTCCTATTTAACATCCAAGTTGTGCAAAACTGCTGCAAATTTAAATCCTCCAGAATAACAAGGTATCACAAGGGCTTAGTGTGCAGCAAGGAAAGCAATCCTCCAGATTTTGGGTTTTAAGGATTAGTGATGGACCAGAAAGGAGATTTTTATCCAAATTATTTCCTGGAATGTACAAAGAGACCAATCATTTGATTTTCCTTATTATTTTCGTACTATCATGAGTGATTCACTGTCCAAAATAGTTTTGTCCAAGGCTTGTACTGGTTCATCCTCCTTAAATTATTAACAGTTAAGACTCCCAAGGTACTTGCAATCACAGAACCAAACTTTTACAGAACAACTGCTGAATGTGCAAGTCCTGCTTTATTGCATCAAGAAAGTAACAGAGTGTGAGGTGATCTGAATTGGCTGCCCCCTGCCCTGCCCCACCCTGAACTGAGGAATGCTTACTGAGGATCAAGAAAACTGAAAAGCCAGAATTTAGAAGATGGAATCAGGAAAGAAAAAAATCAAGTGACAACTTGACCAGCTGCAATTAGAGCTCAGTGCCTGTAGGATACTGGTAGCCCAGGAAATCCTCCTGATGCCAAAAGAAGGGCAATAAATGACAGTGTGGTATCAGTCCAAGTTTTGCCTGCACTTTTTCCTTAGCTGCTTTTAAGTATCTAGAATAAAATCTGGAATATTTCTGTTACAAAAGCATTTAAATTACATTCCATGTATTTTTCCATAACCAAAATATCTTTATAAGGCACATACATTTACACCCACTATCAGTTATAGCCGATACTGAAAAACCTGTCCTCAATTTCAAGGAAAAAAAAAAATCTTTTGACAGTCTTCTTACTGGCTAAAAGTTACTGTGGTTCTAAAAACTGTGAAATGTCTTAAAATACATGAGCTGCCTGCCTGTGCTATGTCCCAGCAGTCTTTTTGCTATTCGAGCTCGTGCACGGTTGGTCAGCAATGCCATGGAACAAATTGTCTTGTTCTACTGACGCACAGCTTTCCGAAACGAGCACTCCATGAAACAACATTTATTTTCCTCATCTGGACCCTTCAACATTTGTTTACTATACAAACAGCATAGTCCAGAATAGTATCAGCTATTGCAAAATGAAAATTTTAAAGAGTAAACTGTACTTAGCTTTGTGTAGTAAATGTCAGAGTAATTGGACCCCATGCCTCGTATGTGACTACCAAGCTTGGACATACTGGGAAACTTTGAAGTCAATTCCTTTGACTTCATCCAGCTCTGAGTATTTTTCAGCAGTAAATCCAAGAAGTGCTTTACAAAATGGGGGAGGGGTGGAAGAAAACCCCCAAGACCCCACACCCAACAGAAAACAACCAAGCTTAGAAAATGGAAGAAGAAAACATAACTTCTCTGAAGTTACCCAACAAGGCAATGCTTGAATAAATAAAATTCCCGTTTCAAAGTACAATCCAATCCCACAAATTGCTAGATCCCAGCTTGAACAACAAGCTACATTCAGCCATATACTATCTCTGTATTCAAAGGTAATTTAAAGGGCAGAAAGTGGTTTGTATTGAATTATTATTTAGGAAGTATTACTACCCCAAGTAATGGAAAGGGAGTGCTCAATCATTTTAAAGAGGCTGTAGCAAGATACTCCCAAAATTTTAGTCATCAAGTGTTTTACTAGCATGTCTCTAATATAGTGCTGGGGAACTGGAAAAGTAGTTCTAGACTTTGTGAAGCTACCGAAGTGGCTCATATAGCTGAAAACACTGGGTATGGCAGAACACTACCAACATTTCTTTTCTATGAGAGCCACCCTTGGAAGTCCAACTACCATTTCCTTTGATGTACTTTCTACAGCTATTACTGATGAATTAATTTTATTCTTTCTACCAATTAAAATCTATAGACACACAAAACATTGTTTTACATTTAATGGAATGTCAGAACTTGAACAATGTTGGGCTTCAAACAGTAGCTGAAGTCTGAATACATTAATCAACAGTATGACTTTCAGTGGGGCTAAGTTCTCAAAAGCCTTAAAAAAAATTCCAAGTCTTACTTAAATAATGAAAACTACAAAAAATAAATAAGGAATGCAAATTAACGGAGTAGAAATTGGCAAGTGCTTCATCAGACCCCTAGCTGCTCATTTGAAACTATATGGGGAATGGTTGCACTATTCTTTTCATGCACAAATTATAATTACATTTAGTTTCAAAATGAAATTCTTTTGGTCAGAAATCTGTACAAACTGAGCTTTTAAAAGTACAGTGAACTACAAAAAGATTAAATATGCAATTATAAAATATATTTATCCTAGGTCGTAAGAATATAAAATGTTTATGTTCATGTCACTAGTACATTACACATTACACATATTTAAGGATAACTTCTTTGCATTAATAATGTAAATGATACAACACTGTTTATTGCTTATGTCAGGCATGTAAATTTAAATCCAGACAGCCTTCAGTAGGTAAACCTCCATGGTTCAACATTTGTTCAAGATCTGGTAGAACACCATTTTAAAAAGTGTATAAACAGTTGCAGCAAGTTTGTACCTGCTTGTATTAAACAAAAACCATCAATTCTGTGGGGGGCAGCGATTCATTTTTCTAAGTACCTGCAGTGGAAAGTCCTGAGATGTCAACATGAGATCAAGTTTACATCACTTCTCTATTGTATGTAACAGTCTGTACCCATTCCAGGAATAAGGAGTTTATGCTTAAAGTCACACCCCTACTCATTACCTTCCAGCAAAATTAGCTGTTGGAGCAGTCACACTTACTGTTCACTTACAAGGAATGTTCTTGAAAATACATTTTCCAGCAATAAGCACCAACTAAAATCAGTGCACCAAACCCAATCTTAGTGAGAATAGGTTTCCAGTATAACCACCTTTTTCTTTTTCTTTCAGTCTCATTTAGCTTCTGCTTCATCTGCTGCAGCTTCTGTGCTGTGTTTGCTCTTCTATCCTCCCGCAGTCGTTTTCGGACAGAACTTGAAAAGAAAAAAAGGTGAATCTTACACTGAAGAACAGGAAAAAAGCCTATTATCATATTGAAAGAAACCTCTTTCCAACATTCCCATTAGTTAACCCACCAGCAGTATATGGCAGCAGTACATAAAATCCAAACCAAGCAATCTTTTATTATGTTTTAACCACCTTGATATATCAAGTTTCAGATAGTGAAGCCCCACATATAAGTAAATGACAGATGTAAAGATGTACACAGTACTTCATCTACGAGTTTGACAGAGAACAGTATTAGTTAAATTATCTGAGGTGAGTCTTTCACCCCTGTCTGTTCCCCATTTGGTGGCTGAGATGTTTTGTGTGGAGGCTGCCTTTCTATGCAATGCCAGGTACCACGTGCAAGTGTCACAGTATTTACACGGGTTCCTCCACTGCCAGCATCCACCAGCATCAATGATACACTTACTCCAACCCCTACTCACAGCTGCATGCAGGTTTAATAGTAGTCATCTCAGGATGCAAACCAGATCTTGATAAATGACACACAACAAACCTGAGTTCTGTGTGTTACACTAGCAGGACGACCTTCTAATTCCTGTCTCCAAAAGCGCCCTCGCAATCTCTAAGGCAGCATAACTGACACAAAAACCAACTTTGATTGACTTCTAACACACAAGCATACCCTCACTCCTTCTTGTGAGGGGCTCCTTCAAACGTCTACAGAATTGCTGTCATTCTCTCTCAAAACACTCCTGAAGACAGAAAGAAACTCATTGGGGCATTTGGTGAGCCAGCTGTTATTTTGGAATTCCAGCTTATCTACATTGAACTGCTGTGTCTAATCTCGGGCTGCAGCCCTTTGGGACAGACCCTGCCTCCTCCTGTGCACCACACGGCTCAGCTTGGCACAGCCCTGGCCCAGTTTCAGGATCTCTGGCTATGGCTCAACATTTGGCAACCCACATGTGGGAAGGCTCAAGTGACACAGTGCCTCCCAGCTGAGGCATCTGCACTCCTAAAGAGAACAGCAAGTTCACCTGACATAGCTAAACCACAGGAACCTACTCACAGCAGATTTGACATGAACAGAGGGTCACACGTGCCTCCAATGATACAATTTCAACCACTACACAGAAAGTGGTATGTGATAAAACCTTGGTGATTTCTAAGGAACCATGTAGTTTTTGAAATGTAAGTTAGCATTGTATTTAAAAATCCATATGAAATTATGCTGGACAATTTTACAACCTTATTCACACTTCACAGTGGAGTTCACTGACAATCTTAAGAAAATGCTTTCAAAGTGTGAGGTCTAGCTGCTTCAGTTAGAGACATCTGCTTTTCTTCTCTTGACTTCTAAACAGTAAAACTTTATCACAAGGAATCATCGAGGTGGTATTTTTAAACTCATTAATTAAGACAGTCAAATACCACCTGTTCTCCCTTGCTACTGCAGAAAGATCTTGAATGTTTTTTACAGTAAGAAAAGCAGACAATAATTCAGCCTTTTAAGAGAGTATATCTGCCTTTTAAAAGTTGCTTTATCATGCCTACTTTTCAATGTTCCCATCTGTGATATCTTGAACTTTAGTGGACAGGTCAGTGTTTATTTTCTCCATCTGATCTTTGTTCTCCAGGCCTATGCTGTTCCCATTGTACTTCTCTGTGGTTATTTTGGCTGGGTGTGGAGGAGACTGCTCGGAACTTGGCGCTTGGTCCTCCTTAGAGAGCTCCTTCCACCGTTTCTGAAAACAAGGAGAACATATTTCAAACATTCCCCTAATATTAAAGGGCCCCCTTGCCAAGATGTCTTCCAAAAGAACAGTCACAGAAGTAGATTAAAGGAACTACCAAATCAAGAAAAAAAAAATGCTAGATAAAGTTAGGTCAAGATGTGTCTTCTCCAACAACCATCAATGATCCTTTTTTCTATTTTTCCAGGATGGTGCCACTGCAAAGGCATGAGGCCTCTACCTTCAGGGTTTGTACTGTCCACAGCAACTCCACAATCAGGAAGCATCCTGTCTTATAAAATCCTGCACTGTCCAGCACTTCCCATCTCCCTCTACTTGCTACAGGCCTGTGCTGTGCTCTTACCTTTTATGGCTTCAAAATACAACAGGACCTTGTATACAAGAACTGCCTAAAAAGAGAGAACTGGGAAAATTTAATGGAGTTATCTATGCCAGAGACATGGCCTACTATTTAACCTAGTGGCCCATTAGCCTAGAGATGTAAACCTGTTTTGCTAGATCACTGTCCTAATGATAAATAGTCCGAAGGACTTGCTACAACAGAATTTCATGCAGCAAAGAACCCTAGAAAGTGCACAGGAAGGAAAAGAATCAGGTCTAAAAAACGATCACTTATTTTCTCACACAAATCAGCCAGTGCCTATAAAGACATAAAATACCTTAGGAGAGAAAAATCAGTTACTTTTAAAAGTCTATGATAAGGTAGATGAACTGAAAATTGCATCTTCTCAAAGCAGGTAATTGACTCCTGTCTGTGGAATGATTTCAAGACTGCTGGTCTAAACCAAATATCAGACTCAGAGAGTGATATAAAAAACCAGCTACTTATAAATGGACTGCTAGCAAAGTGAGTTTTAACAATAAGCTGCCTCCTCCATTGCAAGTGAAAGTTGTGTTTGCACAGTTTACTGACTTCCAAAATCCAAGGAGACATCAGAGATGAACATTTGGCTAATGTTAAATAAAAGAGGCGTTCAATAACTTCAGGCCCTCTCCATCACTAGCAGAAAGAAGTGAATACTTCTCATACTCTGAAGAGTACAACTGTTCCTTACGGAATAAAAATGACCTAGCTGACCTTGAAAGGAGAAATATGCTTTTCTGAGCGCTGCCAATTGATTTTCTGCATGTAATGCCGAGGCCTAAAGAGAGAAGCACCAGGACAAATGCCTGCACTGCAGGAAACACTGATTTAAGGAAGATCAGCTGAACAATCATAACAAGAAAAACAGAACAAATGAGAAGTATGCCTTCCTAGGCATTCTCTTACTATGAATAAATAACACACTTGCACGTGACAAGCAGTATTCTGAGCCCACAGTGTTCCCTTCTATCAAGAAGTAAGAAATCTTGTGATCTAGATGAGGAAGTGTGGGAACCAGAGCTGCTCAGTTTGGAGCATGGCTTTTAAAAAAAGCAAAGCAGAAAAATATTCCTGGACACAATACCTCATACCACCAGAAAGAGGTTTCACAAAATGAAGAGACTGAACTGCTGTTAGCATCAGGATGTATCATGAAGTCTTCTAGACATATGGCACAGGTGTCAGACCAGCAGCACACTATCTAGGTGTTGACTAGCACTTGTGTAAAATTATTTCTTTATTTACACAGCAAGTCAAGACACATTTGTTAAAGGGAAGAATCAGACCATTAACAATACCACAAAGAAAGGAAACGTGTTTTAGCCTATCTGCTCTATTTGTGATTTAACAAAATAAAAAAGCCCTAGCATATGAAAGCAGAATTAAATGTGTTTGAAAGCCTCTCCTCCCAGTTCCCCCTCCCACCTAGCCCCAGTCACTTAACAAAGCTGTAAGCTATTATGTCTACAAGCCACACTGATAAAACAGTGAGATTTGGTAATCTCTTTGCACCCAAAATCATTATATTTGGCTAGACTGTACTAACTGTAACACAAATTTTAAAGGCTATAAAGAAACAAGGCAACTTTACCAATAAATATTATCTGTAGCATAAGGTAACTTATCTGCTAGGAAAACAGCAAAGATCAAGAAATGCCAAAAAAGATCCTTGCTATCTTCAAAGGGATACTGGGCCTAACTTTCCCTTTTTAGTATTGAAAACATCAATTGAACTTTTTGTTTTTTAAACATTTGGACAGACAAATTATTTTTCTATTTTATGTAAGAGGGGACATATACACAGGGTGAAAGTTTGGTTTGGTAGAAATCAGTGAACAGATACCCTTTGGCAAGTCTTAGGCACCTACTGAAAAAGGCTAATTATTTAAATCCCACAAAATTACATGTTTTAAAATAATCTGGAGCTTATTTTTTACTACTGTTGCAATGTGCTGTTCAAATACATGGAGCTAAACATTTACCTGTATAGTTGAATCCCCCATTATAAATTTTGCTCCTTCTATTACAGCCATATATGAAAATCTTAGTTGATCAGGAGTCTGAATAAGTCCCATTCGATATTTTCTCATATCCAGTAATACCTTCTTAATATCTACCGAAACTGGGTCTTTTTTCTCCATCTGTAAAGCAAGTTACATTGAAAGTGTCAACGGTATATAAAAAATAATTACAAGTAAAAACTAGTCATAAAATTAAATCTAAAAATTAATGTCTCCATATTATGCTTCTATTAGTTATATGAAAGATGAACATCTCAAATGATTTCTAACTTGTTTTTGAAGGAAAAATGCAAACCATCTAATGAAAACTTACTATGAACAAATCAAGGATCGTGTATTAAACAAATAAATGAGTACCCTGATATTAAGTCTTAAAATTAAGACATTTAGATATGCTCAATTTTATTCAGGCTTGTATTTAGACTTTGAAATAGGACTACAAAAATCAGCTGTAAAGAAATATTTCTACTGCTTCTGAATAGATCAGCAATTCAGACTGACTGCCTGTGGCAGAAGTTTCCTTATTTAAAGCAAAACTGCAGACCCAAGCAATGGACACGCTTATCCCCACATTACATTCACAGGGTGTTTTTGAAGTACATTTGCATCAAAATATATCCCTATGTTTTTCAAAATGCATAAACCCAAAGAAACACTGAAGTAAAAAAAAAGTACAAAAAGTAAGTTGAGAGGATCTAACCAAACCAGAAAATATGTCTCTTGTAATTTAATTAAAATTCTATTTTAGTTAAACCTGTGCTGTACTTTTCAGTATTACCAAGCACAATGAGAAAACTGTGCCTGGACCTTCAAGTCCAACAAAAAATGTTAACTTATTTTAAATATTATTTAACATTCAAGGTTCACTCATGTCATGAGCAACTACAGATGACGCAGTTCATTAAGTAAGCAAGAAATCTATACATCCATGTGGCACTGGAACTGGCTACCAAGCCCCACTACCCAGAGGGCTGCACAGCAGGGGAAATTCTGCACCACCCTCCATTACACACTGCAGGAGAATCAGCGGCAAGCCTGAGTTCTCATCCTAGTTCAGGTAACAATTACAATTTTTCTGCATGCTTAAGAAAAGGCCTCTAGAGAAAAGACTTATAAATTCAATCCTCTCAATATACAGAAGCTTTTTCATGCGAAAAAAACATGCAAACAATCCTCAATCTTTTCTAAGCACATCGTCCATAAAATGAAAAGGATGTTTACAATTTACTTTCCAGGAAGCTTTGACAATATATAATAGTCCTGGGGTACTTCAAGAGGGATTTGTAAATGCATTTCAAGAGCTGTGTTTTTGCCATCAAGGTATGTGAAGAAAAAAAGAGCATGATGTCTTAATGTAAGTTTCCACTGGAATGTCATTAACTTCAATGGTTTTTAAAGCCTTCTGACCAAAAAGCCCATATTGGGAAGGTTGGCAGGGTGTCAGGAGAAGGGAAGGGGTGACAGAGAAAACGCAAACACTTACCAGAACAAGACAGGTATCTACTAATGAAAAGGTGCCAGAACGTCCAATTCCCGCACTGCAGTGAACTACTGCAGGTCCGTGTTCCGGACTCAGTGAACCAGATTCTCTGACTTTAAACAGGAAGTTCAGGAATGAAGCTGGGGATTCAGGAACTCCAAAGTCTGGCCATGTAGTATAATGAAAATGAGAGATCATCCTGGACTCACCACTCTAGAAGTGAAAACAAATAAACACTAGAACTAGAAAGCATTCCTCTTTGGCTCAGTTAGTGCACACTTCCCCAACGTCAATCAACAGCTATTTTCTATTTTAAATCTCCTGTTAAGACAAACAATCCACTAACTTGCTTCAAGCTGGATGCCAACCAACAGTGTACACTGAAGCAGTTTTATCTGAGTTGGTAATTTTCTCCTTTGCAATTATTAGCACACACGTTTGTTTTGTTTTTCTTCTCAAACTTACAATATCATGTTTGGTTTGCTTTACTACTTACTCTCAAATATTTTTCTTTGTCTACCAATAATGCAGTTCAATGGCTGACAGGAGTTACTAGACAGAATTACCATGACTGAAAAAACCCCATGTCAGCATTGTACACACTCTGCATTCTTGCTTAGAGCAAGTTATAATGCCAAGAGGTACTACATCTCCTTTATACTAACCACATTACTGAGAGGAGCAGGAAGCGTTCCTTCCTGGAAAAGGCTATAAAACCCTTTACATACAGCAGGATATCTAGCGAGACTTCTGCTGGACATCTCCTACCTTTTTTAAGTAAAAAAGGATTCCAAAATCCTACAGCTGCTTTGGAACTGCTCTGTTAAGAGTTCCTTTCCTAACACAACCAACTAACCACAAGTAATGAAATGGCAGCAAGATAATATGTATATGAAATTTGGATCATATTTTTGATTTGATATTTTTGGAACTCACTTCAGACCTGCTGTTAAATGCTACTCCTTGCCATGGTGATTCTGAGACAAAACAATCACTGATTTTAGCTCAGGAATTTTAGAAATGTTCAGTTATTTTTTTAT